>OY769903.1:3587610-3665110 GCA_963669185.1 Dyspetes luteomarginatus
TGTCATTTTCATAGTTAAAAAAAAAAATCCTTAAAAATATCCATTTTTCAGAGCGTCATACTAGAAAAATCTTTCAAGTGTCATGGAGATTCTCCAATTCTCCTCGACGAGATAAAAAAAAAAAAATCCCAATGATTTTTCATTAAAATTGCGTTAAAAGTTTCTTTTTAACTATTAGTTTGGCGCTATTTTGTTTGTATGCTCGGGCAATAAGGCGGAAGGAAGCCATTCGCAGCCTGGTATAGTGCATATATATATATATATATATACAGAGAATTGCATGATTACGCGTTGGCCACACGCACGTTTGCTACGTGCGTGTTTCCTCTGGGCTTATGCACTATATATATATATATATATATATATATATATATATGTGTGTATTATGTAGGTGCAATACCTATGTATTATATGCACTGAAGACTCACGTTGTTTATGTACCAAATATGAAAAATTTATTGCCAGAAATTATTTGAAAAAAAAAAAAAAGATCGATAAAAAATAATTTAAATTTCAACATTTCCAATTTATAACAAAAAATTCAATGAAATAATTCGAATTAGTAAAAAATTGGTCATTAAATTTACGGCAATTATCAAGTAGCTCTGAATTTATAATATAACGATGTACATATTTATTGAATTTTATGGAGAAATGGATTTAATGATTCTCGATGATGAAAAAAAAAACGCTTGAATCTCGACGAGTTTATAAAATATTTAATAATAATAATATATATATATTATAATATATATATATGTAGTAAATTATACACTACGATACGATATATATACGATAATTTACTATATATATATATATATATATTATATATATAGTAAATTATCGTTATCGTATATGGGATAGTATAAAGTGACAACCTTGTCACTTTCATGACCAATTATATACGCGTTTGTTGCCGGAGGTTTTTCAAGGCAAAGTGCATCACATGACGGATTGAAGAAAAAGGGATCGAATCCCTCTTGGAGAGGAGACATTCCATATCTCTCCTTCCTCGAGTTTCGCGAAAAAAAAAAAAAAAAAAAAAAAACACATTCTGCATATACATATCGATGCAGGGTGAGTGCATCAGTGAATAAACTCAGGAGTTAAAATCACTATATATATATCGTTCGTGCGAAGTGTAAATTCACTGGAGTCTGTTAATTTACTGCTGAACTCACCTTAATTAAAATTTAAAAAAATGATCAATGCTTTGTCAATTGATTGCAATTTAAATGTTTTTTTTTTCTACAAGCAATTTATATTAAGATTTTTTTTTTTCAAATTTTTCCTCCAAAAATATACTTTGCGATGCACAGAAGAAAATTTTGATAAAATCAACGAGTTTATCGTGGGGGCTTTTTCCCGTGTTAAAATCACTATATATAGATATCGTTCGTGTGTAAATTCACTGGAGTCTGTTAATTTACTGCTGAACTCACCCTAATTAAAAAAAAAATAATGATCAATGCTTTGTTAATTGATTGCAATTTAAATGTTTATGTTTTTCTACAAGCAATTTATATTAAGATTTTTTTATTATATTATATTAAGATTTATATTTTATATATATATATGTATTTTATTATATTAGGATTTTTTTATTGTATTAAGATTTTTGTCTTCAAATTTTCCCTCTAAAAATATACTTTGCGATGCACAGAAGAAAATTTTGATAAAATCAACGAGTTTATCGTGGGGGCTTTATCATTCGTTGATTATAATCATTGCTGTGTTTGTGCTCAAAAGCTCAAAGGCAGCTGTTGAATGATAATTAATGTTTCATCCCTCAATGGCCGTTTTAATTTTATTTTCTATGCCCATCGGGTCGCAAAATTTTTGTTCTTTTTTCCATTGAAAAAAAGTAAATAAAAAAAAAAAAAAATCGTATTTCGTTTCATATATCGATAATTATGGGATTTTATAAAAAAGCACAAAGGCTTATGCGATGAGCGTACCTTTGAGCACCGTTGGTAGTTTTTGTCGAGATGAGATCGCGGCGGTACCGACTGGTATATATATAGGCAACGTGCACTAGCAGGATGTGACGTCAGAGGAGTGCCTCGTCGGGCACGATCTCGTTGAGAGGGGCGACGTCCAAGTCTGTCGACTGTGCCTGCAGTCGAGCCGAGAGACACACAGAGAGATAGAGATAGAGAGAGAGAGAGAGAGAGAGAGAGAGTTGGACCACTAGTGAACGCAGCTTCGGTACTCTGTACTCGGCTATATACACGAGTCAATTGTCTTTGCACAACGAAGTTCTCTCTATACACACCATATAGACGCGAAACACACACCGTCGAGCCTCGCCGGTGCTTTGATAACGCTTATGCGATGATAACGTATTTGCTCATTCACGTATCTGTAGATATATATATATATATATATAATAAAACACGCGGTCGCACAAATTCTTATCTTATATTATGTACATCATACCAATATACATAATATACAACCAGAGACAATGGCAAGATTTTCTCGTTCACAAATACTAATTGAAAAACAAAAAAAAAAAAAATGCCACTTAAATGCGGACCTCTGTGAACCGTTACTCATCACCATAGTTTATTGACTCTCATTATTGCGATATCCGTGGCTACATCTCTCCTCAATGACCGAGTCCAATAGACATTTTTCTTCAGATTAATTGTCCCCGAATTTCCGCACATTCCTCATCAGTAATTAGAAGAATTTTTCATTCAAGTCGTATAATTGACTTTTTGCAAAAAAAAAACAAAAAGATTCTTTATCGTACTGCATATATAGGGAATTAAAAATGGTGGCGAGAATTCTTTTTTTTTTGTTTCTCTTTTATTTCCTTCGGTATAATTTTTATGAATATTTTTCATTTGTTTGTCAATGATGGAAATTTTTTTTCGTTTTATTTTTTACTCGAATGCACGATATTAGTCATTTGAGCAGATGATTGGAAGAAATTTAAGAGGGTTTTGGAGAAGATAAATTTTAAGTGTTTATATGGATGAACGAAAGAGTCTCCAAAAATAAGGGCTGCATGAGTGTGGACAAGGAAGATAGACTATCGTTGGTATAAATGAGAGTCCAGCTCTGCACCCTTTCATCAGCCACCGGTTCAACCGGGCCACCTTTTGTCACAGCTAAAGATCGATATATCGAGCAAACGGAACGCTCTCGCTCTCTCTCTCTCGCTTTCTGTCTGATGTTATGGGTGAGTGGGTCACCTCTGTGGGTTCCTCGCCAATGAGAGAGACTATACTCATGTTATTCTTATCATACCTACTAGCCCTGTTCGTAAATTCTTCGTAAAACGCGCTGTGTATAGAACTTTATTTTCTCTCGCATTCATTAATTTACTCTCGCAGCCTTTTATATCGACTAGTGTACTATTTTTTTCTATCGAGCTAGAACGAGGGGAAAAAAAGAGGGAAAAAAAAGAAAGACAAAAAGGGGGAAAAATGATAAATTTATGTAAGCAATTAAAACCATCTGTAAATTAATCGGAGCAAGAAGCAGACCCAGTGAATGACCCCCCGAGTTCAAAATCACTATATACAGATATACTTTGAGTGCAATTGTTGATTTGGACGTTTTAGCATTCACTCGAAGAATTGCTCTTTCTCAATAAATTCAATAATATCGACTAGTGTACTATTTTTTTCTATCGAGCTACAATCACGAGGGGAAAAAAAAGAGGGAAAAAAAAAGAAAGATAAAAAGGAGGAAAAATGATAAATTTATGTAAGCAATTAAAACCATCTATAAATTAATCAGAACAAGAATCAGACCCAGTGAATGAACACCCCGAGTTCAAAATCACTATATACAGATATACTTTGCGTGCAATTGTTGATTCGGACGTTTTAGCATTCACTCGAAGAATTGCTCTTTCTCAATAAATTCGATTTGATCGATTTGTTTTAGTTCTTTGGTAATATATTTTTTTTTTCAATCAGCGATTAATTAATTAGGGTGAATTAGGGTGATTATTAATTAGTAAGGATGAAAAAAAAATCAAACATTGTTCAACTTGTAAGGAAAATTTATAAATTTCACATTTTGACATTTGAGTGAAACTTTTTTTTCTCACGATTAATTTTTCATTATGAATTCGCGACTGGAAGCTAGAAGCTGGGAGAGAGAAAAACAGAAAGAGAAAGAGAGGCTGGAAGCTGGGAGAGCCGTGCGCGCGGGCGCGCTCACCGCTCGAGGATCGGGGAAACAAGGCCATGGTCAAGCCAAGGGGATGTGGAGGACGCGCAGTAAGCTGTACGCAGAAGCACCGGCCCTATACCAGGGTTTTAGCGCTCGCATGGCCCTGACATTGACCCCTCAATCTTACCGACCGAGGCCCCTCGTGCTTCAGCAACAAATGATAATAATAAAAATAATAATAATAATAATAATAATAATAATAGGAGAAAGGAGAGAAAAAGAATAATAGGCAGTGAAAAACGTGTCTTTTGTTTGTGACAAAAGTTGTGGGTTCTCAAACGGAAGTCGTTGCGTAAATCCCAAATTTAACGACTTCGTGCAAAGATTTTTAACTATAACGATTCGTCGTCTTTCTATGGTGAATAATATTAAAAAAAAAAAACGCGCGGGCGTCATCAGTCGTTTTCCTCGATGTTTTTCTTTTCTTTCCCCGGAACGCGTGACTTGACTATCAATCACTTGAGTATGTATGAGAATCACGCGCGCGCGCTGATCGCTTTTATCCATTCTTGTTTTGGGTTTTTTTTTTTGTTTTTTTTCCTTCTCGATTTTTATAATTATAATGATAATTACTTTTTATAATTATAATTAGCTTTTTATAATTATTATGAACTTTTTATAGTTATAATTAGCTTTTTATAATTATAATGAACTTTTATAGCTATAATTAGCTTTTAATAATTATTATGAACTTTTATAATTATAATTAACTTTTTATAATTATTATGAACTTTTATAATTATAATTAGCTTGTTGCATATTCATTATAAGATATTCTTATGCTTTACACGACTCATTTTCGAAAACGTCAAGATAATTGGCTCTTTACACGTCCATTTTACAATTAGTCAGTTTTTAAAGAATTTTCCAACAATATAAAATTACAAACGATTCATCGAGAAGAAAATTAATATTCATTATGGAAAAATAATTATCAGCAAATTATACGTATAATTTGGTTTGTTTTTTTTTTTCCTTCTCGATTTTTATAACTATAATGAACTTTTATAGTTATAATTAGCTTTTTATAATTATAATTAGCTTGTTGCATATATAGTTTTTGCATATTTATTATAAGATATTCTTATGCTTTACACGTGCATTTTAAAATTAGTCAGGTTTTAAAGAATTTTCCAACAATATAAAATTACAAACGATTCATCGAGAAGAAAATTAATATTCATTATGGAAAAATAATTATCGGCAAATTATACGTATAATTTTGTTTTTTTTTTTTGTTTTTTTCCTTCTCGATTTTTATAATTATAATGAGCTTTTATAATTATAATTACTATTTATAGTTATAATGAACTTTTATAATTATAATTAGCTTGTTGCATATATATATATTCGCATTTTAATTATAAGATATTCCGATGCTTTACACGACTCATTTTTGAAAACGTCAAGATAATTGGCTCTTTACACGTGCATTTTACAATTAGTCAAGTTTTAAAGAATTTTCCAACAATATAAAATTACAAACGATTCATCGAGAAAAAAATTAATATTCATTATGGAAAAATAATTATCAGCAAATTATACGTATAATTTGGTTTGTTTTTTTTTTTCCTTCTCGATTTTTATAACTATAATGAACTTTTATAGTTATAATTAGCTTTTTATAATTATAATTAGCTTGTTGCATATATAGTTTTTGCATATTTATTATAAGATATTCTTATGCTTTACACGTGCATTTTAAAATTAGTCAGGTTTTAAAGAATTTTCCAACAATATAAAATTACAAACGATTCATCGAGAAGAAAATTAATATTCATTATGGAAAAATAATTATCGGCAAATTATACGTATAATTTTGTTTTTTTTTTTTGTTTTTTTCCTTCTCGATTTTTATAATTATAATGAGCTTTTATAATTATAATTACTATTTATAGTTATAATGAACTTTTATAATTATAATTAGCTTGTTGCATATATATATATTCGCATTTTAATTATAAGATATTCCGATGCTTTACACGACTCATTTTTGAAAACGTCAAGATAATTGGCTCTTTACACGTGCATTTTACAATTAGTCAAGTTTTAAAGAATTTTCCAACAATATAAAATTACAAACGATTCATCGAGAAGAAAATTAATATTCATTATGGAAAAATAATTATCAGCAAATTATACGTATAATTTAGTTTTTTCACAATTATCTCGTCGGGAATTTCATGATGAATAAAATATTTTATGCAAATTGCTCTCATACTCTCACATATTTTCGTTCCATGCTCTGGAATAATCTCTATATAGCAAGAAATTCATGGCTGAAAAGTGCTAAGAGGCAAACGTGCCCATGAGAAAGCCCGAGGGCGGTCTCGCTTCATTTTTACATGAAATAAAAAATAAAAAAAATTTTAATGAATTTTGTCTATGGATTCAGGTGGCAAATGTCCGATCAATCGATGAATCAAATTTCAATCGATGATGTATCGATCAAAAGATGTTTGTCGCGTTCCAATTAATGAGAATATATATATATAAAGATAAAAAAAAGTTTCCACGCTCTCGAGAGTAGATCGGTAGAACTCGTACTGTATATCGTTCGCATGTCCACGTGATGCTCTAGAGCCGGTTGAATTTTTAAAGAGCTGAAGCAGCTCTCGTTGATCGCGCGTTCGCGCGTTATCCTACGTATAGCCTGCCACTACTATATATATATAGGCAAAACCTGGTTTCTGCGAGCATAGGACGCAGGGACAGAGAGAGAGAGAGAGGGAGGGAGCGCAAGGTCCACGCTCTTTATATATATATATATATCTATATATATACACACATATATATACGTATATATACATATATATACATATATATACATATATATACATATACATATATATATATATATATATATATATATATATATATATATATATATATATATATATATATGTATATATATATATATATATATATATATATATGTATATATATATATATATATATATATATATATATATATATATATATATATATATATATATATATAGTATATATATACATATAGTAATAAACTCGTACAACCTTTGATGGGATCCACGCATCTTGAGTTTATACAAGGTAAACATATATATAACATGAGATGACTTTGGTATACCTATATATATTACAATATGCGTGTATACAACTATGCAATATATATGTACTTTAACACTTTTGAAGCCGGTTGAAACCAGATCTTCGTGATGCAGAAACGTATAAGGACAATTATCTCGTGGGTGCAACACACCTCGCGAACTCAATATACCAACAATTTAATTCTTTCTCATCAACAATACACAAACTACGAATCCTTTCATCAAACTCACTGGAATGATTTTTGTTTGTTTGTTTTTTTTTTTTTTTTAGAATAAATATTATTAAATTTTAGATTGGATTTTAAGTTAAACAGAGATATTAATTAATCAATGAAAATATTATTATGATGGTTGATAATGATCGACAGAAAAATATTTAATTTTTATCAAAGCGATAAAAACGAAATGAATGAAACGAGCTGCGTGACTATGAGAAAATTTTGAATCGCGTAATATTGGAGAGTGAAGAAATTTAATAATTTTATTAAATCCTAAAATTATTATAAATAATAATTTTCATATTTATTATATATGTGTACTTTGATGATTATTATTTGTCAGTTTTAATAATATGGCACTCGTTACATGACTCGTATTGAAATTATTTGAACTATAAAATTGCAGATGATGCTGCTGACACGATTTGTGCGAGTTTCTCTCGCATAGTCTGCCCATCTCTCTGTATGCTGTACGTCGATGTCGTTAAAGCTGACGAATCGATGCAATTGCAGTTCGCGTTACGCGTGCATTCGAGGTAAAAAAATTATCGACAAACACATGAAATAGGAACGTTTATTTTTTTTTTTCACGATTTACTAATCTTTTTGCATTTTTTTTCATTCAATTTCTATTTCAATTCAATTCGTTTGTGTATTATTCTCTGACTAAAAATTTTTATAATAATTTTATTTGATTTTCCAACTCTCCGGAAGTCGAGTTATCGATTCTCGCGTGTCTAATCCCAGGACTAGCGTGCACAGAGTGAAATATAAGTATCTATAGGTATAGTCTGTCGTATAAATAAATATATATATATATATATACTTACGTTGTTACAATATTAAAGATGGATAACGTACGGAGAGCATCGATCCAATTATTATTATTCTTCTTGGTTTTTATTTATTTTTTTTTACTCGTTCCATTAATACTTTTAATCTTGATTAATAATAATAATAATAACTGAACACTTCTCTCGCGATATTTTGTTATTTACATCACGATTATTAAATTAATGCAATTGCGTTGAAAAAAAAAAAAACTTGAACATATATATCGAAAACGAAGATAAATGAATAAATAATTAAATATACATTTCAATTAATGCGATTATGTTTGAGCAGTCGTTGCCATTTATCGAAACGTTTGCGTGTTTCTTCGTCTATATTATTTTTTTTCTCGAACTATATTTGTCATTTATTTATCTGTCATTTTCACGTAATCCAAACACTTTTTAAAAACTTTCCTTCGATATTTATTTTTGCATTGCATTTTTCTATGTTTTGCATAAATTACGCGGGAGAATGAAAAAATGACGGATGAGCTTGTGCCGCGAGCGGAGACGACGACCGTTCTCGTCTAGAGTCAGAGGCGAACTGAGTGGAGAATACTAGTACAAGAGAGGCAGAGCTCGCTCTCCCTCTCTCTCTCTCTCGCTCTTCGTCTCGTAGTTTCTAACGTATAAACGCGACACGGAAATTCCCCTTTTGAAAAAAAAAAAGAATCCTTGTCTGTTATATGTTATTTAACTTCTCGATTATGATAATCTTTTATATCTTTTTGCCTTTCACCGAAGTGTCTAGCGCACGCGCGCGCCCCCGCTTGCTTTTTTAAGAAAAATTCTCTTGCCTTCGCGTTCAAGTGCGCGGCGCGACGGAAATCGCGCTCACGACTGACACAACATCGCGCGTAGCTCGCAGTGTCTCCCGCGCTTCTTCGCGAGTCCAAGATCTTTTCCCCCTATGAGTGGCAGGAAGAGGAACGGGGAAGGGGATCGGATCGGTGAGAAAAGCACAGCTGTCCCCCTCTGCATAATTTTATTGCAATTATCATCTGGTTATGACAGATTATATTGACAAACACAACATTTTTCATCGACCAACACGTGGGTGGTCCATCAAAATGTTGTCTCTGACCGGGGAAAAAAAGACAAAAATACGGCGGAGCGTAAGTTTCGATCAATGGGAAAGATATATATATATATATATATATATATATATATATATATATATATATATATATATAGATATATATATATATAGATATATATATATATATATATATAAATAAATATAAATATAAATATAAATATAAATAAATATATATATATATATAAATAAATAAATACATATAAATATATATATATATATATATATATATATATATATATATATATATATATATATAAAGTAAAGAGGGAAAAAGAAGATATTGAGAGAATAAAGGTTTGAGAGGGTTCAATAACAGTAGCAGATGCTCGACCCGGTGTGAGCACAAAGGACTCCCTTATATGCTACACAGAGTAACATCGCCTACACCTAATATTCGTGATAGATATATACAGAGATAGCGAGATCGATATAAATGCATCCTACAAAGGATCGAAGGGTATACTAAAAACTTACATTATAATTTTTTCATTCTTTTTTTTTGGGCGAACAAAAGTCCCACGTCTCACGAGATAGGCGCGAGAGGGTGCGCAACGATAAATAAAGTGACAATGGGATAATAGACAAATTGAGCCTAAATGCATCCGATTCGTTGGGCCAGAGCCGCCTCCATATGCGTATACACACACACACACATATATATATATATATATATATATATATATACTCATATATACATATATATATGAGACACAATGTGTTTATCTCTACTGAAGTGGACGTATATATATACATAGGTAGTTTATTAAGTGCCCAAGACGAAAAAGGGGAAGCGAGTTGCTCACGCGCCTCGCCGATACGATTCACCAAAAGTCTACAATCGCTCTTTCCTTCCGTACATCTCGACAAAAATCTTTGCAAATTTTTAACTGTAATAAACTGTACAATTTTTTTATTCATTTTTATTCATTTTTTATTCAAAATGGCATATACATATATACATATATATATATATATATATGCCAGTTTTTATATAGTTAGTATCGCCATGCGCGCTCAGCGCCATTGTTTTCAGTATTAACGTGTCAAAATATCGTGCGCGGGCTGCGCGAGTACTCTTCGGTTTTTCTACACTTTTCATTCGCCCTTATTTTAGCTTTAATCGTATATCGAAGTTGCGAGATAATATCGCAATGGATTTTTTTAATAAGGGAAAATGCATAAGGAACATTTTACAGAGAGTTTAATGTACATATATATTGTATAGAGTGCACGGAGCGGGAGAATCCACGTACAAATGGTACACGCAGTTGCGTACCACGAGAGAAACGCAAAACTCTTTCGTTATGCCTACTATCTGCTTCCTCTGCTGCTCGCGGTGTAGCGCGGTTTAATTCGTGCGCTTCTATATACATATATATATATATCTACATATATGCATATATACAAATATATATATGTGGACATGTACACACGTATACGCACACGCAGAAAAACGCTGACTGTATACGTGGTCAAATGACAAATTGTTTCCTGAATAAAGTAGCGGAGAATATGAAGGTATGTAGCTGCTCTGCTAGCAATCCTCCCGCTGTTCATTCTATTCTTCAATATTTTCGCATACACAAAACTTGCAGCTTGCGCGAATAACAAATTAATCTCAAGGCCCAAGGTCGAATTGCCCGCGATTAAGAATAAGATTTATTGCCCTCTGAATAATTTATAGAATACGCGGATATATGAGCAACGTGCGGGCAACGAAGCGTATTTTTAATGGTGGCTTTTTGTATTATTCTGTGTACTTCTTATATCGATCGATTATTTTTATAAAATAAATCATAAAACAGCCACTGACTCGCGCTCCAAATTTTTATAACTCTGGTTTGGGTCCTTTTTTCTTTCCATCGATTTTTTGAACGAATGTACGGGTGATATGGGATACGTGACTTTTTTTTCATTCGTTTGGCATTAGCCAAACGAATGAAAAAAAATCGTTTGGCTAATGCGTTAACTCAGGCAAACTCGTATTGTACGTTGTATAATGTCGAATACACGGATAATTGTCGCTAATCTTTTTGAGACTTATTAAATATCGCTAATTAGGGAGAATGGCCTCTAACGCCTTTAACGAACGCGAGAAACGACACTGGAACAACGCTACAGGCGCAATATATGCTGGTTAGTGAATCCACTAATAGCTGCTAAAATATGTGACCTATAAGTCGTGTTCGCGGGTTATTGCAACACCGACAGAATATAATTCACGTATTAGCGCCTCTCTCGGAGTTTTTGGTCCAAGTGCCAATTTTTACATAACGGGACGAATTATAAGAGGGAATTTAAAAAATGAAGAATGATAGAAAAGCTTTGATGCTGCATATGGGAAATCCTTCTTATCAGATGCACTTTGGTGACAATTAAAGAAGTCATGATGAGTGAGAAGTGATATTACATACAAAGCTACTCAAACACAATCGAACAGTTCAAGTGTAAAACTACGAGGGCACGAAATACAATCTTCATTTATCATCGGTCGGTAAAGTAAGATTCCAGTGGGGTACTTTTGCTTGTTTTTCTCGATAGATGGAGAATGGACGAAATCGCACGAAACTTGAGAGATCGGAGCGAGATGTTGAGTTACATAACTTTTGTACCCTATCAGTATTGTTACCCTATCAGTGTTGGCCCATCTCAAACTTGAATGACTTTTCCTATTTGTTCATTGAATGATCATTGAATTCAGAACGATCGCTAATGGATCTTTTACGCGTTTCGGCTTTTGTGTTGCGTTCAAAGGATCATAAAAATCCGCTATTTATGATTCTAAATCGTCTAAGGATAATGCTGACTCTATGAATTTAATTATAGCAATTTTGTGTCAATTATTGATTCAATTATTTAGTCAATGATAAAACTGGTAACAAACTATAAGAAATGAAGAAACGTACGAAATATTTCTAAGAGTAAAAATGGGAAATGAGACAAAAATGTGGACGCGAAAAATCGAAGAGAGGCATGACGAGTGAGGCCCATTCGAGATAAAGTCTCTTCCTAGCCACTCGGCTAATTATGCCAACCAAGTCGATTATACTACTGAAAAAACGCGCCACATTCATTCGGTCCCTACACCCTCTCCATCCTGGCTTTTGCCTTTTGTCAATGTGACAACATTCACTCATCGGGGCAGCATTCCTTACCCGGGCACCTAAAATGATCTTAAATGTCTGAAAATTTGGCATGCACCTGCCTGATACCTACGGCTCGCACCCCGTCTACGTAACCAGGAGCCCGGGTAGGTCCACACTTGCTCAAGGTGCAGACTCTTGCACACTTATACAACACGAGAAGAATGTATGCTAATCATCAACCTAAAGTTATTTTATATGCGTACATTGGGCCCACTCGCGAGTCAATTCTTAGCGTCTGGCGCGCTGTCATCTCAACCCTTTCGTATTGACAGTCGGTCACTATGCAACGATCTGGGAAGAAAAGAAATACAACTGCATGCTCCATGCCGTTACGGAGGGATTTCAAAATTGACGATACCAATTTTGATGTTCTCGAAGAATTGAGCTCGAAGTTTTCACTGATCAGCATCCAATTCAGCTTGGCTACCGATATCGATCTCAAATTTCGTCAATTTCTATCGAGGCTGCCGCCATTTATCGCACGTGATGTTCTTTGCCCTGTAATAATATTGTAGATATTACACAAAATATTATACATAATATTGAAAACATTAAAAAAATTTGTGCAATGTCAGAAACGCCGATAAACTCAAAACCAGAATTTATTTTGAATAAAAATGAAGTCTTAAAAATTTCTTTTACTGATGGATTGTTTTATTTTCAAAACTCAACATTAAACACACTGTGAATTATCCCCAATTTTGAGACTCCTACCACGAATTAAGCAAATAGGTTTCAGATTCGTTTTTTTTTTTCGCAATAATTTATTTAAACGATCTCAGTTATTACGTAATTAATTCATGTGTCGTAGCGATATTATTCAATTCAGTGACGATCTTTGGGACAACGATATTTATAACGCAACGAATGTTGCGTGATTATTATTGGTTATGAGATTACATAGAGCAAGGACCGATCGATTACGAATAATGAGAGAAGTGAAAAGAAAGAAGAGAAAAGTGTTTCGAATGCGAGTTGAGCAATACTCTTCGGACACTTAAAAAACGGTGCCAGCAGTCGGACATAGCATGTTAAATTATATCTATATATTACGCGAAAAAAAAAGAAGTGGCCGACTACACGTGCCTTTGCCCTGTATATTTACAGAGTTTGGCTCTGGTAGTTGTATAGGTGCGTTTGGCACTTTCGGCATTGTAATTTTTGTGTTTGTTTTGATTGCTGAAAATATTATTATTATTATTATTATTATTATTATTTATTATTATTATTTATTATTTATTATTTATTATTTATTATTTATTATTTATTATTATTTGTGCTTGGGGCTGGTTACTGCTGAAAATACAACTGAAGCGAAGACCCGGAGCGCTCAGAGCGTAATGAAGGATTTTTCGTTCTACGGTACAGGTAGGAAGTCTCGGGGCGTGGCTCGGCAAAGCGCCACAGCGAATCGCAGCAACTATAGCTTCGAGTCGTTGTATTTTTACTACTTCGAGAAAGGCAAACAGAAGCTTGTACGCTTTTTGCTCTGACACAGTGTGTCAGGTAAGACATTAAAAATTACTGTAATTTTTTACTAAAAACCAAATTATCAGTACGTGGTCGTTAAATGACCGTAATGTGACGTTAGTTTTTATTACATCTTAAATGTTTCATGTCAAATGACAATTATTTAAAAAAATAGTCTTCATTTTGAGTAATTACGTCTATATACATAGACGGTAATTTTTATACAGGGGACGGTAATTTTTTTTATTAACACCCTCGAGAATTTAGTGCTTTTTTTTTTTTTGATCGATGTGAAGATTAATGAAATTTTGGTATTTAATTTTTGATCCGTCTAACGAAAAGCGAGAGACACTCAGAGATTTTATTGCATATCACGTTGAAACGATGTGAAAAAGTGCATAGGTGCGAACGAGATGACATTGGCATCGCTCACACCGATGGAGTGTCTTTAAAGAACTATATATATATATATACTATACGAAAGAAAAAATTACTAAAATTGAACAAAGATATAACGAATGATTCTTACCTAGTCTTTTATTCTTATCGACCATTGGAACCGACCTTGCAATTTTATGTCGATTAATTTCATTCGTCTAATTTTTTCGTTCTTCTCGACGAGTTTCTTGGAAAATTTTTGTTTCTTGCGCCAAAAAATGTCGAAAAAGACAAAATCCTGATGTTTTTTTGAGAGCAGCTTGTCCGAAACTGAACATTGAATATGACTGTCGTGTCGATTCATTTGGCCGAACAGCCCCCTGTAATCTGTCGTATCCATCTGATGGTGTTGCTCGATAGTTTTCAGTTTGAATTTTTCAACTCTCATTTTCATTCTCGTCCGTCTTCTGAAATAAATAAATAAATAAATAAAGTAAAAATTAAACTTTGCATCCATACCGATTAGAGACTGAATAAATATTGAAAAAATTCGAGCGTACATAACTGATATCGATATTTTAATCAATATTATCGCATTTACATAAATTAACATTTTTTTTGTTTTGCCTCACTTGGGAAAAAATCTGTTGGCCTATTAAATACGACTATTATTAAGAAATAGAAATGGGTAGAGCAAGATACGTAGAAATGGAATGGAAAAAAAATGAGAAATAGAAGTGGAAAAATCTGTATCATAAGACGGTGAAACTCAATTTTTTTGGTTTAGCCTCACTTGGGAAAAAATCTGTTGGCCTATTAAATACGACTATTGTTAAGAAATAGAAATGGGAAGAGCAAGATACGTAGAAATGGAATGGAAAAAAAATGAGAAATAGAAGTGAAAAAATCTGTTGGCCTATTAAATACGACTATAACAGCATTAAGAAAACCTCTCACTCTGGCACGAGTTTTCCATTTTATTATTGAATAATCTTCTCACATTGTTATTTGGGTTGGCAATGTAGCAACAATGTTGAGTACTAAAATTGCCTATCGAGAAACACAAAAGTAGAAATGATAAGATAAGTAAAAATGAAATGGAAAAAAAAAGAGAAATAGAAGTGGAAAAATTAGTATCATAAGACAGTGAAACTCAATTTTTTTTGTTTTGCCTCACTTGGGAAAAAATCTTGTTAGCCTACTAAATACGACTATTATTAAGAAATAGAAATGGGAAGAGCAAGATACGTAGAAATGGAATGGAAAAAAAATGAGAAATAGAAGTGGAAAAATCAGTATCATAAGACGATGAAACTCATTTTTTTTGGTTTAGCCTTACTTGGGAAAAAATATGTTGGCCTATTAAATAGGACTATAACAGCATTAAGAAATCCTCTCACTCTGGCACGAGTTTTCCATTGTATTATTGAATAATCTTCTTACATTGTTATTTGGGTTGGCAACGTAGCAGCAATGTAGAGTACCAAAATTGCCTGTCGAGAAACACAAAAATGGGCAATAAAATAGAAATGGGAAGAGCAAGATAAGTAGAAATGGAATGGAAAAAAATGAGAATAGAAGTGGAAAAATCTGTATCATAAGACGGTGAAACTCAGTAGTGGTATAAAAAAAGATAAATTGACTTATCAGAAACTTGAGAAAGAAACCGCACAGAATAATCAATGAAAAACTTTCGGCATTCGAAAATGACGCGACCGCAAACTTTTTCGTGTAAACAAATGACAAAAATGTGGTTACGTTTGCGTCTTCAACGGCGCTTCTGGCGCCGCGATGCGCGCGCACCTTCACGCGAATTTTTCTCCAGTCTGACGCAATTCTTGTACTCCCGATTTCCCAATTCTTTACTACAAGACTTTTATTCACTTTTATTCATTTTGAAGATATTCGTGGCCCACGAAATTCAGGATACGCTTTAGAAGAAACAGAAACTTTAACTTACATCAGTTCGATCCTCTTCTTGCACAATTTCAACGCACAATAGTTTTGTTTGCAACACTCGTATGGTTCGTATAGCTATATACATGCATTCAACATAGTGTTCTCATTTACGATGAAGAAATAAGGTAAAATAAACCTTGCAAAGATCAAAAATCACATTGACACGAGGAAAAAAAAGATAAATTCATTTATCAGAAACTTGAGAAAGAAACCGCACAGAATAATCAATGAAAAACTTTCGGCATTCGAAAATGACGCGAACGCAAACTTTTTCGTGTAAACAAATGGCAAAAAGTACGTTACGTTTACGTCCTCAACGGCGCTTCTGCCGCCGTGATGCGCGCGCATCATCACGCGAATTTTTCTCAAGTCTGACGCAATTTCCGGATTCTTTACCGAAACTTTTGCCGATCATGCGCAATCGAGTGAGCGCCATATTGTTATTGTGAAAAAAAGTACGCGCACCGCCGAAAAGACGCTTTGAAATAAATTCATTATTTAGTGTCTCTTTTTTGTATAAAGTAATGAAATAATGATCGATTGAGTAACAAAAAATTGTTGACAATAACGCAGTGATAGAATTATGATCGATTCAGTGATGAGAGCTGAGATAAATCCAGATGAAGAAAATCGACCGTGTCATCGACATCGAGCAGCAAAGAGAAAAATCGGCATCTTTCAGGAAATTATATCATCAATCAATCATCGTGCTAGTCCTTCGGTCTCCCTTCGGGGAGGGATCTCCGTAAGGTGAAGAAAGAAGAGGATCGATCAAGTAGTAAGTCATTTGTTTATCAAAATCTCATGATCTGAGCATGTTGACTTTTTAGCCTCGTCTATATATCATTGGCGTCGGGACTCTCATGGCGTCTTTATTATATATCTATATATAGTAATTTTCAAACTTTTCGTAAAACGTATTTGCGTACTGGCGAAAGAATAGTTGGGATATCAAAATGCACCATGTGCCGAGTTCCATATAAATTAAAATAATTAAAAAAAAATTAATATATATATATATGCGTACACAAAAGGTCCGACCAATTCTGGGCTTTCTCTACTAGGATACCCTCGACCAATCTGTGTAAATCGTTTTTCTCTGGTACATATGGAGCATTTCAGATCGAATCAACAAATTTTTACTGCCATTATGAAACAAAAAAAAAAGATTCGTTATTCGATCCATTCGCGAGATTTTTGATCGATAAAATTGCCATTGTGTATAAAATTTGTTAGAACGAAGAAAGCCGTAAAACGTTCCCTCAAATGCACGATACTCCTCAAATTCAGCAAATACCCATGCAGAGGGTGACATACGGATGTCCGAGTGTAAAATACAATTTTCGTGTAACCCTACTAAAAAATGAGGTCGAAGAGGTTTAAAAATTGTTGATCAACCCTTCCACGTCAATGCCAATCTTGGATCAGGTGCCATTTTATTCAAACGATCATGCATGCATAGCATATTTCTAATCCAAAACTTGACCTTAACCAAACTAAACCAAATTAAACTGTTTTTCTGATATGTGACCACTTCGCCACTAAGGCCACCTGCACACAGGCGACATTCAGTCTCGCTGCATCGTGCGATGCCAATGTTTGTTGCGTACAAACGCCGCGCGATATTTCGTCGCGCGTGTGAAGTCCGCAATATATTTTTATGTAAAGTCGTATCACGTCGCATGATGTCGCGCGATTCAATATCGCTCGTGTGCAGGTAGCCTAATGCTGCTTCTCGGATGACTTGTTGCTCGGGAGAGGTAATGTGCTACTACTCAGTCGGTAACAAAAACTGCGTATTAAAATTCTCCTCGCGATTGATTTTTTGGACAATCGAAGAAAGTCACTGCAGAAACATTATACGCAGTTCGTGATTCTCTTCGTTTGTCCGAAAGATCAACCGTTTAGTAAAATACCGCTTTCCCTCTCGCACTGATATAACGGCTTACTTTGAGCAAAATCTGTTTTACCGAGCGAGTAGTTGTACATACCCTTGTTACTCTATCAAAAAATAATCATGTTCGAGTTGATTTTTTTCTTTGATGTAACACAATTGCTGGCGGTATTATTTACACGGTGAATCAACAGTAATTGTATTATCCGAAAGAAAAAATCCGGCACGATAATTTCCATCTATATTTCCGCGTAGTAGAAGATATCTGGTTTTTAGCTCCAAAGTGCTTATAAAACACGTGTGTGTGTGTGTCGTTCAACACGTTCGAAGTCTTTTTTCGCGAGCATTTTTTATAATCGGGTTAGAATTATTCTATAAATAAATAGTAACAACGATCACAAACAGCAAATTATGGGTAAGAATTATGATCTTATTTCAATCGACTAACATTGATTTTACGTTTCGTGCTTGTGCATAAGGCTTGACATAACCTCAATGAAATTAAAAATCATTTATTTCTTCCCGGTGACTGCCGCAATTTTGGGCAAATGGAAAATGTTCATGAACCACAACAATCATAATTTCGCGGAGCATTGGATTCACTTTTTACTCGAAATATCAACAATCTCTAAAATTCCTCTCATTTGTAAAAACTCTGCCGGTAATTCAGATTCTAATCAAATAGAACAATTTAAATTCACAACTTTTTTTTTTATAATTTACGTAATAACATTCGTAATAACTAGTAATGTTTCAATATATTTTAGTGACTCGTCGAACATTTTACAATTTTACACCATAATTTTACATACAAAACCAAACCAGCAGTGAGCTGAAGAACGATTTAATCAATCGAATTAGTAAATGCGATTTTTGGGTTGCTCACTCGGGAGGTCCGATTTTTGCTCCAAGTGTGATTGTGTGATGCATATTTGTGTATCGACCAATCAATCGCACCTCTCGTGGATTCGAATGATTTGAATTAACCAGAGTAGGGTAAATGAAAAATAATTATGAAAAATTAAAATCTCTTACGC
Source organism: Dyspetes luteomarginatus (assembly GCA_963669185.1). Taxonomy (NCBI): domain Eukaryota; kingdom Metazoa; phylum Arthropoda; class Insecta; order Hymenoptera; family Ichneumonidae; genus Dyspetes; species Dyspetes luteomarginatus. The sequence continues at coordinate 3,606,928 of OY769903.1, forward strand.
TCCGCCCATTGATTAATTTATCAGGGCATGAGATTTTATTTCGCTTTTTTAACGTTTTTTTTTCACACACGAGCTTAATATTGTCCAATGTATTTTGTTTGACAAGAACATGCAAAAATGGATAAAGAGGCATTAATATCGCTGGATGAGGCCAAAGAGCAGTTCACAAAGCTAATGTATAGCGTAAATTCAATACACAGGGATTGTTTATTATCCTTTGCAATAAAGGAGTTCATAACGGCCCGACTCGATGAGTCTGGTAAGCCTCGCTGTGATTTACATTAATTTTGATAATTCACGTGGCTCATCTTGAATTCTTCATGTATTTATTTATTTGTGCATTTTTATACATTTTGTTATTATTTATTTATTATTTAAAGACGAGGGCTCGTACAACGCGGACGATTTAATCGATGATCCAGCAGTTATGCTAAATTCCATAGCGAAGGAAATCAGATGTAGAGTTCCCCTGGATGCCGTTTTTCCATCAGAAAACATAATGCCACCAAAAAATGGCCAAGTACGTCGATATAATTGTGACTTTCAAACCAAATTGTATCTTATATTTATTTATTTACTCAATTTGATACAGAATTCCGATTGCGATCCCAATATCACAAAGCACGTTGACGCATTTCTCTACAATGACGAGGAACTCGAAAATCTCATTAAAGATGGAAAATTCACGAGAAATTATTGCCTCGATTGTGGATCGAAGAATACGAAACCTCTAAGTAAGAGAGTTAAAAAAAAATAAAAATAAAATTGTACATAATTATCGAGTAAAAATTCATTCGACCCTAATTACAGTCAGCCACAAAACCTACATTTTGTTTTTCTCCACTGAATGTCGCCATCTAGCGGCGGGATATGCTACTACAACTCATATTAACGCTCTCAGACACCCAAAAGTCAAGAAAATACAAAAAACAAAATACGTTTTTTTTTTTTTTTTAATAAAACGAAAAAATAATCTTCAGTTTTTTTTCTCAATTTTCTTAAATTTAAAATTATTAAATTTGCTTCACAGTACTGATATCGCATTCCACATCTCGAGAAGATCTTTATCAAATTTTCAATAGACTCCTGCCCACTTTGGATGAACAGACGGTACTCGATGTTGGATCTCGACTCGGCGCAGTTTTATATGGCGTAAGAAATTACCTTTTATAATAACAATATCAAACGGAAAATTATAAAATAGACACAAAGAGTTTACATGAAAATTCATTTAAAAAAAAATTCAGGCTTACGCGTACACGGACGCAAGCCGTATAATCGGCGTCGAAATGAACAAGGAATGGTCCGATCTTCAGACTGAGATCGTCCAAAAATACAAAATGGATAAACGCATCGAGATAATAAACAAACGTATCGAGGATTGTCCCGAAATCATCAAATCAGCGGACGTTGTTATTTTGAACAATGTCTTTGAATTTTATCTCTCAAAGTCTGAAGAAACGGAAATTTGGCGATTTATCCGAGCAAATGTTAAGAGCGGCGCTTACATAATTAGTCGACCGAACCTCGAGATGGCTCTGTCGAATCTCGATACAGGAATTGTCATCGATGAATGGCTCAAGAGTGAGACACCATCGAACCTAAGTAAAAACCCTTTTGATCTGCTCAACAACGAGGAGGATGACAAATCTTTCGATATCGCTTGCTACGTCGTTTTGTAAAAATTTCCAACGTGTGAGACAAAAAAAAATGCACCATCGTCATAAATCGAGATTTATGATTGCGTGTCACATCCAAAGTGTATGGATGGGCATCGAGCTCTATGGATGAATAAAGATGCCGGAATCTTATATTATTCAGAATTGATTTATTGTTTTAATCAAGATCCCCGGCTAGTTGGTGAGTTTTTAAAAATTATTATCATTATTATTATTATTATGGGTAATTGATAAAATGTCGAGTGCTAGCAGATATGGACATTATATTTATCTTCGTGTCTAATTTAATCTCTTTTTAAGTACGTATGTTTGTTTATACTCTCGCGGTTTCACCCCCTTCTCCCGATCGAGCGAGCAATATAGGGGAGAAAAGCCAGAGGCTCCGGTAAACTGGTCAAGTTCAAATCTCGAGTTCAGTTGGCCACCGGCTAAGACGCGGTAACAATCCTCGTCGCGCCGTAACACATCGTCTAACTTTCTATTCGCGATGCGCGACGCGATCGACTTTAAACTCGTTACCATGAATTTTTCTCCGTCCAAGTAATATTCGTGTTTATTGCTGCGATTAATTTAAAAAAAAATGTTTTTCCGAATCGAGCAAACGAATATCATCGAAGAATGTGATAGATTCGAATTTAAGGACGATTGAGTATCGAGTATAAAAATAATTAAGGGTGAGCGGAAATGAGTAGGTGAAACATTAATTAGTCAGCTTGAGTCGATGAGTAATTAGTATTGCAGTTTTTTGTGTGATGTAATAAGCAGACTTGCTGCGCCGCTGCTACATTCTATTGGTAGTAACAGGGTGGCGTAGTAAAAAAAAAAAAAAAAAAAAAACAAGGTCAGACGTTCTCGATGACGTATTTAGACGTAATTTTTTAATCTTTACGCGTTTAAAAGCATCGAAAGCATTTGTGAACGTGTCGTTGAGATTCTATTCCGAGCTTGGAAAAAATTCTCGTGTTTGCAAATAATGAGAATTTGTTTTCTTTTTACAAGTTTTTCAACAGTGAAGAATATGACGATAAGTGTAATCGCTTATCTGGGACAGAAACGAGAGTCACTGGCCTTCGGATCGACATTGACCCGTTTCCATTTTAAAATCGGCCTCCGGGCGTTTCTCTCTATCTAGGTCTAAGCCGTGTCTTTCTTCGAATCACGATCCCATCCGAATTTCAAGATCCGGTTGTTTCAACGAAAATTATGTTTATCCAGCGCGTTCATTTGCCTTTCTTTTGTTCTCCCTCGGTGAGAAAAAAAAAAGGCGGAGAGTCTCTCGATACACGCGAGGGGCGTATGAGCGCGCGAAATTCAAACGGCCTCGACACTGGCTCCCTCTGTACGGTGGAACACGAATGACATTTGAATTGACGCGCGAATAATTTTCCACGCCATTAATATCCTTAAACTTTTTATTTTTCCACGATTATGAGAAAATATAAATGATCGAGGCCTCAAATATTTTATATATTATATGCTCGAGCATGTAGCATATGTATGATCTCATATGGCATTCCGTTATTTAGCGAATATATAAAAAAATTGTGTATACACAGGGGATTCCATTGTGAGAGACAACACGTGTGTGCTCATCAGATGACAGCTGTCGCGGCAATTAATTATAAGTGGGCTCGAGTTTGCGTTAAAGAAAAGGAGGGTGGGAGGGAAAGGCACTTCGGTTTAATCTATGATAAGGGATACGTGCATGGCATACGAGTATGCGGATGTTGCATACCGAAATGTTTATATATTATTTTTAAGTTAAATATTGCCAACATACTATAATTATATTTATGGTGTATATACATATACATATATATACTAGCATACATACATATATATATATATATATATATATATATATATATATATACCAGCTTGTTCTATCAATATATATACATCCGCGTTTAATATTAGCAATGAGAGGAATGTGCATAAGGCACGTTTTTGCGCAATGCAAGTATGCTCTTTCGCTGATCGGCAAAGTTTCAATCCTCATGAGGGCTCTTTTTTATGCTCATTCACAGCAACGAATTCAAACTCATTGTCAAAAAGGCTCACACACGTGGTCACACATGTGGTCGTGGGCGCGTTATACATATATATGTATATCGTTCTAAAAAAAAGTTGCGTGTTCGTACAAACAAACCATAAAGGTGGCAACACATCATGATATATACAATATATCATGGGCGTGGAATAATTTTTTTTTAGGGGTTCCATATATTTTTTTCGATAAATTCTGTCACTAAAATTTTTCACTATCAGTTCATGTGTCACACTTTGACGGCCGCCTTCGCGCAAAAAATATTTGTGTATTTCTGTATAATATATATATATATATATACACACACACCCAACAATGCGCCACACATGTGTTATCGAGCTCGCGCTGCGAGCCACACACGCTTCGTGACGTAATTAACGGGGGATATCGTTATAAATGTCGATAGATAAATGATTATATATGCATATACATCGCGGCCCTCAGGGAATAGGATATAGGGGGGGGGGGTGTTTACAATTGGCATCGTATATATATATATATATATATATATATCCGCCGGCAAATATATAAATCCGCATATATTCAATGAGCAAAAAAAGGTAAAAAAAAAAGAAACTCGCGTATTATATAAATTCTATCCTCGTGCAATTTATTACTGCTCTTTTGTGTGTTGTAGCGTTTTTATCGCTGCCGCAAAGGGGGGAAAAAAAAAAAATTGGACAAATATCATCTGTGTGGGGAATAACATTAATAATTGCGATGCGCTCTGCGGTCCATCGTGCAGTGAAAATAACAAACACTTTTAATAATAATAATAATAATAATAATAATGAGAGAGAGAAGCTGTAAAAAAAAAATGCCTGACCGTCCGTCAATATGAGTTACCTTTTGTGTATTATTATACAAATAAACACAAAGATGTGCTTGAATAGTTACAACTTATCTAACTGGTTAACTTTATAAATGATAAAAAAAACATATATATATATGTATATCTTTTATCGTCGCGAGGGCGTTCGTGGAGTAGAAATCGCGATAATGGGCTCAAGTGGCCAACCGGCACTTGGACTGACAAGATAATGGACCGATTGTGCGTTATGGTTCCTCTGTCCCTCCCTCCCACCTCTCTCTCTCTCTCCCTCCCACCCGCTCTCTCTCTCTCTCTCCCTCCCACCCGTCCTCTCTCTCTCTCTTTCTCTCGTTCGTTGTGGGGAAAGGACGAGAGACGAGAAAACGAATAAAACGATAGCAAAGAGCAGATCAGGTTATACCGCAAACGAGCGCGGCCAACGGCTGCGACCAACACTCGCCATCATTCAATCGAAATACTTTCTTGTTTCTTTGGGAATCTCTGACGCACGCGCGTGACGTCAATCGCTCCAGCGAGAAGCAAGAAGCGAGCCAAGTCACGAGAGAGAGAAAGAGAGAGGGAGAGACGCGATGGCACAAATCAAAATTTTATATATATATATATATATATATACACACTACTACTGCTCTCACTAATTTCTCTCGTCTTCATTTTATACCGTCAAGCATTTATTGACAACTTTTTTTCTATTCCGCGATGTCTGTTTTTTTTTTTTCTTCTTTCTCGTTTTCCCCATAACCCTAAATTATAATACAAATATCCATAATATTGTATTCTGATTAAACAGTATTTAGCGAAAAATAGAACCAAAAAGTAGAAGAAACGCTTTATATCTATCGCTGTGGTTGAATTTTTTTTTTTTTTATTCGATCAAAGTCGTGTGTATAACGGTGAAGCAGTTGTGTTGGGAAAAGAGGAAATTTCGAATAAAAAGAAGCAGCAGACAATCGATTAATCATTGTGTCGCGAATAATAATGGAATATATTGGTTTGCCCGCGCGGCTATTCGTTATATTTGCGAAGCGTGAATAAGCAGCAATATATATATATATATATATATATATATATATATATATAGAGAGAGAGAGAGAGAGAGAGAGGGTCGAGGCTATACACGAGTAACTCCGCGTTTATACAAGTAATAATAAAGTATATTAGCTCTAGAGAACACGCGAACGAGGAGAGAGGCCTAAAGCGGAAAGAGAGGTCGCCATCTATACAACTCTTTTACACTCTCGAATCGCTACTTTGCGGAGCAACTGGTCGCGTGTGCGCGCGTCCAGCGTCCAGCAGCGGGACTGCAGCACGTACAGCACTTTGGTTACATATATTTATCGGTTGAGAAAGACACACATACGGAAAAATACACACAAGAGTTGAAGCTGCAGCTGGCAATGGCCGACAACGACGAGCACGGCGTCCCAACGCAACAGCATCATCAGTTGCGGCACGTCGTTGTTGCCGGCTACGGCGTGAGAGACGTGTGCGATGCTTCGCACGTACAACTATTATTGCCAGCAGTACAAGTGGTGGCTTCGTTCGCGAGCGTCGAAAGAAATTTACCCTTCTATTGCAATCCGTGAAATAAAAAAATTCCTCGTTTTACCCGCCCATGAGAATGCTGCGTTTGGCGAAAAGGGTGAAAAGTACAGTATTGCTAGAAAAGAGAGTAACAAAGGGAGACTTTTCTTGTATGCTACTGTATTTAATCGCGACAGACTCTAATTATACTAAAAACTGTACTATCCATGAGACTATTTTACGTTAGAGTGAAATTTTTCCTATTGTTTTTATAGTATCATTGCGATGAACGAATAAAAATTGTGCAATTTGGTGATCATATCGATGAAAAATAAGTTCGTATAATGTGAATTTAATACTTTTTTGTGGAAAATAGAAATAGAGCACGTGTGTTTTGGTGGCGTGAATGTGCATCGTCGACGTCGTGTGATTGTGAAAACGCCCGAGGCAGGCGCTCGCGTCATCTTTCGCCGGTATTCAAAAATTTTCAACGCCAAATTAGCGCGAAAAGAAACAGAAGCAAGTGGTCTCGGTTGAATTTCGACAAGAGATCGACTAATCGATTATTTCGTTGTTGATTTTGTGATTTTTTTCTCTTATTCGAAAAATTAACTCGTCAAGTGCGCGAAACAATAAGGATTAACGCGACCATCGAAAAATATGCCTGTATGGCAGAGTGATACGAGAGATGAGAATTATTGACGTAGAAATGAAATCTAAATCCTCGTCGAAACTTCAACGACAAGAGATCATCAGCGATGATCCAAACGAAGATATGGAAAAATACGATGAATTTAACGCGACTAATATGCTGCCCGCGGTTTCTCGAATTCTGAGCAAAAGTCCGCAGAGCGACGAGGGTATTGAACCGGATGATGGGGAAAGACGAAAACTCGGAGTTACGCGAAGTTGGAGTCTCGATTCTACCAATCGAGCTAATGAAATCTCCAAATGTGACAAACAATGGGAAAGAAGAAGAGCAAAGCTCAAAGTCACGAGATGCTGCAGCTCGGACAGTGCGGTGCTCAGCGATGACGAGCAGCAGGTCAAAGGTAATTTTTTTTTTCATTTATAAAGTCCATATCGTTAAAACGAGCAAAATATGATTTACAATCATTCGGAGATTCGAGAGAAAAGTCGGAATATCAAATATGTCGAAATGTTTTTTTTTTTTTTATCTTTCGATAAAATTTATTTTTATACTCGCTGGCGCAATATTCGATGGATTCACAATTCAAATTCTTGCGGGCAATAATATTTCTCACTTTCACATATATCTAAAATATTCAAAAGGGCAGATCCGACATAACCTCAAAACATTTTTATTCAATATTTATACGTTCTTCTTCTTGCCGTTCGCATGACTTCAACTCTAAATACAACCGTGAAATGTGAAAAGTCGTAAAACTTTCGTGGCTGTCATTCGAGTTACAAACGAGACAGAGTGTTTTAGGAATTCGTGTGAGTGCGATAAACACGCGCTGCGGGTTATCGCACGCGTGCGAGCGAGATGCGAGATCCTTTCAATATACATAGATAGGGCTCGGCTGGGAGTCAGAAAAAAATCTTCCTCTCTCTTCATCGTGAAATTTACATCTGGAGGAAAAAAAAAGTTGCCCACCGAATATCTGGTTTCATTTATTTCCATTTGGTTTCCACGAATTAGAAATTATTAGTAATCGATATTAGATATTATTATTATTTGGCCGATTTAATTTTCTCATATCAGAAATAAAAATCAAATTTAAAATTTGCACCCTTTTTTCCTTATTAACTATAAATAATGTTGGTTTTAGGAATTCGTGTGAGTGCGATAAACACGCGCTGCGGGTTATCGCACGCGTGCGAGCGAGATGCGAGATCCTTTCAATATACATAGATAGGGCTCGCCTGGGAGTCAGAAAAAATTCTTCCCCTCCCTTCATCGTGAAATTTACATCTGGAGGAAAAAAAAAGTTGCCCACCGAATATCTGGTTTCATTTATTTCCATTTCGTTTCCACGAATTAGAAATTATTAGCGATCAATATTAGATATTATTATTATTTGGCCGATTTAATTTTCTCATATCAGAAATAAAATCAAATTTAAAATTTGCACCCTTTTTTCCTTATTAACTATAAATAATGTTGGTTTTAGGAATTCGTGTGAGTGCGATAAACACGCACTGTGGGTTATCGCACGCGTGCGAGCGAGATGCGAGATCCTTTCAATATACATAGATAGGGCTCGGCTGGGAGTCAGAAAAAAATCTTCCTCTCTCTTCATCGTGAAATTTACATCTGGAGGAAAAAAAAAGTTGCCCTCCGAATATCTGGTTTCATTTATTTCCATTTCGTTTCCACGAATTAGAAATTATTAGCGATCAATATTAGATATTATTATTATTTGGCCGATTTAATTTTCTCATATCAGAAATAAAATCAAATTTAAAATTTGCACCCTTTTTTCCTTAGTAACTATAAATAATGTTGGCTTTGTTACTTGAGTTGAAATGTTATTAAGGTTTTTTTAAACAATTGAAAATTTCGTGAAATTGACGCTTTCGCAATCTCAGAAAAAATCTACTATGAAATATCTTGAAAAATTATTTGATTTTCGAAGATACTTTTTTTTTTATCAATAAAAATTAATTTATTAAAAAATTATAATTGTTAATATTTTAGGCTCGTTGATCGTTCGAGATAATTCTCGATATTCAATGGAAAATAATTTTTCACAAAAATCGCTCCTATATGAGAAGTAAAAAAAAATATAAATTCGCTCATATATATAAATTCTCGTAAAATTATATTTAAAAAAAAAAAACTCATTGAATGAACAATGAACGATGATACCATTTAATTTTTACTCATCATTTGTGTGTCTCGCAGGATGGGAAAATTTGATTATTTGCGACGGTGTCGAGTACGAGGAAACAGCTGAGGGTCAACCTCGATATTGGCGAACACCGAGTGTCGTTGTGAGCGATTATTCCGATTATTCGTATCTCGATGAGAAATACGAGAGGAGCGATCCTGATCTTGAAAAATATGAGGGTATTGTGAGCGAAACGACGAGTCAAACGAGCAGTTGTTCGTGTCTGGATTGTGACGAGATACGAGAATTTCAGGATCTTACGAGTTCTGTGGACAATCACCTGTTGCAAGTTTGCGGACGTAGACGTCATTCGGATTCTTGTTGTGCGTGTCTCGTCACAAATCTTCCCATCACGAACGGGTAAATATGAATTTATTATTATTATTGTTATTATTATTATTATTATTATAATTATTATACGTATGTACGTATCCCAGATAACGACGAGTTGCTCACTCGATGACGAGAAACTACGTAACGCGTTTTGTTTATTTCTTTTTTTTTTTTCCTCCAACTCGATCGTCACTCGCGACTAACTCAACGAATTTTCATCTAAACACAAACATGTGACTCTTCGTTCAACCATTTTGTTTTTTTTCGCACACATACAGTGAAATAAACGATCGAACGAGCAGGCGAAATTCTTGTCTCGGATCGAGCAATCCTTATCGTTACAAGCATCTTAATGGAACGACCGATTATACGAATGAGGAGCAAAGAAGAACAAAAAAAACGACAACGATAACAACAGTAACAACAACAACAACAACACGGAGATGCGATGGTAAAATGACTATTGAACTTTTGGATATTCCACCGATCCGCAAGATTTCTGATTGCTCGACAAATTCAAGCTTGAGCGGCGATGATTTTGAGGTCACCGAACTCCAACCGCTCAAACGGCCACAGGTCAGTCTCCCCTTATGTAATTTTTATCTTTCTCGCAGGTCAGTTATGAAATTTTTATCGCCAAGCGCCGTTGCCATATCGTCGTTACAGTTTACCGTCATTTTTTTTTCATACCGCCATTCGATTTTTCAAACAATCAAGATGAGAATATCGAGATGAAAACTCAGCGGGAATATTTTGCAAAAAATGCAACTTTCATCGCAACTTTTTCACACCCCCATTGATTTTTCAAACAATGAAGATGAGAATATAGAGATGGAAACTCAGCGGGAATATTTTGCAAAAAATATTGACCCATCTCAACGATAAACTCGCTGCGTCGTCAATTTTCATCGCAACTTTTTCACACCCCCATTGATTTTTCAAACAATGAAGATGAGAATATAGAGATGGAAACTCAGCGGGAATATTTTGCAAAAAATATTGACCCATCTCAACGATAAACTCGCTGCGTCGTCAATTTTCATCGCAACTTTTTCACACCCCCATTGATTTTTCAAACAATGAAGATGAGAATATCGAGATGGAAATACAGCGGGAATATTTTGCAAAAAATATTGACCCATCTCAACGATAAACTCGCTGCGTCGTCAATTTTCATCGCAACTTTTTCATACCCCCATTGATTTTTCAAACAATGAAGATGAGAATATCGAGATGGAAACTCAATGGGAATATTTTGATTCGATTTGATTTTTCAATTCGATTTTTCAAACAATGACGATGAGAATATCGAGATGGAAACTCAGCGGGAATATTTTGCAAAAAATATTGACCTGTCTCAACGATAAGCTCGTTGCGTCGTCAAGCGTGACCGTTTAGTTTTTCGCTTTTGGCTCGACGAAAGATTGTTGCTCGATTTATAATATTTACCGAGACGAATGGCCACAATGCGTGGCAAATTGACTAAATCCAAAGAATTTATTTGACTCGAGGCCTCTCTCGTCCATCAAAACATTCACGATTTGTCCAAATTATTCTCTCTGCTCTTTTCATTACTTTTTTTGCTCATCGGCCATTTTGCACGCAATGCAGCAAAACTCTCGCAAATTCAAAATCCATTGAGGCAAATCGAACTCTAAGAAAAAAAAAAAAAAAAAAAAACTGAAACAAATATCGTAAATACTCATAAGTTGAAAGAAAATATTGAAACTGCGAGTACGTTTAAAAAAATTTAACTTTCTAGCGGAGTCAATTTGTCGTGTTCCACTTGTAGTTGAAACGATTACAGTCTTTACGAGCTGCGACTATGTAGCTTGACGAGCAATTATGATTGACAAATGTCGTTGTGGCATTTTTTTTTTCTCTCTTCCCACTTTTTCCGATCAATGGCCATTCATATCCGTGCGTACGTATCTTAGCGGGGGAGGGGAGAGACGTACAGTTATACGAGATAAATCCCACGTATATATATGGGTAATATATACGTGGGAATATTTATATATATATTTATGGGTAATTTATACGTGGGATTTATATATATATATATATTTATATATATATATATGGGTAATATATACGTGGGATTTATATATATATATACATCTCATTTTTCGCAATCAACGACTCAATCATTTGAGCTTGGCCAACATCTCACTTTCTCCTCATCCTTTTCTCTCCGCGGCTTCTTTCGCATTGAATATTTTTGAAAAACAATTAATCGTGCATGTTATACTGCTCAACTAGGTGTTTTGTGTTAGAAATATTTCTTGAAGAATTCACGTTTACACGAGACGAGATGAATTCGTTTCTTGAGCACTCGAAGAATTCAGTCGAGACTTCTTTCTCTCTCTCTCTCTCTTCCTCTCTTTCCCTCCCTTTCTCTGTCACCATTCTGGCATGGATGGTCTTTTATACGTACAGTTATCCAGTGGGTCGATCGGTTCGTTGTAACCGTACACACGAGCAATAACGTAATCGTGCCAAGATCCATTTCTGTTGGCATTCGTGCACGCTCTCCTTGCTGAACTATCTCCTTGCGTACTGGGTGTCCGAGCGAAAAATTATTGCCAATGAAAATTATAATTTTTTTTAAATTTTTAATTCGTATTTCAATAATTCAAATGAATTTTATTACCATTGGATAGATGGGAAAAAAAGAAGAGAAAAAAAAGAAAATTATTATCGTTTCGCTTTATCGCACCTAAATTTAGTCTCACGTGAATTTTCTTATCATCTCGCGGCGCCCTCTCGCGTAACTCGCAATCGTCCATTTTATTTCTCGTTCCGAGCGTCATTGCATCCTCGGGAAAAAAAAAGAACGAGAGAATTGATAGAAAAATATTTTTCGAATGAATTTCAAGGTGAGTTGATGGCCCTCGTCGATGAGGAAAAGTTCTCTTCGTGGCAAATTAAGTTTCTCGCCATTCTCAAATATTATACGAGAGAATAAGAAGAAGAAAAAAAGAAGAATAAAGAGAAGGAAAAGAAAAGTGAGATGAAAAAAAAATGGCGAGAGAGGTGAAAAAAGGATTTTTACGTCGGATCAACCGCACATTTTTTTGCAAATAATATTTATTATATTTAAAAAAAATTATGGAACAAAGAAAAAATGCATTTTATGTTTATTTTATGACAAAGTAAAATCGAATGTTTTTTTTTTTTTTTCGTTCGAATGATCGATAACACCCGTTAGATAAGGCTGACCAGGCGGTCTGTTTTAAAGCCGAGGAAAGACTGAGGCTGCTCTCTACAAGTCCGGCGATCGACACGTGTGTCGTATACCAAAGTACTTGGGACAGCGGCAAAAATCTCGAGCAAGTTTCTTAAGTAATGACCATATCGTTGTATGAGCGACACGCGCAGAAAATATATACAGGAGGAGTAAGTCAGTCAGTGAGTCGGCAGAGCAGTCAGTCAGTCAGTCACTCACTCAGTGGCCTCACTGCTTGTCTGCCGGTCTTCGCGCCCGGTTGTCTCGTCATCCGTTCTCAAGCTCGAATATATATATATTTTTTCTCTTTGTTTTTAATTTTTTGTTTTTCTCTCTTTCTTACAATCAGTATACGCAAGGATAATTTTGAGAAAGAGCGATGAAACTTTCACGGCATTACGGAAGACGAATACGAGAGAAAATAATTTGAAAAAGAACAAAAATAATCCAGCACAAGTCCACGAGGGGTAAAAAAAAACCTTGGGAAAAAAGCTCAACGAAGAGGGGAACCGAGCAGAGAGAATCATCGCGGGAGTCGCAACGAATGCTCGACGAGTCTGGTCCAGCTGATCGTCCATGAAACATCTCTCTCTCTCTCTCTCTCTCTCTCTCCCACTTTTTCTCTCTATGCTGTGACAATAATTCGGCCAAAACTCGGTTTTTCCTCGAGAGCTCCCAGTGTCTTCATATAACGCCGCCATTTTCATATGTTGAGAATCGACCAAGTTTTAAGGAAATTGTACGAGAAAAAAGAAATGAAAAAAATCGACCAAAGGACAAGCGTAAATAATCGGTGGAAGTTTGAAAAATTCGCCTCGCAATCCAGTCACATTGTGGAAGTTTAAATATCATCGCCAGTTGTGCACGACATATGGAGGTTTAAATATCATCATTGGAGGGATAAATATATATTCATGATATAACGCCGCCATTTTTATATGTTGAGAATCGACCAAGTTTTAAGGAAATTGTACGAAAAATTGTACGAGAAAAAAGAAGTGGAAAAAAACGACCAAAGGACAAGCATACATAATCGGTGGAAGTTTGAAAAATTCGCCTCGCAATTCAGTCACATTGTGGAAGTTTAAATATCATCGCCAGTTGTGCACGACATATGGAGGTTTAAATATCATCATTGGAGGGATAAATATATATTCATCATTGGAGGGATAAATATATATTCATCACTGGAAGGATAAATATATATTCATCATTGGAAGGATAAATATATATTCATCATTGGAGGGATAAATATATATTCATCATTGGAGGGATAAATATATATTCATCATTAGAGAGATAAATATATATTCATCACTGGAGGGATAAATATATATTCATCATTGGAGGGATAAATATATATTCATCATTGGAGGAATAAATATATATTCATCATTAGAGAGATACATATATATTCATGATATAACGCCGCCATTTTTATATATTGAGAATCGTCCAAGTTTTAAGGAAACTCAAAGAAAAATTGTACGAGAAAAAATATGGAAAAAATCGACCAAAGGACAAGCGTAAATAATCGGTGGAAGTTTGAAAAATTCGCCTCGCAATTCAGTCACATTGTGGAAGTTTAAATATCATCGCCAGTTGTGCACGAGACATGGAGGGATAAATCATATTTCTCGAAAAAGAAAAAAAAAACTTTTTGAGAGAGCGACAAGTGCTGTAATAAATTTAATATCCGTCGTACATTAAGTGTATATACCAGCGTGTGTACGATATAAATAATTTGCAAAGTTTAGCAGTAACGTTTGCTCGTTTTTTTTTTTTTTTTTATCAATGCGGGACAAAGGAGCCACTCAGCAGGGCTCTCTTGAATCAAGATAAAGAAAGAGCTTGTTCGTCGTCTTTGTCATTGTCGTCCTTGTCTTTGTCGTTGTCATCCTCGTCTTCGTCGTCACTCTCATCTTCGTCGTCACTCTCGTCTTTGTCGTCCTCGTCGTCGTCATCCTCGTCATCGACGTAGTAGCAAGCATATACACACAAAACTGCACAATGGCGATATTACGAGGCGATGAAGAGAATTATTGAACAAAACGAGCAAGAAAGTTGCACAAAACGAGCAAAAAAGTTGCCCAAAACGAGCAAAAAAGTTGCCCAAACGAGTGAAAAAGTTACCCAAACGAGTGAAAAAATTGCCCAAACGAGCGAAAAAGTTGCTCGAATCGAGCGAAAAAGAGCTAACCCAGGCGGCATAAACATAACACAAAATTAATATAATATCTCTCGTGCAAAAAATGCCGAATTACCGATCCTTATGGCGTTTCGTTAATTCTCATTGACGTCAGACATTTTTCTGGTTATATACGAGGAGCAAAACTTGTTCGAGTCAGTTTGCCGTCGCTTATCATCAACGATGCCACGTTAATTTCGCAAAAAAAAAAAAAAAAGAAGGACCGAATGGAAAAAGAGAAAAAATAAATTAAAAAAAAAATAGTGATTACCGGATATAGAGACAACGCGGGTGCACCCATCTCGTCACACAGAATAAGCAGAGAGCCCAGTGTGCTCGCTTCGGGCACGGCATTTAATTTAATAGCCATTACGTGGTACTCGAGGCCGTGACGAGAGAGAGAGAGAGAGAGAGAGAGAGAGAGAAAATACCACCAGCGAGAGGCGTAGTTGAGCATCCGTTCTCGAGGAACATTACACACGTGCAGTGCAGTGTATAATATATATATATATATATATATATATATATATATATATATGGATATGTATTAAAATGTACTTATTCTGTGTGACGAGAGTTCGAGTCGTGTAGTCTGAACTACCGATTCGGATCGTCCTTTTCAATCTCGCGCAGTCTTTTTTATTTTTTAATGCTCGCGACTTGGACCGATTAATTTTCAAAGCTACGAAAAACTGTGAAAACTGTCAAGCTACGAGAAAAAAAGGGAGAGAAAGAGTTTATTTTCGTTAGTTGACATTCCCATCGTAGAATTTGTTGGATGAAAAATAAGTTTGTATATATATATATGTATATATATGTACACGAGGCATAAATTTTGTATATTTCGATTATATCTCTCGAATGATCGCAGCGGTGAAGTGACACACGTCGATGAAAATGCTCGATACGATATATGACGCCATCTTTAATACATGCAGTTGCGTGTAAACAATTTTTGTACAAGACGAGAATGATTTTTTTCTTCTATTTCTCAATTGACAAAAAGTCTCGATAATATTTGTCGTTTTTTGACATAAAAATCGGGTATTGTAAAATGAGAAATAAGAATGAATAGGACGGATGCTCTGGAAAATAATTTATATCGTATTCGAAAGTAAGAAGGAGAGAATAATCAAGAGAGAGAGAGAGAGAGAGAGCGAAGAAGAGTAAAAAGGAATGGCCAAGAAATTTTTCACTAATTTATTATTCATTCTTTCCTTCCAAGGCCAAGACTGCCTCAAGTTTGACATTCTTTCGTTCGTTTATCATCAAAACGTGCTCATCGCGTCATCACACAAGGTACACTCGTACAAAACAAAACGATAAAGCATCGAAGTGAATGGAGTTTTGTTGAAGCAAAAGTTCCTCAAAATTATACACGTACAAAAAAAAACAGAAAATAAAACAATTCTTATCTCAGTGAAAAGTAACGGAGCTGTGAGTGAAAAAACAAAAAATAAACAGTACAATCACGTAATAGTGTTTTTTTGTGTCGCGAGTATATATTTAAACGACACAACGAAGCTCGAGTAATCATGGATAATAACGAGGAGGAGCATTGCAATAAGGAAGGTGCGTCGTCGCGTTGCACAAGAGTCGTTCAACCGACGACACCAACATCGCCAAGTCTAAATCTCATGGAACAATTATTACTCGCAAAAATGGAGAGACAGAGTATAACCGATGTTTACGAGGGTGAAAAATTATCGAATAATTCTTTGATTGGAAAAAAAACATTATTGCTCAGAACTGACTCGTTGGACAGTCAAACGAGCGCGAGTACTTTTAGCTCTGCTGTCTCTGGTGATTCCGCTGGTACGAGCAATCTTTATTGCAAGTGCGACGATTGTTTACTTGGCATCGTCGACAAGCATCAGCAGCATCCAGCTCACATTGGTCGAAAAAAGGTAAAGGAACTAATTTTTCTTGAAAAAAAGAAACAGAAAAGAAAACAAAGAATAAGAAAAAAAAAAAATCATTCTAAATGCGATTAGGATCGACTTGGATCTACGATGGACTTTTTTTTTTTTTTTTTTTTTTCACAGAGAGAGAGAGACGCGACGAAAACAAAAATCCATTTCGTATTCATAAAAGTCGATCGATTGAGATGTAGGCGTGTGTACGTGATTCCTCGAGACTCTTAAAGCCTCGCGATTAAATCTCATAAATCGCCGTTTGCTGCCTACCGTTAGCTAAACTACTTGAGAGTTTTTATAAGAGACGAGGAGATAAAAGAGACTGCTCTCGTTGAGCATACACGAATATCTCGTCTCAGCATTATTTGCTCGCTATTGAAGCGTTGAAAAAAAAAAAAAAAAAAAAAAAAGGAATCGGCAACGAGAACAAAAAATGAACCGCCATGTTTGTTTTTTTTTTTTATTGACGCGCGTCGAGGGAATATTTATTCAAGCTCGGCTTGTTACTTCATGCACTATGTCTCGTGTTTTGCATATCAGTCGAAGCGGAGAAAGTTGCTCGAAACATTGAGAATATTATCGGTGAGACATTTATCGATTTATTTTTATAATTCTTTGTGTTGACGTCGAGCATTTTTGAAAAAAATTTCAACCCCGTCCCATTGTCTTTTTGACTATTATTTTCAAAATGTCTCCTTGTCGAGAGGCTCCTCGTGCAATTTAATCGAAGAATAATTTTCAAGCTTAAAAAATTCGTTGAGTAACGAATTTTAATTTTAATCGTTTGGAATTTGATTTTTTTTTAGGGAGTTGCCGTAAAGTCACGCTAGATGGAGCCAAAAACGTTCAATAATTCATTCGACACTTTAATTACTCGCCGATTATATTATACGAGGAAGGATTAAAATTCGATGGGAGAGAAAAGAGTATGATGGATGTGCGATGAGAAATTAAATTAAAATAATAATAATAATAATAATGCCTCAGGGAATCATTCAAGCTAGCTAAAACATACATATACGTATATAATCGACGCTTTTAATCAAATTCGATGCCATCAAGTATATTTCGATGGGACGAAAAAAAATCCCGAAACGTCTCGAATGCTCCTTATAAAAAAATTATTGATTTCTGTGACGGATAAGAGATGATTGAGTGACCTGCAGAGTCTCATCAGACAGACATATACTCGACTCTTGCTGAAGATATATTAGCAGCAGTCAGTGAAAGACATGGACGTAAGAACGCGGCCAGTTTCTCGTTTTCTCTTTCGGCTCAATGCGTCCGGCTCATTGCTCAATCACCGTATCAATTAGCTGTCGGATTTCTCTGTATACTTAACTATCGACAAAAATCTAATGCAAAAAGAGAGAGAGAGAGAACCAAAATGGGAAAAGATCGCGAAAAAGTCAAACATCGTTTTTCAACGCCGCCATTGATTGACTAAAAGCATTGACAAACATATGCTGCGAGACACGAATTCGCAATTATTCGTTATCGGCGCGTGAGATTTTCCATTGATACACAGCCCTCGATTGCAATTCGTGAAACGTAATTGGTACCGTCCTGCTGCAAACGCGCTCTCATTTACTGAGGATCAAAGTGTCTGCTCTGCTTGTACATATATATATATATATATATATATATATATACAACATACATCTGTGTATAGAATCGCTATATATATATATATATATATATATATATATATATATATATATATATATATATACATACATACAACATACATCTGTGCATAGAATCGCTATATGTATATATATAGGTCCCTCATTAACCAGTCCCTAGGGGGTTTACGATTCTGATACTCGACTCTCGCGCTTCAAGACTTCTCTTCGCGAAAGTGCGAGAGAGTCTTACGAGCGAACGCGCTCATGATTATCCTCGCACGGTAATGTGCCATTAGCGGTATTCGGGTGGTTCTCTTCTTCTCCCCCCTCCCCTGCCGGCCATCTTGCGTTTCCTCGCTCGGATCGATCGAGTCCATCGCACGACGTAATGATTATATTATAAACGTACGTGTAGACGGTTCATGTACATACAGCAAGCGAGCTCCTCTCATTCAGACGTTTTAAGTCTAAATCGAAGATAAAATGCGAGTTGTAATGCTTTTGCAGCTGCGGCAAGAAATTCTTTCTTTTCTCTCTCTCTGCCTCGATTGTTGTGCTCGAGGGCATCATCCACGTGGCTAGCGTGTAAACTTCTCATTATATTACCTTTTTGTGGATAAACGATGAGACTTACCGAAACTCACAGAATTACCGCAATAATAAAGTTTACAACAATATGATAACTAATGGCCGCCATTGGCAGCGAGAATAAAAATTAAATTCAAGATATATCGAACGAGTGTCTCAGAATATTTGATGTTTCATTGGCAATTGCAATTCGTCGATAATATTTTTACATTTTTCGTGAAGAGAGCAAAGAGAAAATTCTCTTAATTGTTGGTCAATGACAATGCGAGAGACGCACATACGCCAACTGAGCTCTTCGCGGCACGACCTCCCCTTTTATATTGTTCTCGTACCCCCACCCGCTAGAACTCTCCCCCACTATGAGGCCATGCCAACGATTTAAATTATGCGCGCGCAACTCATGCATCTATTTGTGTGCATACGAGAATTGTATATCAATGTATATATATATATATATATAGGAGTTTACGCGAGGGAAATCCTTCGGACGATCCTTATCGCGAGATAATAGATGAATCGCCTGCTGATAAAACTTCAAACGTCTTGTACGTTCAGGTATTTGTTGCCCAGGTCGCTCGTACTGTATTGTTACTCAATACACGAGAGAGGTAACGTAACTAGTACGAAGAATCTCGAAGACATGAGGCGAGCGTATTATATTACGTATCGCGTACAATTACGACAATAATTGTTTCGCATATGCGCCTCATTTTTATTGACGTATTTTTTTTACGCCATTTCAACAATTACCATTCGAAATTTTTGTACTCGAATGTGCACCAACGAGTATGCATACATCTCAATAATAGGGGAGAGATAAATTAGGGGAAAGGTGGGAAGCCCCGGCCGGCGGGTACTACCGACCACCTTAAGTCTTGGACACTTACGCGCAAATCAATTTGACAAGGAAAACGTGAAAATTTGCGCAACGATCGTGCTCGTTTTCTTTTTTAAATTTATTTGAGCGAAAGTGTCCAAAACTTGGGATGGCTGGCGGTATCCGCCGGCTGGAGCTTTATCCACCTTTCCCCTACATTTTTAGATTATATTGATTGAGTTTGGACATAATCGTGAAAAGATCTCTTATGTAAAAGTGGAATTTTCAAATTGTAGCCTCTCTCTCTCTCTCTCTCTCTCTCTCTCTCTCTCTCTCTCTCTCTCTCGCATATAATAATTAAGTGTATGTCACGGGAGGGTTATTAGGGATGTTATATTTAAAAGGACATGTGATATACGTTTTAATGTTGCGAACTAAGAGACACGCATAAATGCATAAATGCATAAATGCTGAAAACGTGAAAATTTGTGCAACGATCGTGCTCGTTTTCTTTTTTTAATTTATTTGAGCGAAAGTGTCCCAAACTTAAGATGGCCGGCGGTATCCGCCGGCTGGAGCTATGTCCACCCTTTCCCCTACATTTTTAGATTATATTGATTGAGTTTGGACATAATCGTGAAAAGATCTCTTATGTAAAAGTGGAATTTTCAAATTGTAGCCTCTCTCTCTCTCTCTCTCTCTCTCTCTCTCTCTCTCTCTCTCTCTCTCTCTCTCTCTCTCTCTCTCTCTCGCATATAATAATTAAGTGTATGTCACGGGAGGGTTATTAGGGATGTTATATTTAAAAGGACATGTGATATACGTTTTAATGCTGCGAACTAAGAGACACGCATAAATGCTCGATGGCAAAAAAAAAAAAAAAAAATCAAACACCGCACGCGGCAGGTCACTCGAGTAACTCTAATGGTTGTACGTCTTCATTAAAGAGCGATTGAGCCACGACATGCGAGTAGAGACCCATCAACGCGCTTCCAATCTCTTCATATGCCAAGACGCTCTCGATTCACTCGCTCGTCTCTCGTATAATAATAATAATAATAATAATAATATATCTTGGCTAGTTTTGTGCGAGGACGCTTCGACGAAAAAATAACAGAGTTTGCTCGATATACACAAAACTTATTCTCCGTATTTTCCATATAGTGATTTACATTTTGTGACTCGATGATTGTCTTCCAAATTGAAATTCCGGTTTGTAAATTTTATTAACGAGAAAGTCGTCACGATATTTTCCCCATTATAGCGAGTATGAGTCGCGACGGAAAGACGCGCTGTGCGATGGTGTAAAACGAGTTCGTAGAGCTCAACCAATATATAATGCATATATATATATATATATACATACGTTAATTAGCCCGGCGCTCTGTGGCCCGATGACGCATTTCCATCGTTTTACTACGCACGGGTGACGGGGTCTCTTGGTAAGGCCCGTTCGTCGTTCTCGTCTTCTGGTACCACAGCGTGTTCGTCTATATAAATCAAGCATTGCCAAGTAATATTTACTCATAACATTACGAAGAATCCCGCATTTTATTCGGGCAATATAACTCATTTTGCGTCTCTTCTTCGTCTTCTTCTTCTTCTGGTCTGCTTCGCGCTCCACCTAACGGATGCGCGCGATATAATATTTCAAGATACATTCAAGAGGAATATATAGTACAGCAATCGGCGAGCAATCCAGTTTTAGTAGCCACATCTTTCTCTGTGTGTAGGATAAATCTCTATCTCGGGTGAACTTCGTTGTGCTGCAATCTCTGACTCGTGTATTGCAAAAAGCGAACGAATTACACACAGAGAGAGAGAGAGAGAGAGATAAAGAGTCTCAGCCGGAGTCAAGTTCCGTCTAACGGGACGAACAGGATATACAAGTGTTTTGTTTTTTACACGCGATATATCGTAGTGCATTGTGGGCGAGAAGGGCACAGAGAGAACAGAGAAACAGACGAGTGTACTAGACGCGAGACATCGTTTGCTCAAACGAGTCTCGTAAATTTTTTATTTCCGTGAAATTGCCCGCGGAAATGTATTATTTTATACGTGAATAATCGTTGATAAAAATAAAAAGTTTTTCTACCGCTTAATAATATATATAACATGTGGGGCCAATTGCGATGAGACAAATTCAATTCTCAATTATGATAAATAACGAATTACTAATTATTTTCTCTCTCACTCTACGTCGACATAAGCGACGCAAATTACAAAATTCACATGAATAGTGTTTCGCGTGTAAAGACGCAGGAGAAAAAAAAAACAACGAAGAAAGTATTCGTAGAATCTTGGGTGGGCTTTGCACACCCAACGGCGATAACCGTCGCGAATATTTGGAACACGAGAATTTTTTTTTTTTTTTTTTTGGTGAAATAAAAAGAAACGTGCCGAATGATTAATCAGCCTTGCGGCAAATTCAAGGAATGCGGAAGACATTCTCTTCTTAACTCTCGCATCGAGGGTATATTTTTCTCTCCGTTTTTTCAAGTAATAATGATAATGTTGACAATTTTTCGAGCACACTGCAATTTTAACGTGTAAAATAAACGAGAAAAAGCGTGCGTGCGAGCTGGCAGATAAGAGCCATTGCTATATATATATATATATATATATATAGACGATAAACTCTCCGCGTAACAGTGTAAAATAGACACGGAAAAAACCGAGAAGAGTAAGTTTTCTCTCTGAAGCGAGAAAGAGCTGCGATTATTTGACAGAGGTGATAATAATCGGTTTAAAGTCAAGTGACGACACTGACGACATTCACGAGAAACATTTATTTTCATAACGAAGGTGATAAGCCCGAAATTATTAAACGAAATAATGACTAAATAATATCTGTAAACCGCCTGTACTAATAGACCCTTGCTTGTGCGTGTCAAGAGAAACAATTTTACTGATGGAGATAAAGAATTTAAAAACACAAATTTAACGCTCTCCCACGGCATACACGCAAAAATAGAGGGAAAAAAAAACGATAAATCTTATCTCTGTGGCAGGTGACGCTCGTTCTTTTCAAAGCTAACATCTATATTAGAATCGAGGAAAGTCCTTTCAAGGAGCGTTCTTTCACATGAGTTGATGCTTATTACGCATAAAAACGTACGTGTGTATATATATGATTGGATATATCGGAGAAAGAGAGAAACTCGAATATTATTCTTTATGTAACGGGGCACATCGAGACTTGGCAAACACACATCGTCAGCATCATCAGCAGTCTGGAGGGAGTTAAACGTGTATATATATATATATATATAGTCTTTATACAACTCTTTCTCTCTCTCTCGTTCGCTTCTTTCTTTTTCTCTTGCTCACTTTCTGTGTGTGTACACGCTCGAGCTCTCTGGATCAGTAGAGTACACTCTGCTCCTCCTCGTGGTGCTCTGCCACTTTTGCTGCTGGTCTCTCGCGACGTTGTGAATTTAAAAAAAAACAAAAAGTGGCACGACGTGCCATCGCGCGCTTCGGCTTTCCAGCGTGAAACTCTGCGCTTGCACAATACTTATTACTTTAACGAAGTAGGAGGGTCAACGCGAAGCGTCGCACACACACACTGAAAAACAAGCAGAAAAAGTGTGTTTGTTGCGAGCGAGCATTTTTTTTTTCGCGCGCGCGCCGGCCAAGAACGAACCGATTCATTATGGTCGCGCGTGGGTGGACGAGACGACCGAAAATTTTGTGAAATTGGCCAGAGGCAAAGTGAAACGGAACGTGCACAAAAAAGGGAACGCAGTTAATTTATTAAAATTGGCAAAATCGCACACGGATTTTAATTGATTACGGCAACGAGCTGGCGTGCGCCGGGAGGGCCTTGAAGAACATAAGAAAAAGGAGAAAAAAACAAGAAAAATAAGAAGAAGCGGAAGCAAAGTCCAAACGAGAGTAGCACGTGGGAAGCAGACCACAGGGCTACGCTGTCTGGTGAAGGGAACGAATTTTCGTTAGTGAAGGAGATCCACGAACGAATACAAATCAACGGGAAATTTCGTCTCTCTCGCGTCAGTGATTAAAAATCATTAAAATTTTCGCGAAAGGGGCCAAACATAAAGTTTGCCAAGACACACTGAATCTTGGTTAGAAAAATTAGGGGGAAATTTTAAAAATTGGGAGTGTTTTTTGTTTTTTCGCCTCGATAACTCGAGATGCAAGACACTTGCGAGAGAATGATACCCAAGATCATTTGCACAAAGGCAAATTTCGCAGATGGCTGTGTCACAGTTGTGCATCATCATGACGAGGAAAATACGTGCGAGAATAAACGACTTTTGGTCAGACAGCAGCAAAGACGCCACGGTAGAACGAGAATTCGACGAAATTCACGAAGATCATCGCTGACGCAGGAGCGTCAACAATCGTCGTCGTCGTCGCGAAGTCCATCGCCCTCACCTCATCATCACACGCATCAGACATGTCTGAATTCCGAGACACGCGCCTCCTCAATCTCATCGCAAACGAGATTCAAATGCGAGATTATAAATGGCAAGTTCGAATGTCACAGGCGAACCGTTGAAAATATTACTCGTCATATTGAACGCACAAACTCGGGTTACGGGCAGTATCTGCAATTGTTGCAAGTGCCACAATCGAGTTTTACGTCGTCACTCGAGTGGGGCGAACCAAGCGGCGATGATCTCAGCTCCGAGTGGGAGTCCGATCATTCCGATTGTCGAACTGTTTCAATCGATAAAGTAGAAAACACATTGAAGGTAGAATTGAATTCCATTATGGAGTATCAATTTTTTTTTTAGCTGTATAATTCGTTCTTTTTTTTTTCATAAGACTCAATCGTTGGCCAAATTTTATCTCAGCGGAAAAAAATCTGTAAGAGTTAATTTTTATTTGTTTTTTTTGTCTCTTGATGATTGCAGAGCTCCGGATGGCGGAAACTGAGGAATATCGTTCAATGGACGCCATTTTTTCAAACGTACAAGAAACAACGATATCCATGGGTGAGTAATCTCATATTGGATGATGATTGATGAATGAATTTTTTTTTTTCGGACACCAATTAAATATTTATACGTATCGTTGGAATATCAGGTTCAATTGGCCGGTCATCAGGGAAATTTTCGGGCTGGACCAACACCAGGCACGATATTGAAGAAACTCTGCCCCCAGGAAGAAGCTTGCTTCAGATTACTCATGCGTGATGTTCTCAGACCTTATGTGCCCGAATTCAAGGGCGTATTGGACGTTCGAGAATCCGATGACGATAGGAACAATCATCGGGATACGGAAAATACAGGAGTCAAAGCGCTCGAGGAAGAAACTCACAAGGGTGCGATTGTAGCCTCGTATCTTCAACTACAGGATCTTTTGGGTGATTTCGAGCAACCCTGTGTCATGGACTGTAAAGTCGGTGTCAGGACGTATCTCGAGTCTGAACTGGCGAAAGCCAAGGAACGACCAAAAGTAAGAATACTAAAAAATTCACTTCTCCATTTTCGTTGATTTTCCATGGAAACGAAAAATTTCTAAATATATGTTGGATACAATTTTTACGAAACCTTCAATGTTCTTGTTACATCTCAAGATATAACTCAGTAAGTTAATTCTTGCACGCGCAGTATATATACAGTGTTAAAATCTCTCTCTCTCTCTCTATATATATATATATATATAGAGAGAGAGAGAGAGAGAGAGAGAGATTTTAACACTGTTATTAATCGGAGCTGATTCTTAAGCGTCCATTTATTGGTGACTTTACCCTATTCGAGTGTAAAGAAAAATATACCGGAAATATATTCTCGATACATGAAAGCACGAAAAGTTTCATATGTCCGATATAATCTCAGCCATATCTCTTTTCCGTGGTGTTATTTACTCTCGATGCCCAGTAAAATTGATTGTTATGATTGTTTATTTTTTCTTCTCGTTACAGCTACGAAAGGACATGTACGAGAAGATGATACAGGTCGATCCATCGGCACCAAATACCGAGGAGCGGAGAGTTCAGGGTGTAACAAAGCCCCGATATATGGTCTGGCGCGAGACGATATCGAGCACTGCAACTCTTGGCTTTCGTGTCGAGGGTATAAAGCTCGGTCGTGGCGGTTCCTCCAAAGACTTCAAGACCACGAGAACGCGAGAACAGGTGCGACGATACTCTTTTATTTTTTTTGCTTCTCCCCCCCGTATCGATTGAATAATTGACCATTTTGTTTTTTTTTTTTTTGTTTTAATTGATTGATTTATATACATGTATGCGTGACTAATGCACGTGGTGTTGGTGAATTTTTCGTTCAGGTTACCGAAGCCCTCAAGCGTTTCGTCGAGAATTATCCACACGCTGTTCCCAAGTACCTGCAACGCCTTAAGGCCATACGGGCGACTCTCAAGGCCTCACCATTTTTCGCCTCTCACGAGGTCGTCGGCTCGAGTCTTCTATTCGTTCACGATGCCAAAAATGCTGGTGTATGGATGATTGATTTTGCCAAAACACTTCCATTACCATCGCACTTGCCCAATATACAACACGACGCCGAATGGCAAGTTGGCAATCACGAAGATGGATATCTCATAGGTGTGAATAATCTAATCGACATATTTCAGGATATTAGAAATTCCGAGACGTAAATTTGTGTGATTCTGTATGTGTGTTAAAATCTTGTTCCGTTTGAGATTGAGTGTGTGAGAGAGAGAGAGAGATAGTGAGTGAGTGAATGAGTGAGTGAGTGTAAGAAAAAAGGAAGAAAGGTCATCGAGGCCGTTTTGTAAAATGAGTCAATGAGACTACGTAAACTCGTTAGTTCGATAAATCCGTTAACCTCGCGTTTCGCGCTATGTCTTCGCGAGGAATGAGAAAACCCGTCGAGGGTCCACAATGACAAGTGAGAGAGACAGAGAGAGCGAGAAAACAAGGAATCCAGCCCGAGGGGAACTGTCATGACTCGTCTCTGTCTTTCTGTCAGAATCGCTCTCTCTCTCTCTCTCTCTCTCCTACCGCGTAATAATCCAAGTTGCTCGGCCTAATAAACGCGAGAGAAGAGACAGAGAGAGTACGTAAACTCGTTAGTTCGATAGATCCGCGATATTCATTGCCGTGGCAACGTGCCGTTACTACCGGTGAAAGATTCAAATTCGGCCTTCGAGAATAATAATAATAATATTTAAAAAATATATATATGTAACTCACGGCTAATCTTGTGCAAATCCCACGGAGGGAAAAAAAAAAGCAAAGACAAACCAGCCGGTGAGAAGAAATAGAAATCCACAGACCAAAGACGCGGCAGCCAATATATGAAAACTGCCTAGGAAAAATGTAACTTGTAACCTTTTAGACAAATTGAACCGCGAATTTTAGACTTGATCGTAGATTTTTAAGACATAATTAATTTAAGAAAAACTACTTATACGTAAGACTTTATTTATATCTTTGAAAGTAAGATTGCGGTTTCGTCCATCTGTGTGTGTGTGTGAGTTTTTTTTCTCGTGTGTGTGGTACAGACGAAACCGTATTTTGTATTCAAATCGTACCACACGATTTTCGTATTTTTTTTTTTTTTTTTTTTTTTTTTTGTAAATAAGTCATAACTTATCGTACATGCGTCGTTCTGTTTTCATTTATTTATTTTTCTTATGTTCCTTCTCGCCTCTTTAGCGTTTCAGTCGGATCACTCGCGCCGCATAAATTCGATCGTCAAAATCAATTTAATTTCATTCAACGCTACTTTGCACTTGATCGTTGTCACTCGTTGATTCACATTTCACAAAGAGACACGCCTCGCTCACATGAAAAGCGGAAAAGTCGAGAAAAAAATAAAACTCGGCTGAGAAAAAACGTGATGATAATGAAAAGAAAAAAAAACCACCGAGAATAAGGGGAAGAGAGGAGAGTGAGGGAAAGTAGAAGAGAAATTGTTCTAATTTTGATCATTGATTTCCGTATGGACTATTTCTCGGTGATTGAGCTTGGAGACTCGCTTGTTGCTGAACAACGTTAGCCTGACTCGAGGCTATCGTTGTTGGTGCAATAACTCTCGCGTAAACCGCCGCCCCAGTTGTTTTCAAACCAGCTGGCGTTGGTATCACTTTTAATCCATGCAACGTTTTTATATTCAACAATTGACTCGGCAATATTATCGGCTGTTGTTGGCCGCTCTGCTGTTGTGGCGATTGTTGCTTGCCAAGAACTACACCGCTTTGGCTTATTCCAACACCAACGCCCTTATTACCGCTCGCGAGAACGATTGGCTTACCGGCCAATTGAGCCGTTACCATTCGCACTGTTTGAGCACCCTGAGTTTGTTGCTGATGCGAGGTCACGATTATTTTTGACTGTCCTGGTTGTGCCTGAGCCTGAGAAACAACCTGCCAAAATTTCATCTTATGATTATTGAAAAAAAAAACTCTTTCATATTGTCATCGATTGATGGAGTTGAGGAAAACGTACCTGATATTGCGTTTGAATAACTTGTTTGCCCTGTCGATTAATTTGATTAGCGTGAGAACTCGTGGTTGCGAGTTTCAGTCCTTTTTGAGCCAGAAGACTCTCCACCGATATGAGCTGTCCACCACTCGCACTCGTTAAAACTTTGGCGAGAATTTTTTGTTGCTGTTGATGCTGTTGTTGCTGATGTGGCGACTGTTGTATCTGCACGGCAATTGGCTTTCCACCAATTTGAGCAATTATTCGTTGCATCCCGGATGACTGAAGCTGTTGTTGCTGTGGCTGCGTTTGTTGCTGAGTCGTGACCAAACGTTGTTGCTGTTGTTGCTGTTAAAAAGAGAAAAAAATAAAACTATGAAAATCGTCCGTAGGCCATAGAATAGGAGGATTTTTCGTCGATGATCTCTTACGTACTTTAAGCTGTTGCTGTTGTTGTTGCTGGACCTGCTGAACTTGACCTGTGGACGGGGAAGATTGTTTGATGAATATCGTCTGACCTTGAAGTCCGTGTCCCGACAGCAATGATTTTATCTGTCCCGAACTGACGAGTTTTATTTGCGAGGTCAACAATGTTTTTCCTGGCAAAACGTGCTGCTGATGTTGCTTGAGATTGGCATTTTGTAATATGCTTTTTCCTGGCTGATTTCCAACGATAGTCTGTTGTTGTTGATTCTGAATTTTTGCAGTTGGAAATATCGTCGTCATGTTGTTTCCCTGAGTAGCCCCAACGGTGGTTGTCGTGGTTGCTGGAACTGTCTGTGTTGTGTGCAATACCGAATGGCCGGACAAACGAATTGTTTGTAAACCAGCTGAGGTTGATACTTGAATCTGATGATGAGGAAAATGTTGCTGATTCGATTGTAGCAAACTTTGTGGGGCATTTGTCTTCACGACCGCTACTGGCTTTCCACCGATATGCTGCGAATTTGCCATTTTCTTCATTTGCAATTGTTGTTGCTCCCTCAATTGTTGTTGCTGCTCTCGTAATTGTTGCTCGCGCAATTGTTGTTGCTCGCGCAATTGTTGCTGCTCTCGTAATTGTTGTTGCTCTCGCAATAATTGCTGTTCTCTCAATTGTTGTTGTTCTCGCAATTGTTGTTGTTCTCGCAATTGTTGTTGCTCCCTTAATTGTTGCTGTTCCCTCAATTGTTGCTGCTCTCTCAATTGTTGCTGTTCCCTCAATTGTTGCTGTTCCCTCAACTGTTGCTGCTCCCTCAATTGTTGTTGCTCGCGCAATTGTTGTTGCTCCCTCAATTGTTGTTGTTGCTCCCGTAATTGTTGCTGTTGCTCGCGCAATTGTTGCTGCGACGGAGCTGGAACTGTCGCGATTTGCGGCAAATTTGTTTCCACCTGTAGAGCGACGGGCTCAATCGCAGATACACAAATTGGAGATGGAGGAACGACGGGCGATTGTCCGGCTATCGTTGTGATTGTTGCAGTCGCTACGGACACAGGCGTGACAGTTTGCGTGACTGTTGAAACGCTCATTGTAACAGGATTCAATGATTCCGTCGACACAGCCTGATCCGAGACAGTTTTTTCCTCCGCTGTCTTGCGCGATTCTTTCCTGCAAAACGAATTTAAAAAAAAAAAAAAATCCTCCGTCAATTAAACCATCAAATTTTCTAGATTTTTTGATAATAATTTTACGAAATATTTAGATCGAAACGTTGATTTTACCTCGACATTGCCGTTTGACCTGGTGCACCAGATTTTCTCTCTTTCTTCGGTGTCGTTTCTCTCGAAGCATTTGGCGATTGATCCTTGTTACCGTTTATAGATTTCGACGAGAGCTGTGACGATTTATTTCTCGAGGAGCCACCGCTGCTCTTCTTGTTCTTCGCTACTCCCTGAAGCTGCTGATGATACATTTCTAGAGAACGGAAAATTTCTTGAGTTATGCGAAATCGTGATGCTGCGAATAGTTTTTTGTTCGGGGTTTTTTTACGAACCGAATTCCGATTCAGATCGTGCACGATGCAAATAGAGCCACTCCTTGCGTCGTGGATAATATCGAACACAAGGATCTGCCTCGTAATGAAGGCGATCAAGGGCACCAGAGACAACAGAATGAAGATAACCTTCCTTCTCGTGACCGGCACTCTTTTCCTCGGTGCCCTTTTCACCACTGCTCTTCTCTTGGCTCGGTTGAATGAGTCCTTGATCCCTGATGTATTGAGAATCCTTGAGTAATTGGCAAATATCTGATCGTGTACCCTCGCCATTGGGAAGTCGAGCCGTTGCGTCTCTCACGAGAGCGAGAATTGTGACGAAATTGGGTCGTTCCGCGACGAGTAGAGAATGGCCTCGTGCCTTTGCCAGTCCAGTTCCTCCTGTTGATAAAAGGTAAATAGGGTGAGTAGCGATCCTAATATATCCTAATATATGAAAAGAAAATATGACCGACATATCAACGCCAAGCCTGAACCCCTACAAAACATAAAATTTGAAGAGTATTATTCCTTCTATGACGTAAGCATCCACTAAGAAGTGATTTTTAAAAATTCAACCCCTAAGGGGTTAAAGAGCAGCTCGTATTATATATATTTTAAGCTCGATTCAACAATCCAAGGAATTACAAAATGGAGGATTTATCTCACCGACGTTATGCTGATAAATTCCTTTGACTGGCCCAACAACCGATGCGTATCCGTGCATTCTGTACGTGAATGCTTTATGCGGGGCTGCATAACGCATTCGCTCCTGACGTCTAAATTCTTCGCGTTCCTCCATCGATGATGCTCGAACTTTCCACTCGGTTGGCCACAAAGCTCGCGGTGGTTCCGATTCTGTCATGGACTCTATTAATTTACCATCGGGTCCCATTAATTCTACCGTTGGACTGACGCTTCTCGCACTACCGCAAACGCTACTCGTTCCACTTCCGTTGCTGTTGCCGTTCGCTGGCTGTGGCTGTATTGAGTAAGACTTGACGGGAACCGGCGCGCTGGGCACAACGCTTGAGACTGTCGGTCCGACAGGCGGAGGGACCAGTGAGTCCCTTGGAAATGGTCAGAAGAGAGAAAAATTAATTTTACGCTACTAGTTCGAAAATTATATGACAAGGCATCGAATATATTTTCGATATATGATAAATATCTCGATTTAAAAAAAAGAAAAAAAAAAGAATATCAGATATGCGACTAAGATCTGCGATGTATTCTTGATATATAGAGGGACGAAAAAGTTGCAAATCTCGCAGATGTATTGTAGAATATATATTTTTCTTAGGGGGAGAAGAAGGGAGGGGGGCAAGATAAGGATGATAAGAAAACGTGTGAAATTTCTTACCGATGAAGAAGAAATCGTGTGCAGAGCAACAATAATCGCGAGTCCGAATCTCTGCCAGCGCCAATCCACGCGTAAACTCCTCGTCCTTTGTTCTCCAAATATGGGACAAATTCTTGATCTCGTTCATGCTGTTCGAGTTCTTGCGTGTACACAAGTTCACCAGCGAGATAGCCCAAAGCTCGTGGAATGAGAGCTGGCCACGAGGGTGCCAATGAGTACCAATCATTGAGTGGCGATATAGGATTTCCCTGCCAAAGAGTCACGGCCTCTTTCATTTCCATTGTACTCATGCGATATTCCCCTTTGGAGATAAAAGCATCGCGCAACAGAGAAAAAAAACAAGCGTGAGTCTCTTGCATCAGCTCGCCACCCGCGCCATTCATCATAAACTCATCCGTTTCATCGACGGAAATTTGTTTTTCCGGCATCGTAGTTACAGCCTCGTCCTCGCACCTGAGGAATAAATAATCATTCAATACATTGCCACATTTAGACGAAAATTTTGCTCAACGTACTTGACTTGATGAAGAATGTCCATTCCATCGCCTAATTGAATAGGAATTTGCATCATGTCGATATTTTCCAAGTCAATCTCTTTCTTCTCGTCAATATCTTCCTCGTCGTTGGATTCTGGACTTTGCATCTCAATAGGATGATTAAATTCTGTCTTGACGTCAATCTCGTAATCAATCTCGTTATTTTCTTTTTTTATCTCCGACATTGGCACTGGTAGAGGCGTCGAACGGCTCGTTTTTTGAGGCGCCGGACTCCTAAATTAATCAAAGAAACATTAGTCAAGATTCACGTGATAAACAAAACAAAAAAAAAGAACGCAACTCTCGTGTCTACAATTATACATTTTCTTTTTTGGCGATTGATGAACGTCGTGAGCGTCGATCGGTTCCGTTTTAATCGAAGTTACAGCGGTGAATCGATTATCAATTTCCGGTATCGATGAATTTTTCACTTCGTCACCCGTGTACGAGTAATTACTATTTTCGTTCTCGGTTTTAACCGGACTCGGAGGAATCGTTTTTGGCACGATTGGTGGGAATAGCGACGACGAAGGTTCAACCTTTATACGCTTTTTAGCTGGTGTTACTCGCACAGGCGTGCTGACAGTCAATTTATGCTTTTGGCCAATTTGTGCTCGTAGAGTCAAATCGGCAAGAGCTATACCCTGCGTATTTAGCTCAGGATGTATCTGCGAATAAGAGCCATTAATTTGTGGCGAAGAAAAAATAAACGAAAAAATAAATAAAATAAATACTCAATCGACTGAATCCATGTAAATCGAGTCATACTTACGTCTCGTCGAGCTCGTCTCTTTTTATGATCTATCAACATCGCTCGATAACTATCCTCAGTTTGCTCGGGAATTAGAAACGAAGGATTTGGTGTATACTCGGCCCGTTGAAGAGTCGAGAAAACCGGTCGTATCGCTTCATCCTCCTGGCTCAATGGCATTCCTCGCAATGGCATTGTCTGCAATCCAACCGCATTTTTCTTTTTCTTCTTTTGCTTTCCACCGCTCGTCTGGAGCAATGGACAATTTTCCTCATTCTCGGACGTTGTGTCAGCGGCCAATCTCGCGTTTGCACCGAGCTCTAATCGTAACGAACTCAACTCTTCCATATAACGAGTCTGCGTTTTTTCCTCGACTGTGCACACGAGAAAGAAACATTTAATGTAATTTTTTGGTAAAAAAAAAACAAAAATTAATTGCAAATTTTTGTTGCCTTTGTAAAATATTTATACAATAATTATTATTTGGATGTATATCGCTCACGAATTGCTGGTTTTGGCTTTCGCCAATGAAGCTTCGATAATGTACGCTGTGTCGGATTACTGAATCCTTGTTTGTACGCATTGAGCAACAAACTCTCGCGTGATTTTAATAATTGTCCGGCAAGCTCGTACGATCGTTTACGTTCCTCGAAAAGTAATCTTCTCTGCTGAGCTTTGCGCAATAAACTTCTCATTCGTCTGATATCCGGCCGAAAATGACCGGCGGACAAATTATTGCGAAACGAATCCAGGGCTGTAACTCCAAACCTAAAGGATTCTCCTTATTAGTACAAAATTATAATGAGACAATTTTTAATTGACGTATATCGGAATCACCTGTGATTCTCTCGTTGAAAAAGCATCCTGAGTGTTTCGTCCAACTCGGCTTGGACGTTGCAATCATCGGGAAAAGCTGGAAGAAATTGGGCCAGAGATTCTTTTTGATCATCGCTTAAACAATCTTGCCAGATTCTCGGATGCTCGAAAAATTCATGAAAAATCATCGAATCCTCGCAAAGATCCTGTGGTACTTTTACACGACGGCCGGCTGCGATGCAAGTTTCCCATCTCTGTGAAAATGAGGAAAAAGAAAATGTTTAAATTTTGCCAAAATAATAATTGACTGAGATTTTTATTGTTGTTTTTTTTTTTTAATATTATTTTTATACCACGGTATTTGCATTTTCATTGTTGGCTCTGTGCTGTGAATTATCATTTTCATCCTCATCATCCTCCCCTGAGCTTGGGGTCTCTGATCCACTGCTACCGTGATCCTCTCCAGAATCATCGCCACTCTCAGAGTTTGTACTTGTCCCGCTGTCACTGCTGCTGCTGCTGTTTGTTCCGGATCCATGCAATGACTCATCTTCCTCTTCCTCCTCAACCGCGGAATCGCCACCCCCGGAACAGTCGTCAATCTTCAATTTTTATGTAATGTAAAAATTTGATTTTTTTGCAAATTTTTTGTTTGTTTCTCAACAAAATACTTTTTTCGATCAAATTTTTTGTGGCAATTTTTTTTTCCAAACATATTTTTGTTTGGACAAAATTTTGTTTTGCGCGAAACATTTTTTTTAATGCAGTTCGCTCCAGGATAATTAAAGGGCTCGGCAGAGATAAAGGTATGAGTAAAATTCATAATATGATCATCACTTAAAACACAATTTAAAACTTGTGAAGAAAAAAAAAATCACGAATTATAGTCGAAATTAGCAGAACGCAGAGTGTTGGCGGGTATCGTGAAAGTCGAGTACGAGGATTATTAAACGTGAACCAACCTCCATTCCTCGGCTTTATAGTTTATCTCTCGATATTTGCTCGACTTCGTGCTGGCTGTGCTGCCGCGTTGATCGTGTTACCTCGACCGTCGAGTTGCCTCCGTGGGTGCCAAAAGCCCCGGTGATCGTCGTCCCAATGTTATGACCCGGGGATTAAAAAAAAAGTAATAGCGTAAACACTCGACTCGTTAGAGCTTTGGAATTTTTCTCTTTATTGATCGTATTATATTAGGTAATCTCGCTGTTGGACGATCGACCTGTCACAGCCACAATACTCCTACTCCACTGTGAATTTTTCGTCATGGCGTGTGTGGTAAAATGCAGCGGACGAACCACGGTGTTTGTGTATGAAAAATTGTGCTGAGCGTGAAGGAAGGAGAGCAATCCGAAACTTCGATACGGAGATTCGATATAGTCTCGCGGCGTTTTTGCACTTACAGCTTGAACGTAGCTTTGAGCGCTGTGAGTATAAAATCTTGCCGGACAGATGGCGCGTCGATGCTATTTCGCTTAAAGTTCCAAAGACTACCACCGCGTGTCGCTACCTCCGCGGGAGTGCAAAATATTTTCAAATATAA
This sequence comes from Dyspetes luteomarginatus, assembly GCA_963669185.1. NCBI lineage: Eukaryota > Metazoa > Arthropoda > Insecta > Hymenoptera > Ichneumonidae > Dyspetes > Dyspetes luteomarginatus. Next base: position 3,641,902 of record OY769903.1, read on the forward strand.
TCAAACGTGCTAGAATGTGTTCTTTTGGCTGCCTGTCAGCAATTTTGGAATCGGTAAATATGTTGAAGAATCAAATTTAATCTCACGATACGATAACAATTTTCATTCAAGATTTTTTTTTTCGTTTCTTTCTCACAGTATAAAATATATTACAATATTTTTATGATACATAGGGTTAGATACCCAAATATTTTCAATAGGCCACAAGCCCAGCTCGCTGTCCGAACATTCAAACTTTGTAAATACACTCGTTGTGTTCGGATTTTTTTCTTGGTATTTTACACAAATTTAATAATTTATAAGTAGGGCTAAGAAATAGTACGAAAACATTTTGCTCGAGAGCAATAACGGGAATGGGAGTGTAGATAAAACGGAAAAACAATCATTCTTATTTTAGTGCACTGTCTGCTCTGTGCGTAGCTACGAAAATAAATGGCCGAACGTATTCGAATAATCCAAATGCATTACAAGTTTATAGACTTTGATGAATAATTCTATAATTGTACGATAAATTCAGTGCACGCGATGATTGATTTTTTTTTTCTTCTTTTTCATTCGTTCATTTTATCTTCATATTAAAGATATATTGCGCAAAACTGCAGCGGATAGAGATAAATATATACGCGCTTGTGGTCGATATGCTGCTTCTATCCATTGGCACAAAATCGATAGAAAATATTTATATAGGGTTTTTAGAGTAGCCCATATTATAACATATGTCATAAACACGCAGAGTGCGTAAAATCAATCGACATATCGTATGGATTTACGCGATCTCCACTTGAAAAGTGTCCCCTAACATAAACAAAGAAGAAATAAGATGGCCGCGAATCGCCCCCTTTTTCTAATATTCCTATTTTTTTTTACTTTCTTTACTGGTTGATGGATGTCAGGAACTTAGAAAGAGAGAGAGAGCTTGGCCACTTCCAAAATCACTATTTCCTTCTTTCGGCCATGTTTTTCGATACCTGAGCATAGTCCATCCTATATGTAAATGATATACGTAAATTCTTCTAATATTCCGAGCAAGTCGATCGAAAATATATCGCAACTGTGATCTTACAATGAAGAAGATTCTATTATTATTATTTATAATTTTCATCCAATTGCCAAAGCCCGTTTTTATAATAAAAATCTTTGATGAAATCAATGATTTCGCATATCTGAATGTTTATTCTCGACCAACGGTACGTTTGAATATTTGGGAAATTCAACTGTAGCGACGGGATTTTTAACTTTGAAGCTGGGATATAGGCCAGTCATGCTCGTGCGTGTATTGCGCCCTTTGGAAAAGCCGTCCCAGTGATTGCCATAAACCTCGATAAAATCACCAACTCGAAGCTCAATTTCGCCAGTTTTACGGGGTTTGTGATCGAGTATCGCGACGTGCGGATGAGAATTTTGTCCTCCGTAATAATAAATATCGTCGAGAGACGAGAATCTGTCGTAAGCGTCGGTATGATGAGTTTGCATGAGTTCGTAAGCAACACGACAAACTTGCGAGCTGAATGTACAAACGAGATAATCACAGAGCGACAAGAGATGAATATCGACGATTATACCTTGCAACGAGGAGTCAGAATATCTACGCGAAACCGAGGCAGTTTCGGCCACTTCCGGATCACCGATAATCACATATTTCGGATATCTCTTTCTCGCTGTTGTTATTACTTTCGGGTCGTCACTAGCGACAAAGACTCTTCGTATTAGTGGTGGATTCTCCAGTTGATTAAAATAATTATCGACCTTCACCATATATTCATCTATATCGTGAAAAGCCGCCTCAGTCCCAACTTTGTCGGTTCGCCTCACGTGAATTCCCACAATGGGCGCCTCAAAGCCAAGCTTCTCTTTCGAATAATCGAGCAACTTTCTCACATTTTCTTGCGGTCTCATGAGATATTTGAGCACCTGGCCAACCCACCATACGATCGGGTGACCGTGAATTTTTTCTAATCTCAGCGCGATGTCAGCGGGCACGCTTGGCGGTTGAAATTTTGGCTTTGGATAAACATTATCAACGATCGGTAACGATACAACTTGCTTTGTAACGTCACCCGGCCAATTACTGTGCGAAGCTCCGCTCGTCGACATACACGTGTCGCTCACAGGCTTGAAAACTGATTCCCAGCCATCTTTGTGATAACGCCAGCCACGTGATTTCAATATTAATGTCCTTTCGGTTCCGTAAGCCACGAGAAAACAATAAGTCAAATGGTGTATCTGACAACCAAACCCACAGCCTTTGTTCAAGCTGCATATCAACTTTCGGGCTTTATTACAATCGCTCGGATTTTGCAGATACCTGAGAAGATTTTTTGATTTTTGCTCAATTAAAAATTTTTTAAATTCGAATTATGACAAATTGAGGACATGATTTTTTTTTTTTCGATCATACCTGAATCTTCTTTGCACCAAATCAGACAAGTCTTTAGCTTCTTTGTCTCTCCATTCTTGATGACCGTCGGCTTTAGCCAATTTATCGAAATCGATCAACAATGATTTTTTGTGTTCCCAAACCATTTTAATAGCCTCATCAATGTCCTTCTCGCGTTGCTCCAACGCTACGACATCCCCGCTCTTTTTCACTTTATTCAATTGAGCGTTAACGTAATACCTTGAACGATAACAAAAAAAAAAAATATTGCAAAATATAATAATCTGGAATAAAATGAAAAATTCATGGCCATTCCCAAAACGTTTCACACCCCAAAACAATTTCACGCCCAAAACAATTTCACAATTAAAACATGTGCAAATATACCTACAAAAGAAACAAAAAATACTTAAAAATTAACAATTTTTCGGAGCATCACACTACAAAAATTCCTTAATATTATGTCCCTGTTTGTACTGACCACATCTCCTGTACATTATTACGAATTCTTCGTTTTAATTCCTCATAATCGGCGGATGGTGGACCAAATTTGCCGGTGCCTCGTTGATCCAAGAGATCGTAATAGATCGATGCTTTGTCCTGCACGGATCCTAAATGATCGCCTTCAATGCCCTTTGGTCCTTCTCTATAATTTAATCGTAGGAGATTGTGAAAATGTTACGTCGTTGAATCAAAATGACTTTCTTTTTCTCTCAAATTTTTGGCTCACCCTAATATTATATTGGCAAGTGCTTTATTTTGCTTCTTGAGAATTTCAAATTCACTCGCCATCTGAGCCAGACGTTGCGAGTTTTCCTTGTTATTGGAAATTCCATTATCTGATGATGATGTATTGTTTCTGAAGACGAGAGAAACCGAGAGTAAGAGCACTATAAGCCAAGCAGCTAAAAGGGCAAATCCTAGTTTGCCCAACCAGCTGGGTCTTCCGGTCCACAACGCCATTCCACAATCAACAATGTCGAGCGTGGCTCCGAGCAAAATGTTATCACATTACGAGCGCTGAAACCAAAAGAGATAACATAATCGGTACATTACACGTAATATTTAGCCAGTAAGTGTACAGAAACTAGTTCACAGACACCATTATCAATTTGCCCATGTCCGTATTATCGCATTCGATATGATTTCTGTGACACAAAAATTCTTACTGTATCCATAATTTGTGTGTAAAATATATTTAAAAAATGGCATTTTCCCTCAATTTTCATTAATATTTAGTCAACTTCGAGATTTTTTTTTTTTACTATTATTTAAATGAAAATGTATAAATAATCAAAAGCTCGGGAAATATTGCATTATATGAAAAAAATTCAAATTATTTATAGAAATCGCCCATATAAGGAATCTCTGTGGTGCCTAATTGATGATATCTCGCAATTATCATTCTCTTGCTTATCTCCGAGTATGGCTCGTACACACCGAGATTATAAATTTTTAGGAGGGTCAGCGAATTGAAGAAAAAAAAGGTATCAAAAATTTGCTTTATTTTTTAATAATATGAATTTATATATATATATGCGCGATATACCTCTTGGTCTCGTTGACGATCCAATAGTCTCATTTTTTTATCCTCGATTATAAAATGACAATTTCCACCAACATCCATATAGGACATTCGAGCATTCGGGTGTATATATATATGTATATATATATATATATATATAATCTGTCACGCAAAGCGTATCTACTGTAACGAGGAGAAATAACCGGATGCGCTCTCTAATGACACTTAAACTCTACATGTGTGCTTTGCGGGATAAAAAATCAGTTTTATTCGGTTGCTATACATATATATATATATATGCTTGTCTGATTCCGAAATACTCCAATTATTTTCGATAATCAACTGGTGGTCCTTAAATTTGTTATCCTTACGATAGATATATTCGTGACCCACCGGGAAAAAAACTCCCTCGAATTGCTATTATTATAGTTGCAAAGCTGCATGAAAAATGTTTAAAATTACGAAGAATCAAATGCTCACGAATGACACAACAAGCACACGAATCTCACACATAAGTCCGTAAATGTTGCTAATTTTTTATTCTACAAATCTGTTGTTCAAATACGAGCTTTGTCACAAAATTACAAACTGACATAAAAAAAAAAATGGAGAAACGAAAAGATTACTGAATGACGAATGACGTATACGCTCGAGCGCCAATAGCCTTACTACAAGTTTTTCGTTAGAAACGTGTGTGTACAAAACGCGTGGATAAGGGATAAGGGATAGGAAAACATTTACTGTCAATGAGAGGATCATAGTGAAGAGAGCCAGCCACATATGAGAGTTGTGTGCCAGCATGACGTACAGCCCACAAGATAAAACAGCGTGGCTTCATTTACTTTATTAAGAAAAAAAATCAACAAAAGTTGTTCCAACATTTCGTGAAAGAAAAGAAAAAAAATTCTATAAAGAATTTACAGAATTATTGATACATTATTATCAGACATTAAGCATGGCTGACATTTTATTTATCGATAGATAGCATTTAGTACGCATTAATACGCGTGCAATATTTATAAACTTTTGAAGGTTATGTACGATGATGATGGCTGACTGCACCATGCGCGCGCCTCCTTGCTCTATACTTCCGGTCTTTTAGATGACCGGAAGTGGCCATGTTCAGTTTCTCTTCGCTTGTTTCGACCATCAAACGTCAAAAATTTATAAATTCTCGTCAAAATTTCCGTTCAAGAAAATGTCGTGAAACCACGAAAAATCATGAATATGGACTCCTCGATCAGAATAAAAATCGTTAAAAACATGAAAATTTAAGGTAAATTAATGCTCGTTGAAAAGTTATGCCACTACCACCGCTATTCGGGCCTGATTTTCCAACATCCGTGAGAGATGATTTTGAGGATCAAATCGATGTTTACTGGTATAATCGAGATTTCACACAAAGTCGTTATCCACCCGGCCAAGAAGGTATTATCGAATGAATAATCCACTTGTAATATTTCACATTTTACGTAATTTCACCAGCGTCAAATTTATTAATATATATCATGTACCATTTTTTTTCCTCTCCTCTTGTGCTTATAATGCGAAAAAGTCAGCGAAGCATGCACACTGATATGTCTTCTCGTCGCTCAAAGAATATGCCGCGAAAAATTAATTATTTGGGACGTGAAAAAGTGTAAAAAATTAAATATATTAATAGCCGAGGCTATCGTCGAGGGCAATAGTACTCATGCATGGATCGTTAGAAATGGCCTGACACCACATCCCTATCTAAACACAGACGAGGCTTTGAGATTTGGCGGTAATAGTCTCAATACTGTTAAAGAATGGGTAAAATTATTCGCATTAATCTTTTTTCCTTTTCGTATGACCCTCAAAATTTATCATAAATGTACAATATCGTTATTTCGTTTCTATGATAAAAATAGAAATTTCGAGTTTATCGCGAGAGTATAGAAAAAGCTCTTTGTCGTAACATTGAGAGCTTTTTGCACGAATGGTACCAAAAACCCAAGACTGATACTCTCTTTATGTTACTCATTACATGCGGCCGTACCGTTCTTTTCATATTTCAAGAGCAAACGTACCAGGTACGTTCTTTTGTATGAATAAAAAAATTAAAAAAAAAAAACTCATGTATATTTTCCGGGTTAATTTGACCTCTCAAATTTAGGTCACCCTTTTCGACTCCCATGGTCACAGTAATCCACGAAATGCCAATCGAGGATTAGTCGTTGCCCAGGTAAAAAATTCGTCAGGCCCCCTTTCTTAATAATTTAATTTACATTTTACATGGAATTTTCTCACTTTATTATTACACAGACGACAATGGAAAAATTGCAATGTCTTTGCGACTGGTATCTCGAGGCCGTTTTAGAAAATTGTTTCAACGCTGAAGCCAATCAGTACGAGTTGGCATTTTTGTATGAAAATTGTCAAGCCTCGCATTGTTGCAAAAACATCTTTTGCGATTGTGGCTGTCGCGAGCGTTAATGCTCGTTCGAGAATCCGACGCCCCTATTCGTTGCATAACTTTTCAACGATTGATCAATAAATAAATGACAATAAATATGAGACAACATAGTCAGTTTTTTTTTTTATCTTCATTAATTCAGGAGTGACTGTAGATCTTTTTATTTGAACCAGCAAAAATTAAACTATATCATAAGTATAGAGATTTAAATTATGACACATTTATTTACATTATATACAAACTTTGTCTAAATATGTTAAAACGCTATTTTCTTGCTCGATCCTGAAACTTGTCGCACCCAAGAACTTTCTTTCGCTCTCTCTCTCTTTTCGGTCCCTGTTACTTTTTTTTTAAGGGCTCGGATCGTTTGTTTTCTCACATATAATAAGCTCCAAGCATCTCGCGAATATTTTTCTCTCGATCTTATAAGTAAATACAGAATCTGCGATTTTTTTTTTATTTTCTTTTTTTTTCAGTGCTTTCTCTTTTTCGTTTCATTACAAAATATACGTCCATTGAAAATATCTCGTTGGTAGTGGACATTGATAATTGAATTTATTCTATTGTATTAGTACTTTACGTTCTTTTCTCATTTCTTTCTTTCTCCCTTTTAAAGTGCACAAAGGAAAACGTTATATTTTTTATGCAAGTGAAGATTTTTTTTGTTTTATTAGCAAATTCTCTTCACATTGTGCTCTACTTTGAAAAAAAATGTAACATTCTCCTTTAATCGAGAAATATTTCATCGAATATATCGTTAAATTCATTTTTAAGCGGTCTATAATTTTATTCTTCAAACTTCTTATCGTCAAACAATCAACGTCGTCTCTTGAAAACGTTTTAAGTTTTTGAAAACGTTTAAACCATTATTTTTTATCATTAAATATCTCTTCTTCACACGCACACACACACACACACACACATGCAAACACCCCCGAGAACGTGCATTTTCTTATCATTTACAATTTTCATTATATCTTTAAGAGAAAAATGACTGAACGCTGCTAAATGTATATAAATGAAAAATCGAACATTCTTCTATGCAAGCAGTACGGAAACTTGAAAAAAAAAAAACAAAAAAGTCTATCTATGCTTGTAAAAAAAAAACTTAATTTATTTTGTCTATTTCCTGGTAATCGCAGACATTATACAATATTTAACAGTAACTACGCATTTTGCGATTTTAGAGATAATTCTCGATCATTCTCGTGTAGCCAATGAATTAAAAAAACAATAATTACGTTTATGAATATTTCATTTTGTTGCGTTGTATATATATATATATATTACAAGTATAGTGTTGTGTGAGCGTGTGTGGGAGCGAAGATTTATCTCATAATTTATTAACAATTTCCTTTATCTTTTTTTTTTTTTTTTTTTCAACAACATAATCACTAGCAATTACTATCTACACGAAGTTTTCTAAATAAATTTCGTAGCTTTTAAAGCTACCCTCGCACGAAAAGAGCACGAACCGTGTCTTTTTGAAACAACAATTTTGTGTCCTGGTGATTTTATCGTAATTCTCGTAGACATTTGCCTGGAATACCTTGGGTAAATTGAGCAATGCTTGTTTGTGTGTGTCTGTGTCTGTGTGTATGTGTGAGATGAAAAATTCGTATATGCGTAAACGGTAATTTGACGAGCATTTTTCGCATCGCGATCGAAAACATCGACGAATTAGCTGATTCCTTTTCTGTTTTGTTTTTTTTTCTTTCTCGAATAAACTGAAACGACTATACGCGGTCAAAAATCCCGTGAATTTTCTGCTCGGAAACACCGAGATACGGCATTAATCGAATAATATCACTTGAAGAAATAACACGATCTTTATGGAACGCAATAAATAATATACGTTATTGTAACGATGATGATCGTGACGAAATATTGAGATGTTATAGAGACTGACGAACCCGAGGTTGGGCCCACTCGACGAAATCGTCGATCAACACCGGCCAAGCGCCTTCCTCGTCGTAATTAGTCATGTCGGAATTAATCATGAGAGCAAAGTCCAATAGCAAGTTCCACGTGTCTTTGGGAATCGATCTTTTGTGGTGTTCCTGAAAATAATAATAATAATAATAATAATAAAACGAAACGATGAAACAAGTCAGTCTAATTATACGAAAATAATATTCTCATTATCGTTATCGACGATATTACATTTACCTGTAAAAATTGACACCACAGTTGCAAAAACTTGAATTTATCATCAAGAACAATATTCCAATAAGCTAAAGCCATATCGAGATCCAAACCCTTTTGTCCCGGATTTTTTGCATAATTGAATGTGAAATGATAAAAATCCTTGAACTTTTGTGAATCTCTCAATTCTCCCTCCAAATAATTCAATCTTGCTTTTAGCTTATCTATACTGTCGACTCTGGAAGAAAAATCATTAATTGTCAGACATATCGATTAAAAAAATCCATAAAAATAAATTTAACGGCAAAAAAATATAAACACTGGAGGATGATGAAAAAAAAAAAACAAAACTCACCCCAAATCCGTCATGCCAGTCATGAATTCATCCTTGGTAAATTCGCACTGTGTTTCTGCTCGAAATTTCCATGCGATTATTAGTACTAACTTACTCTCTGGGCTGAGTCCGAGATCATCCAGAAATTTCATAATACCATCTGCCGTCATTTTGTCTGATTCATTAGGATCTATAAGAAATATGCAATGTAAAATAATAATAATAATAAAATTTTGGTCATTGCACAAAATGTTTGATATTTGACACAACTTGCCTTGATAACGGCTGAAAAGTATGTCCAGTTTTTTCTTGTCGGTGGAATTTTTGGATTCTTTGTAATACGCATCAGGATTTTGAAAATAATTGTCACTTGCCAGATCCAGTTTCCAATCGTTTTGGGTCAAGCAATAAATTGCCGTTTGTTCTCCAGTTTGTGTGAACGTTATGAATTTTTTAACTTTGTCTCGTTGTGAGAATTTCAATTTATGCTAAAATACAAGAAGAAAAAAAGTCTCAAATTTATCGAATGTTCACGTAACGCGATGTGTTTTGTTAAAATTGCCGTACAATAATTCGTTCGGAAAATTTCTCTGTTATGATTGACGTCAATCAATGAATTATGAGCCGTGACTGAAAATTTTTACAAGTATTTTCATCGATAAAATTTACGAATAAAGTTGTAATTAAAATCAAACTTGAATTGACGAGAGAAATTAAAAAATTTGCGATTGAAAAAAATGTATAGAATAATGAAAAAGGAAAAGGATAGGTTAACTCTGGTGAATGTCAAAAAACGAATCGTTCGGGCGGTGATGGAGGAAAAAAAACAGCTGATTTATCGTGCCCATTTGATGGACAAGTGATAACATTGATAATCGTCAAGAGAAACAAATTTCTTACCATTTTAATTAATTTTAGGCCCCCGAAAGCCAAAATATTATTCCCCTCACACTACACTTCGCATGAATATGCGCATGTTACTGGGAAACAACCCTACTGATTCTTGATTCTTGTGAAAAAAGCAGCAAACAGGTACATACATTGAGGAACACAAACCTAAAATTTTAATACGGGATTTTTCAGATATGGTCGGTTTTACCAACACTTGAAAAAGAGCAATTCTGCAGTGCACAATTTTTAATGAGAAAAAGTTTGTTAACCAACTCTAGCCGTATACTTTTATTTTTAATTTGTTTAATTATATAAGGGGGCTTTAAAAAATGACGGGATATCGATTATGCATAGACAAATTATCTACAAACAAAATGAATCATTATTATCAATCGTAAAAACACCGCGATAATAATTATTTTTAGTTTCAAGTGTGCAAAAATAAATTGACGAACGATGACCGACTTCACCTTGAGCCTGAGAGAGTGCGCTCTCACCTTCAGCGTGTGTGTGTGTCAAATTTTGCCGCGAGATGTCTCGCGTTTCACGCGTGCCAAATCGCAAATGGCTGCCAAGTTAAAAAATTGCATAGCTACAAAAAATATTCGTCTTATCGTGTGTATCCGTGAAAAGAGAAACTTTCGACAGATATTGACGTATGAAAATTATCGTTATGTTGTCCATAGATAGCAACAGAAGTATTCACGATGAGGTGAGTACCATGTACCGGTTACTTTTTCGTCCTCCAAAATTGTGGACAATTTTTTAGGTTACGGTCATGGCCCCTTTATTTACGTTTTCATTTCGTCCTATATAACATCGCGACTTCGTAAATATACACATTGGAGCATGCTTTGACTCGCGATCGATGCCAATTATTCTCGATCATAAAATATCGTAAAATGTACTCTCGACACGTCTGCATACACAATGATTCTTTCATATTCTTATGCTTACCATTAAAATCCCAAGAGATAAGTAATATGGGGCATGATGTATATATATTTGGCATTTTTGGCTAACTCGATGAACATTGAATCCATAGAATCCACGATTTTTTATTTATTTTTCCTATAAACCCTAAAAACTATTCAGAATTTTTTTGATTTCCACATTTTCCAGTTAATTCAGAAAAATTCTCCAATTATTCAGAATCCAGTATTTTCCGAATATTTTCCAGTTTTCTAAATTGGCTGTAAAAATTTTCAACCTCGAAAAATTCACACCCCAAAATGTTGGCTTGGTAAAAAAAAAACAATATATGAATAAAAAATTGACCAAGAGTACTTCATGCCTCGTCGTGTATTTCGTCAAAATGTATTTTTTTTTCAAACAAAATAAAAATAAAAATGAAAAAAACAAAAAGGAGAATGCAGCAGACAACAGGTCAGAGGAATATCCCAGGATACCAGTGTCAACATTGGATGGTCCCAAGGAATGGACATATACAATGAGAAGAAGCATGCAAGTGCGTTCATATAAATTTATGCATATATATATTTTTTATTGTACGAAATTGCAAAAAAAAAAAAGTTTACGCCCGTATTGATGAAATATTTTCTCCTTTCAACAGGAGGTTGTTCCTGGTCTATATCTTGGCCCTTATAGCTCTGCCAGTAGGTCAAAATTAGAATCCCTCCAAGAGCGTGGCATAACTCACATAGTATGCGTAAGACAGGATATAGAAGCACATTTTATACGGCCCAATTTTCCCGATAAATTCAAGTTAGTATTTCCCGCGTATTTCTCGAGCTCCTCAAGCAAATTCAAAGTTTATTTTCTTTTTTTTTTTTCGTTTCCTCATAACTAAATGTATTCCCAGATATCTCGTACTGGATATAGCAGATTCAGCAACGGAAAATATAATTCAACATTTTCAAAGAGTCAAAGGATTCATTGACGAGGGTCTAAATTCGGGTGGTCAAGTTTTGGTTCACGGTAATGCGGGAATTTCCCGTTCGGCGGCGCTGGTTCTCGCATACGTTATGGAAACTTACGGTCTATCGCAAACGTGAGAATAATGCGAAAATTATCATAAATTTCAATTGTTAAACGCAAACGTAGACGAAAAGTCGATTAGCCTGAATTAATGAATATATATTTATTTCAGGCGAGCCTACGCGATAGTTTCGCAGAGAAGATTTTGCATCAATCCGAACGAGGGTTTTATGGCTCAATTACGAGAGTACGAGCCCATTTATCAGGCCCAAAAAACTTTGAGAAATGGCCAACAGAGCTCGGCGAGGCAACGTACTAAGAGAACGATTCATCAAATGGATACGGAAAGAAATGACGAGAGATGCGACGCTATGGACAGTTGATAGCGGTCAAAATGGCTACCAAAGTTACCCAAAAGACTTAACGAGAAAAAAAAAAAATCACACATACGCTTGTAAGAAACATGAAAATTACAACTCCAATAGGAGAATGAGACAAAAAAAAACAACAAATGAACAAAAGAGAAACAAACAAATGACACGTAGAGACATTAAAAAGTGAAGAAACGCCGAAATCTATTCAAAAACACCGGCGCTTTTTTCCATTGCGCTTCCCTCCTCTCCACCCCCCTCTACTCTTTGACCGAGAATACCCACTTAAACGCGATTACTCGTAAAGTATAATAAACGTATTATCGATGCTTTTACGCGAGTACAATATCATTGGTTTTTGAAAATTCGCCTTTGAGGATTAAAAAATACAAAAAAAAAATGACGTATCGATTTCGGGTGAAAGAAAAAAAAATACAAAAAAAAATGACGTATCGATTTCAGGTGAAAGGGACATTGAAATTATGCTCGAGACGCGTCCAATTTATTCTATAGGCTGACTGATATAGGCTGTATACTTCCTCGCGTAACGATAACTTTTGTGAGTAACTGAAAAGTTGCGTAACGTGCGCGATCTAACGACGCGTCGCTAAATAAATAAATATATAAATAAATAATATTCACCATTCAATCATGTTTTCGGGGGTGTCTGAGCGATAAATCGATCTTTTGTAAGAAGAAAAAAAAATCAACATTTTTACGCGATTGAAAAGTTTTTTTGATAATTTTCTAACATGTAAAACAAAATAAAAATTTACAATAACGATTTTTTAAAAATAAGGAATAATATGGCGCTCGTGTCGCGAGTGTCGTATTAATGAACTACGATCGATATATCGAGTGAGATACGAGACACCCCCGGAGCACGTGGTGCGTAAAGCGTATGGCCGCTGTAAAAGAAGAAGAAAAAAAAAAGAAAGTGTTCACTGCTTGATTTTATTTAACTTCGATAAATAACAAATAACCTCTTCCCTCCATTACTCCCCCCCCCCCTCCTCCTCCTCCTCCTCCTCCTCCTCCACAAGAACCTTCTTACGTACTCTATTTTTATTTTATTTATTAAGCATTTAAGTTGTTTATAATTGTTGTTACACACACTTGTAAAGAAACGAGAAAAATAAAGACATACGATATTTTCGAGTTGGTTCGTTCCTCGAGTATTTAATGGTCATGGTCTGTACCGCACACGTGATATCTCATCTGGATTGTATTTATATTTGAAAAGTCAAACGATGCCAGATACGAAGGAGAGCCATTTAAATGTGATAAAATGATGATGGGATTTTTTAAATTCAGTATTTTAAAATATACGCATAAATTTCATGTTTTTATTCATTTGTATATGTACGACCATTTATTTTATAGTATATGCACGACCATTTATTTTATTATTTCGCAAATATTATTGATACCGAAGCAACTGACGATTTATGGAACAATCCTTGCCGGTATTAAAACACAAACGATGTCTTTTCCATCGGTATCCTGGAGTTCCCATTTCACATCGACAGATATCTGCAAAAGTTTTAAATATTCATATTTACGCGCCATTTTGAATTAATGAGCGATCATGGTGCCACCGGAAGTTCCGGAAGTCGTGCTCGTTAATTGTATTTTCTTCGCGTTGGTCAAACAACACCCACACGCGCAGCACGTGTAAGGCGATTTTAGGCGGTGTTGTCCTCGTCAACATAGAGAAACGTCTCGAACCCAAACGTCTTCAAACATGTGGCGCCACCACACTCAATGGCCGTTACGCGAAGCGTAACTTCAAAAAGTTGCAGTCTCGCGATTGAACGTGTACGATGTGTCAGTATGATAAAAATATGATAAATCGTCGTGTTTTACTCACCTTCGGATATTCTGGGCGAACGAATAATGTTGATTCATAAGTGTACGGACTATCTTTGGCGAGAGGGCACGTCAAGCCAGAATATTTGTCAGCACATGCGTCAGGATTTGAGATTGGAAACGGCACGGGTATGTTTGATAATACACCATGTACGACAGCTTTCACGCCGGTCGTCTCTTTGTCTGCGAAACGTGAAAGAATTTGTTTTTTAGTCTTTTTTTCGGTAACAATGTACGTATTTGTTTGTGTTTTAAGTGTTTATGCGGGCGCGTGTGTGTGTGTGTGCTCTGGTTGGTATGTTGCTATCGCGAAAGAATATTTTCTTCGAGTGAGTGAAAAGTGACGACGGTGTTTCAATAACAAACGCCGGTGTTTCATCATTTTTGGAAGATAACGGCGACCCTTGTCGGCGGAATTTGAAGCAATGCCATGTATGTATATATATATATATATATATATATATATGTTCTCTCAAGCCCCAGCGATGTAAACAAAGGCGCACAAAAATAATAGAATGTGCAGTCTTTGTATTAGGATTATATATACTCACTGACGTTGAACATTATTTTAATCGTCGCATTCGTATGTCGTTTAAGCGGACATCTTTCTTGCGTGGTACAGCCAGAGACGCTGATGCTCGTAAATTCGCCCTCTGTTGAACCTGAAAATTACCAAAAGGTCATTTCAACAATCTTTACCCTCAGAAATGTTATTTATCTAAAATTCTAGTCGGAGCTTTTTTTAATACGAAATCTCGTAAGTTCGAGAACGCTTTTTCATACATATATATATAATATTTTTAATGAAAGGAAAAAAAAATCCCCACGATATAATTTAAGATGGATTTGATCACATATCGCGAGTATATAATATTCGAAATGTGCGATTAAAAAAATTATTCCTGATGTTTAAATATGGTACTCGTTTTATTTTTGAATAGATCGTGAAATTTTCACGAGAATTGCGTTATGTATAAATGGGGATGATGTAATTGACGTCAGGAAACGCGGAACGCTTTAATTGAAGCGTGTTTCGTGGAAAATTGCAAGTTCACTAAACACAAAACCCGGTTTCTTGTTTTTTTGTTTTTTTTCTTCATTTATCCAAGCATATAATGTCACGTATGTCGTTGGGAGAATTTCCTGTAATTTTTTTTTTGTCTTCTACTTCGTGACACGCGAGATCATTTCGTATTTACTGACCGCCGGATATCGTTAATATCTGCAATTATAATGTCGCAAGCGAACAAAATTTTCACCCACGCGCTTTTTTTTTATTAAAGAAATAAGAAATTTTTGTATACTTCTCTGGCATTTTTGTCTATCGAAATATTTACTTGAAATATAATTTTTAATTTTAATCAACATAACGTGAAACTATTTAAAAAGTTGAAATTTAACAATTAAAATTAAAATTAAGAATAATAGACGAAAATTTCCATATTTACGATTTATCGATTTATTTTTGTTGTTGGTAAAATTTAAACTTACCACAATTTTTGAAAACGGGTTCAGCTCTTAGCGCGGAAACCCACAGTAGGAGACAAATTATTCGATACATGTTTCTTGCTTGAAGTCAGGATACGAATTGAAATGGCTCTCGTCGCTGGCCGATGAGCGTCGTTGCCGTTGAGCGTCGTTGCCGTTGTCACGCGATACAATTAACACTGATGATAACGTAACTCCGAGAAGGCTGGACGCTATATATATAACGCACTGTCCAACCTTCTCGGAGTATATATATATATATATATATATATATATATATATATATATGTACACTTACTATGCATGTATACAATTTAGTCCGGTCGTTCGTGTATTGTGACTAAGGCCTATATAGCTATATGACACGAGAACCTGAGACTCTCTTTTCGTTACGATAATTTGATCAATGCTCGAGTTGAAGCTGTGATTGGGTTAGCAAAGCGTTGTGACGAAATAAAATATATAATGGCTTCCCCCCCCCCCCCCCGGGACAAAGGTCATTATCATTGATACTGAGAATTGGTAATTTATACTCTCCATAACGTGCCCATGAATTTGGGCGTCCAATTTTTCATTCATTTGATATTAATGATTCTTCGTACTATGGAATAGTCTAAAAAAAATTGTTTATAATATTTCCAACATTATTACATTTTTATAGTTTTATGCTCCAGAGAGAATTTTGAAATGACCAAAAGTTAATTGAAATTTTATATGATAAAATGGCATTTTGATATTTTTTATTACTTCGTGGGGTAAAAAATTATATTTACAATATTCGTAATAAATTTTGACAAAAATGCGATCAGTAAAGCAAAAATTCTCATATTTGTTTTTACTTCGATTTATTATATTGCAATGACAATAATATCATTCCAATAAAATAGATATCGATAAATATGAGAGAATCAAACCGGTGAATTATTGCTCTCAAATGACCAGTTTAGCATTTTTTGCGTGTCAGCCGTTTTGAGACATTCAAACGGCGGCCATCTTTCTTCACTCGAGTTCAACGTTTGGCCGCGTGAGATCGCGATTCGGCGCTCCGATCGCGCTGCGGCTCCAACGTCAGTCGAACGGAAGTGACGTCCGCGACGCATAGTGTCCACGTAGCTCTCGCGGTGTGAACGTGTGTGAATATTTCAAGCGATTAGTCTCTCAACCGTCAAACAACACTTCGTTGAGTGTAGCCAAACCGTACGCAACGTGAGTAACATATTTTTATCATTTCAATTATTTTACATTATTGCTTATATTTCGTGTCTCTCCGTATCATCGTTGATTTTTCACTCAATACTTTCATCAATTCGATGATCTATCTTTAGCGTGAAGCGTTTTTTTTTATTGTTTTTAATTTCCATTTTAGTGTTCATTTGGCTTGCCAACTTTCATGTGACTTGCCAGAAATATCGTGAACGTTCCTTCGCGACATATGTGTCAATGATTTATTCTTTAATCGTCCCACTACGATTATTCGCAATTCATAAGAAAATCTTTAAACGAATCGTCGCACATAACCTTTTTGTCAACACCAACATTTACCCCGACGATCATTGAGACAGCGAAAGAGAGAGAGAGAGACAAATTTCCTCACGTCTCAATCTCTTCAATTTTTATTTGCACAGAAACAATAACCATGGATCAAATTAAGAAGCTCACGGAGCCCAGTCGTCAGTTCACCAAGGACAGCATTAGGCTGGTCAAAAGATGCACCAAGCCTGATCGTAAAGGTAAGACACAACGCTTTTGAAAATTAGTCTCATCTCTAACCAAATGAACCGGACATACCAATTCTCCTCTCTCTCTTTCCCAACTGCAAAGTCATTAGAAATAATTTTCTCAACGCAAAAATAATTATAAATAATATTTTTTTAAATAATAATTAATTAAAAACATATTTCGAAATAATTTATAAACAAAATATTTATAAATAACATTGATAAAAAATATTTTTATTCATTTAAAAAAAGATCATTGCAAAGTACTTTTAATTATTTGTAAAAAATCGTAATATATTCTCCCCCCCTCCCCCCCATATAAATGATTCATCGTAAATTCATTTTCAATAATACTCTTATGCCCGATTCCTCCGACATGGTTTATGGTTCAATTTTTTAAATATAGTCTTGAGATATGATAACCAGAGTTTAAACTATGATCAACGTCGATGAAAAAGGGCGTTATGCAATCATGAAGGTTTTTAATTGACAAATTTATAACAATTTTCCACAGAGTTTCAAAAAATTGCCATTGCCACTGCCATTGGCTTTTGCATAATGGGATTCATTGGATTCTTCGTTAAGCTGATCCACATCCCAATCAACAATATCATTGTGTGAGTATTTCATGATTTTTTTTTTTTTTTTGATTCTTTTTTTATTTGATTAAAAAATGAACTTTAATCGATTGATTTTTTTTTTTCTTTTTTCCAGAGGCTCATAAGATCCGTTGAGGGAGATAATATTTATTGTTAAGGAATCCTCATGATCACCTCCCTCGAAATACTCCTCCTCCTCCAAGCCTCTTCCCCCTCCAAGCCCCAAATTCTTAGATTTATTTATACGGCAAAATGATATATCGTATTTTCAGTTGTGATTGAAATAGATGAGAGTAAGATGTGTGGATTATGAATTTTGTAATAAAATAGGAAATATTTCAAATTATCATTACTGAAGTTTATTCGTTTCTTTTTTTTTTTTTTTTTAATTCCTCTACGACCTTCACGTTGATTTTATCATTATCCATTAATAAAGCCAGAAACGTTTATTATTCAAGGCACTTTTATTCGATGAAGAAAAAAAAAAAAAAACTTTTCCTTCCGCATTACAACGGTAAAATTTTTCATCGGCAAATTTTCCAACGGCGTTTTACGCTTGGAAAATATTGTCGATTGTCGCGTGGCAAACACTTTTGCCAGGTACTGAGTATAGAAAATGAAAAAAAAAAATTATATATATATATAGAGTTTTTATATATATATTGTATAAAATAATAATGACCCTCTGCACCGAACTTTAAACAGTGAAAAATCGGGATTGGAATCTAATCAAATAAACAGATCAGTCTCAGCTTTATAATCCACCTTTCCAATGGCTAATTATAATAATACGAGTGTGTGTGTGTGTATGATATATATATATATATATATACGTGAATTTAATGAAATAATAAAATGTAGCTCGGGCTAGTAAGAAAAAAAAAAAAAAAAATCCGAAGCTAATTTACAAAACAAAAAACATGCACAAATGTATTATTTTATTGGGAATAATATGGCAGTTTAGTGTCGAAATTCTTAACGATCGTAAAAGAGGAGAAAAAAAAAAATGCATCTGTGCAACATTAAAAACTGTAGTTTGCAATAATATTCGTACTTGAATGACATTGAAGCATGAAAAAAAAAAAAAAAAAAAAAAAAGTCAAGAGGCATCGAAACGTTTTTGATCCTTTCCCGATTTTCACAATAGTTCGGAGGGGCTGGCGGGGGGGGGGGGACATGCTATTTATAACGTATGCACATACATTAAAGCTAAACGAAGAAGCATTTTTATTTCGCAATTTGCATTACGCTTGTTTTTTTTTTTTTTTTTTTTTCTCTTCTGATTGCCCCGATAAACATTTCGTGGACTTTTATTAAAAACTTATTCTCTCTCGGGCAAGCAAAACGCGAAGATTGACAAAAATGGCCACGAGAGGGCGGACAACACTCCGGAAAAAAAAGAGCAAACGAAAAAAGCGTTTTTTTTTTTTTAATGACTGTTGCGAGGCGATCTCCGTTTGACAAATTAACGCTGACGGTGAAATTGCGAAGACGCGTCGTTTGATGCAGCTAATCGATAACATTCGAATTTTGAGAGAATGAAAAAAAAATATTAATCACAATACATTTTGTTCTAATGATTAATCAGTTAATTGATCATCGGTAGTTTTTCATAAAAAAATATTCTTCACAATTTTTAAAAATCATTGGAATTATTTCGTCGGAAAATTATTAAATTTTTTTTTTTTTTTCTTTCCTCCATTCGAATGCTCACACATATTATTAGATCTTAGTGTCTTTGGTGCATTAACGACCAATGCAGTACCTGACGTATACAAACATACATGAAACATTATATATATAAAACATTATATACATAAAACATTATGTATATAAAACATTATATACATAAAACATTATATATATAAAACATTATATATACAAAACATTATATATATAAAACATTATATATATAAAACATTTTATACATAAAACATTATATATATAAAACATTTTATACATAAAACATTATATACATAAAACATTATATATATAAAACATTATATATACAAAACATTATATATATAAAACATTATATATATAAAACATTATATACATAAAACATTGTATATATAAAACATTATATACATAAAACATTATATATATAAAACATTATATATATATAACATTTTATACATAAAACATTATATATATAAAACATTATATATATAATACATTATATATATATAACATTTTATACACATACATGTCGTAAACGGTAAAGAAAAAGAAAAAAAAAACTTAGCGAGGCTTTGGCCCTCGTTTTAATTCTCTCGGTCGTTTTTCCCACAGGGAGACTTTTAGCACCGACCCGAACGCGGGTTTTTAGGCTTCCTTAACAGAGGGAAGAACGAGGAAAGTGAAAAAAATAAAAAATAAAATTAAGGCGAAATCGGTCGTTAATGCATCGCAGGGGGGGTGGGTAACTTTACCCACAAGTTGCACTGAGGTATTTCGTTAGGCACTTTACTCCTAAAAAATGGTACTTTTCGTCCTTAAAACATAATGAATAATAATAATAATAGTAATAATAATAATATTTCTTAAAGATATAAATATATATCGGCGTAACATTAAACCGTTAACAGTTTTCTCTGCTTGCTTTTGCATGTGTGTCTGTGTGTGTATAAAATATATGCATACGGACATAATAATAATAATAATAATTTTAAATATGTTTAAATTTTTACAAGTATCATCCGAACGCTTTTTCTTCAATCGCATTATTAATAAAATATCAATATTCTTGCATTAGACTGGGACATAATTGGGACGACATATATATATATATATATAATAACCGTATAGAATTTGCCCAATTGATGGGATGAAAAAAAAAAACAGTTTAAAGTCCGAGTAAAAATGTCCTGCACTTACTCGGTTATCAGAAATTTTGTCTTCTCGATTTTTTTGAAATATAATGATGGGGGGGAGGGCAGTTTATCGTTTCTACTTCTATTTGCATTATCGATTATTAATATTAATGATCAAGGCCTTACGAAGAATGTCACAGAAGAGTTATTACGAAAGGAATGTCTCGGGAGTGTTCTTCCTCGAACGTTTTGCATTATTTGTTAAGAGCTAAAGGGACGAGACGACTTTTCTCCATTTTTTTTTTTAAGCTTTTTTTTTTTCTCCCTTTTTTTTCATTCAAATTACCATAGAGAGATAAGAGAGAGCATTTTTATATGCGTTACTATAAATATACACGAGTTTTCGCGGTTAATTTTGTTTTCGTCTCTTGTTAAATATTGAAATGGCAACGAAAAAAAAATTAAAAAAAAATATATATATATATTTTTTTTTAGGGCGAGGATTCACACACAAAACAATGGTACAGAGATGAATTATGATGGTCAATTGTAGTCGACCTACGAGTGCATGCGCATTGAAAAAAAAAATTATCTTTTTTTTTATAATAATTCACAAATTTTAATAAATCTTCGATGTATTTGCGATTAATTTTTTCCAAGGCAAATTAAATGTTCATAAATCATTGATTGTACTTTTTTTTTTCAATGCGTGAGCAATTTAAAAATACGCGATCGTAAAACTTACGAG
Organism: Dyspetes luteomarginatus; assembly: GCA_963669185.1. Taxonomy (NCBI): domain Eukaryota; kingdom Metazoa; phylum Arthropoda; class Insecta; order Hymenoptera; family Ichneumonidae; genus Dyspetes; species Dyspetes luteomarginatus. The sequence continues at coordinate 3,663,155 of OY769903.1, forward strand.
TATGAGAATTGTGAAATTATGAACGATTGTTATTTTGATTCGATCTCGCTTAGAACGTGTCAATATGTATATATATTTTAAATATATATTTTATATATAGATAAATATATATAAATATATATATATATATATACACATGTATATATCATTTATTCGATCTCTCGTTCATGGAATGCATAAGACCTTCGTTCAGCGATTATGATCGACGAGGCAGCTCTCTGGTGGCGCACCCTCGCGGGGAATCTTTCAATGGCGACTGAGTGTCTGAGCGGCAAATGTCCTGCACGTCGCGAGGCACTTTTTCTCTCTCTCTCTCTCTCTCTCACATTAGCGCCATTTTTTTTTGCATAAACATTATACGTCCCCTCGAGGCTCACGAGGCGAAGGAGAACAACGAAGCTCGTTTGTTCCGGTGATCTGACGATCGATAATCGCGAACAAAAAATATACGTTTACAGGCAAAACCGGGGCAAAATGGCGTCTTGAATATATAATAATAACAAAATTAAAAAAATAATAATAATAATTTTGAAATTTGTTTAATTTTCATGTGATTTGTGATCAATTATTTTACCTAAAGCACATTTAGTATGAATAATAATAAATTGCCCTCTCGGGCGTTCCATTTAGCCTCAATTTTCCCTTTATAAATGTATCCAACGAATACTAAAAGTCAAATGGACACATCAATCATTGCTTTACAAGCTAAACGATGCTGCGATGCGTCCTTTTGACTTGAAGCAATCTGTATTAATATATTAGATAGATTTCTTCTTTTTTTTTCTCTCCTCTCTCTCTCTCTTTCTCTCCCTTGATTTCTCACTCGTTGAAAAAAATACAACTAGACAGTGCAACCGGAATCGGATGCAGGCACATAAGGACTGTTATCCTGTCGATAAAATTCCTGCGTCCCTGGATCGTAACCTTCGACCTTTATAGGATAATCCGTGACACAATTTTGTGGCTGATTGAGCGCCGGAGGCGGTGGTGGTGGTTGTTGCGACGATGGCTGTGATCCATTGCCAAAATTTTCCTCATAACTGGGCAATGGCTCGGCGTATTGCTGATAAGCCGCCTCGTTCGTTCCTCCTTGTTTTATGCAAGTTGGACCGTGCAAACTGAGCATATCAACGAGCCTGCGCCTCTGTCTCTCTAATTTTTGTACCTCTCTCTCTCTCTCTTGTTTTCTCACTCGTTGAAAAAAATACAACTAGACAGTGCAACCGGAATCGGATGCAGGCACATAAGGACTGTTATCCTGTCGATAAAATTCCTGCGTCCCTGGATCGTAACCTTCGACCTTTATAGGATAATCCGTGACACAATTTTGTGGCTGATTGAGCGCCGGAGGTGGTGGTGGTGGTTGTTGCGACGATGGCTGTGATCCATTGCCAAAATTTTCCTCATAACTGGGCAACGGCTCGGCGTATTGCTGATAAGCCGCCTCGTTCGTTCCTCCTTGTTTTATGCAAGTTGGACCGTGCAAACTGAGCATATCAACGAGCCTGCGCCTCTGTCTCCCTAATTTTTGTACCTCTCTCTCTCTCTCTTGTTTTCTCACTCGTTGAAAAAAATACAACTAGACAGTGCAACCGGAATCGGATGCAGGCACATAAGGACTGTTATCCTGTCGATAAAATTCCTGCGTCCCTGGATCGTAACCTTCGACCTTTATAGGATAATCCGTGACACAATTTTGTGGCTGATTGAGCGCCGGAGGTGGTGGTGGTGGTTGTTGCAACGATGGCTGAGATCCATTGCCAAAATTTTCCTCATAACTGGGCAATGGCTCGGCGTATTGCTGATAAGCCGCCTCGTTCGTTCCTCCTTGTTTTATGCAAGTTAAACCGTGCAAACTGAGCATATCAACGAGCCTGCGCCTCTGTCTCCCTAATTTTTGTACCTCTCTCTCTCTCTCTTGTTTTCTCACTCGTTGAAAAAAATACAACTAGACAG
>OY769903.1:3667610-3714641 GCA_963669185.1 Dyspetes luteomarginatus
TTGAATTATTTCTCATTCGAATAAATAAGCTCCGAGTTGAATTAATTTTCTGCATGAAAATTAAAATACAGGACGAATAATTATTTCTGGCTTTAGCGATAAGTTATCAAATTGTATTTAATAATGTTGGTCTGCGTATAGACGCGAATAATTTAGAGGCCGAATATAATGTATGAAGAAAGTAAGGTGTGTGTAATGTAGGTGAAAAAAATTTATACACGCGTATTAGTTGGAGGTAAATTTCCGGTGCTTCGACAGTCGGCACGAAGCGAGGAAAAACGTATAAGCGAACTCGCGGGTGGCCTGAGATTAAACCGCTAAAAGGTTGTCAATGCTCGTCAAAACTATTTCTGACGAGCTTTCGGTGTTGAGAGATCGTTAAAAGAAAAAAAAAAAAATTAGGGAGAAAGCAGAGCTACAGTCTCGTTGCAATGAGACTCAGGCTCTCCTTCGTTTGCCAGCCAAAACGAAAATCTTATGTAATTTACCTCGAAATTTTATTTATTTATTTTATCACCTCTAAATTAATTCTTCGATGTGTATTTGCAGTTATTTTCTCTCTCTCTCTCTTTCTCATTCCTCGACTTCCTTGAACTATATTTTTCGTAAATATATTTTATGCGTTTACTTAAAACTCACCAAACATTTCATGAAAAATATATTTCGTTTTTTCATTCGCATAAATTTATCGAGAAATGAATTTATGATTAATTCTACAATGTCAAACCCATATGGTCTTGACTCGTTTTTTTTTTTTTTCGTCAATTTTTAAAATTTTAAATTTCCTATGTATCTTGATGTATTTTTTTTTCACTCGTGTGAGCTATTAATCGATAGCAACATGACCATCAATTTTTTTTTTTTTTCTTTTTTAAATAAAACTTTGATCGATTCTTAATTAATTCGATGTTTGCATGTCATACGCATAATTTTACACTATCTCTTTCCCTCTCTCAATGGTTCCAAGTCTAAAGTATAAATTGCCTAAAAATCTATCGAAATATTTTCTTCGTGAAAAATATACATCTGGCTATATTTTTCATTTGGCTCGTATAAATTATTTAGTCGACACGAGCCCACTCGCACAGGTGTCCAAACACGATGGTTCTATTGGACAAAATATGCATACTTTATATATATATGTAAAATATTATATTATATCATATATATATATATATGTAAAATATTATATATATATGTGATATTCGGTGGAATCACAAACAGCAATGTCCGGATTTTTCGTGTATTATAATTATCGAGTCAAGCACATGAGCAAAAAGACGTCGAGAGAAAAGTTGCCCAATTTCAGTTTGCCTCTTCCTCTCTCTCGGCCATAGCATCAATTTCGTAAGAGTTTTTTTTTTTTTTATCGTCCCTTTCCACTCCATAAAACGTAAAGCCCGAGCATTGTACCGACTTTTCCAGGATTTGTCGATATTCGAGAAAAAAAAAAAAAACAAAAATGATGAAAAATAATTTTACGAAATGTGTGCTTGGTTGTTGATAGTTAAGTTTTTTTTTTTTTTCATTGTCGGAATGAAATATTTTTTGATCATTTCTTGGTTGACCATTTCGTGTGGGTTTTTATAGATTTATTGAGATAAATCTTTCATTCTCCGTCCGTTCCCCCTCAATGTTGAATCACGTTATATATGGGACAAAGATTCGAGTGTTTGTGGTTCAACGAATCGACACGTGTGACGCCGCGTAGCAAAGAAAACGACAAAGGGCTCCTTCCAGGCGTTTACTATATATATATACACATCGACTCGGCAATGAATTATCCCCAATGACCTATATATATATAGAGAGAGAGAGAGAAAGAGAGAGAGAGAGAGAGAAACCGCGTGTTTGTGTTTATATTTACGTACGTATATGCTCGAGCTTGTTTCTTGAGCTGCGCAGCCATTTTTCTTTTTCATAATCATTTTTTGATTTATTTTATTTTGCTTGCATGAATAGCTCGAAATTTCTATTTCTCTGCAGTGAATTTGACTTTTTGACGATTATTATATTATTGGCAATATGGCCGAAGAGACTACATATATATATATATATATATATATATAGTACCAATAAACGAGTGTTTGTTTTTTGGGTACGAGACTCGAGAGTTAGGCCAACTCTCGCTACATCGCCACTTCCACATCGTTCGGTTTATAAATAGAAAATCATTTGATTTTGACGTATGGCTCGGGCTGCCTACTCCACTCGGGATATTCGAGATGAAATGTTCGATGCTGCGCTATGCGATTCCTGCGCATACTCTTGCGGCAAAAAAAAAGAAAAAAAAAAACTTTTCCAGTTATCCTTAGCACGTCACACTCTGGTCCGATGGACCCACAGTGGATCAAAAAAATTATCAAAAATCGCTCAACTTGTTCGATAAATTCATCGGCTTGGCCAAAAAGTAATTCCATTTTTTTTTTGTTCTGTGTAAATTTTTCTGTTAACGAAAACGTGCACTTTATTTTACTAAAACAAGCTTGAAATGTCAACTGTCAAATTATATAATAAATTTACGATTTGAAATTAAATTATATTTCAAGACATTTATGTCCATCTATGAGCAAAAAAAAAACGCAATGGCTTTTTAGTGGCCAATCCAATAAAAATGCTCCATTACGCCCTTTCAACTTTCGGCCATCGATAATAACCGATACTCGAATATAGTGAATTCAAAGGCATTCAATTTAGATTCGATTCGTTCTCGAAGGTCTACCGAGGCCCCTTCAACGATAATGAAAAATTGGTGTATCTAATCGATCAGGGACGCGGCTTATTATTGTACTCGATATTTCGAACGGAATTCCCACGCTGAGATAATCAGATCGTTCGGGAAAAAAAAATTAATGATTATTTTTAGACCTTGATGATAATTATTTTGAAGAAGAAAAAAAACGTTGATTTTCCTTTTAAGAATAATTCGAAATTATTTACTACAATGAATGAAAAAAGGATAAGATTTTTTATTTTTTTTGCACTACTTTATAATCATTTTTAATGATTTTTTCATTGAGAGACCTTTCGTCAATGGAGATGTTTCAACTCGAAAAATATAATTGCTTCATTAATTAAAAGTCACTCATTTCTTGAAATAATAATTCCAAATTATTCGCTATAATAAAAAAATAAAGTTTTATTTTTTATTTTTTCACAATAATTTATAATAATTTTTAATGATTTTTTCATTGAGAGTCCTTTCGTCAATGCAGATGTTTCAACTCGAAAAATATAATTGCTTCATTAATTAAAAGTCACTCATTTCTTGAAATAATAATTCCAAATTATTCGCTATAATAAAAAAATTAAGTTTTATTTTTTATTTTTTCACAATAATTTGCAGAGTCGTTTTATCATGAAATATTTTTTAATGGTTTTTCCATTGAGAAGCTTTTTCGAAAAGGGCATTTTTTAACACGAAAAATTTATTGTTTGACAAACACGTGCGACTACCACTGAGCTCGGAGTCTCACGAGAGCCAAGTCACTTACGCAACAAACTTACGCGCCCATCTGTGCGATGCTGTAGGGTCTTTGTGGCGCGTTTTTTCCGTCTTAATAATTTTTTTTTTCTGTTTTGTTTTTTTTTTTGTTACGTGTTTTTGGCTCTAACATACCCATGTGGGCGTTTACCCTGTCGAAAATTTACACCATTTGCTCACGACCCTCGACGAACCCGCAGCAATTTTCCTTCATGTGTACATATAATAATAATAATAATAATTTCCTATTGCGGGGACTCCCTCGTATCTGGCCAAAAAGAGAAACGTTAAAAGCTGTTCCACACTTTTTCCCCTCTGCTGATGTTCTAAGAAAAAAAAAAAAAAAAGAGGCGATACATTGTATCGCCTCTTTTTTTTTTCTTGTATTTTTCATTCGCCCAACGGCCTCGATAAAAAAAAAAGAGTCGGCATTCGCCTAATTTTTTTAATTTTGAAATTTTTCATTTGCCAAAACGACCTCGATTTACAAAAAGAAAAAATAAAAAATTAGGAAAAAAATTTAGAATTAAAAAAATAAAAAAAAATCAATAATTGCCTCTTTTTTTTCCTAATTTTTTAATTTTTCAATCGCCCAACGGCTTCGATTCACCGAATCTCTCTCGTTTATGTGAAGGAGAGAATACATGTAAAGCCATTGTAGAGTGGAAAAGGTTGATAGAGCACGAGCGCGAAAAGACTCGAGAAGAAAATAAAATTCCTTTGTTGATCTCATACTGCGAACGAAGAGAGAATGAGGGACCATGAAGAGAATGCGAGAAAAGCACACACACACACACACACGTTAGAGGGAGCGTAAAAGTGAAAATGTGCGAATACGTGCTTGCCCGCTCCGTGCGGGGCAATATGGCCCTGAGTGTTTGAAATGAAAAAAAAAAAAAAAATAAATAAGAAAGAAAAAAATATGCGTGGCAAAATGAAACGTCCCGGGCATGTACACAGAGACGCTCTTATCAATCCCAATTACATATATGTATATACGACCAGTAATTATGCCAACGAATGAATTTTAAGTTGGGACAAAATACGGAAGTTTGCAATTGTCGGATATACGGAGGATGCGAGCCAGTCGAGTTGATTTCAACATGGCTGCGAAGAGGAAGAACCCAAAATGTATTCCGGTGAATTTTGGAGCAAAAAAAAAGTATATATATATATATATATATATATATATTATAAAAAAGGTCCCAAAAGTCTCAACAGCCCAAATATTTTTTTTTCGGTGATCCATATTACCTCGACACGAATTTTTGAATACGCTTTGTATATATATATATTATAAAAAAGGTCCCAAAAGTCTCAACAGCCCAAATATTTTTTTTTTCGTTGATCCATATTACCTCGACACGAATTTTTAAATACGCTTTGTATGTATATATATATTTATATATAAAAAATATTTTAGCTGTTGAGACTTTTGGGACCTTCTTTATAATATATACATATTATAAAAAAGGTCCCAAAATTCTCAACAGCCCAAATATTTTTTTTTCGGTGATCCGTATTACCTCGACACGAATTTTTGAATACGCTTTGTATATATATATTATAAAAAAGGTCCCAAAAGTCTCAGCCCAAATATTTTTTTTTCGGTGATCCATATTACCTCGACACGAATTTTTAAATACGCTTTGTATATATATATTATAAAAAAGGTCCCAAAAGTCTCAGCCCAAATATTTTTTTTTCGGTGATCCATATTACCTCGACACGAATATTTGAATACGCTTTGTGTATATATATATATATATATATATATATATATATATATATATATATATATATATATATATATATATATATATATATATATATATAATATTTTAGCTGTTGAGACTTTTGGGACCTTTTTTATAATATAATACATATATATATATTATAAAAAAGGTCCCAAAAGTCTCAACAGACCAAATATTTTTTTTTCGGTGATCCATATTACCTCGACACGAATTTTTGAATACGCTTTGTAGTTTGTACTGGCTGGTTTTTGGTGGCTCAAATTTCCCAACATTGATCCCCCTCTCGTGTACCCTTTTTACACGATCGCGCTCGCCCATTTCTATGTTTGGTGTTTGTGAAATTTATGCTTCCTGTCCACGCACAATATCTTCACTACTGGACTCACTCGCATACTACACGCGTGTACACTTTATACGCATTTACATACACGCGTATAATTTATTGAAGAGAAGAGAACTCGCACAGCCAGTATTTGTTATCGAACGAGACTATGCACACACACACACACACACATATATATATACTCTCTCAGAACTACGTACCATATATATATATATATATGGTACGTAGGCCTGAGAGAGTTTATTGTGGAAGGCACGAATCGATATTTTACGTGTCCTTTATTAAATTTCGAGTCTTTTACCCGCTATAGAACATATTTATCTTCCCCCTCCCCACACTTTAACTCTTTAGCTCTTTTTTTTTTATATTTCTTTGTCCCTCGCTATCGTCGGTTTTTTTTTTTTTTTTTTTTCCCAAGCTTGTTCGAAGAATATCTCCGACAACTTGCAGGAGAGTCTGCCCGGTGCGTTATTATACCGCGTAGAGAAAAAAAAAAAAAAAAAAAAGGTCGGTCTTTCGAAATTGGACGAAAACGACGAAAATTAATAGAGATTAATGCGAGAGCGGGTCCCGCATATCTCGTCTCCTCTGTCTCTTCTGCTTCGGGCCAACAAACATTATATTATACTTTTTTACTGTATACACAGCATATATATATATATATATATATATATATACACACAGCAATATGTATATCTATAGACAGCGGGCACGCAATTTTGTGGTCAGAGGTCGAGCCTCTCTCGATTCCTCGAGCCAAAGTGTCTACAATCCGTGAAGATCTCGAGATTAAAAAAGCTATAAAATGAGATAATAATAAAATGCATTAAAAAAAAAAACAACAACATTAATTCTAGAGTTTAAAAAAGCAAAAGTACAATCATTAATACTTTTGTTTTTTTTTTTTTTTTTTTCTTATCCAATCGATAAATCATTAAATATATTGGAAAAATAATTATTGATACATATAACGAATATCAAATATTTAAACAACAAACAAATCTTTACTGAAGAAAATTATCCCCATTTTACGATTGTAATTTTAAATACATTTGCTTCTTTTTTTCACTCACATCAGTAAGGTTTGTATATCCTTAGGGTGTAGGTCGTAGCCTTCGATGCATTTCTCCATATATACGTATGTGCATATATATATATATATATATATATACGTATATATATATGTATATATATATATATATATATTAGTCGCCGAGTCGGGTGTGTGGGTTTTGATTTGATCGTCCGAGTTTCCTCGACGAGCTAATACGAGAAGTGAATCTCGTATGAGCCCGATATACTCGTTATCGAATGAGAATCAAGATGATTGCAGAAACGACGCAGGGCATGAGAGAGAGAGAGAGAGAGACAGAGAGAGAGAGAGAGGGAGAGAGAGTCCCCCAAGTGTGTGGTGGCCCACAGAGGGCAAATCAGGATCACACATAAAAGAGAAAAAGAAAAAGATTGCGTGGCACTTGGTCCAAAAAAGGCTCGTTGAGAGAGAAAGAGAGAGAGAGATAGGCAGAGAGAGAGAGAGGGAGAGAGAGAGAGAGAGAGAGAGAGAAACTCTCGAAAGCGCAAACGATCCGCGAGCACGAAAACGAGCGAGGATCTTCGCCACACCGGATCTTCGTCGATTCGTTCTCTTGGAACGCAACTCAAGCACACTCACACGAGTTCTCGCGAGAGCCCAGATGGGATTGTGTGTTTGCGAACGAGAGACCGATAAAAGGAATTTAACGCTGCAACATGTATATATGTATAGTGAGCGGTAGAATTCTTCTCTCGCTCTCTCAGTTGAAGGCGGGCAGTTTAACAGCAGGAAAGACAGAGTCTCTCTTTTTTTCTCTCTCTCTCTCTCTCTCTCTTTGTCGCGTCTCACAAGGTTAAGAGAGTGAAAGAAGTCGCTGAGCTCTAGCACTATGTGTATAGTTACGTCTCTCTCTCTCTCTCTCTCTCTCTCTCTCTCTCTCTCTCTCTCTCTCTCTCTCTCTCTCTCTCTCTCTCTCTCTCTCTCTCTCTCTCTCTCTATATATATATATATATATATATATATATATATATATATATATATATATATATATATATAGCGATTCTATACACAGATGTATGTTGTATATATATATAGTCCGAAACTCATATACCACATGCGTGGTAGGAAAAAAAGTACTATAAAGAACTTTATATATGCTCAAACGCGTGTACATACACTGTGTAGTACCAGACAACTGTAAAACCTTCTGGGTGAAGCTCTTATTCAATTTTAAGGTATTATGTTTGAACCTTAAGGCGGTGTCCTACATGTTTCGGGAGGGGCTCCCTCTATGATCTCTGATCGCGCTATCTCTCTCTCATAAATTTTACTTTTGCTATGGTTATAAAAAAACTCCATTACGCCCTTTTGATTTTCGTCCATCGATATATCGATATTCGAATAGGACATAGTAATAATTTAATAATTAACGCTCCTCGTGTAAACTATATTTTGTTCGGGACAAGGTCAAGTGTAAATGGGTCACTCTGTGGTCCTTCAAAGATCTTCAAAGAAGATACACGCGCAGCCTTAAGAAGAAGAATATTAGAATGGAAATTCTACTCTAGAGGGCGTGCAATCGATGAAGAATTTTTTCATTGCACATTTTTTCTTATAAATTTTACGAGCTATGGTTATAAAAAAGCTCCATTACGCCCTTTTGATTATCGTCCATCGATATATCGATATTCGAATAGGACATAGTAATAATTTAATAATTAACGCTCCGCGTGTAAACTATATTTTGTTCGGGACAAGGTCAAGTGTAAATGGGTCACTCTGTGGTCCTTCAAAGACCTTCAAAGAAGATACACACGCAGCCTTAAGAAGAAGAATATTAGAATGGAAATTCTACTCTAGAGGGCGTGCAATCGATGAATGATTTTTTCATTGCAATCTTTTGTTATAAAAAAGCTTTAAAAAATAATTATCATTCAACAAATATTATGAAGAATTATTCCGAGTAAAATCGTCATATTATGATAATTTTTTTTGTTTTTTTTTTTAATATTTCGTCGCGGAGATGAAAAAGCTTCTCGGGTCAATTCTCGTCAAAAGATACGACGCTCTTTTCCTATAAAGAACGATATATATACACACGAGGTACACTATAAATACCAAAAAATTAACGATTCCAACAGATGCAGCCTCCCCGGATGAGAGCGAAAAACAAAACAAAAAATTCAAAGGGCTTAGTGATACGTGTATAAAAATATACGCGCGCGCGTGCTGTGTCTGTGTAAAATAAATTTGTATATATATGTGTGTATCTCAGTAAACAATCACACGGGCTAATAAATTATGCGGATCAAAGATCCAAGAGGCAAAAAGAAAAAGAATAGAAAATCGTTTATTTTTCGCTCTCGTGTCACAAGACATGCAACATATTGAAAAAAATAAAATAAAATAAAGATACGAGTGATTGGATAGTGTTCGCATCTTATATTCTTAACCATCAGTCAAACTCCCCTCTGTGTTAAATCACACAATAGTTGAGGATATTTTGCGGATTTGCCAGGCCGCCTAATATACAAGAGAGTTGGATGTCTGCCAAGAAATTACAAACAGACTCTGCATACGTGTATATATATATATATATATATATCCTCGGAGAGACTTATGCAATCGTGTGTGGTGCTTCACCACCACAAACAAACGGGGCGAGGAACCGGTGAAAGAGAGAACAGAAATCAAAAGCTCATTTTTAATATCAAGGAGAAACATGAAATAATAATAATAATAACTACACTAACGGTATGCCAGTAATTTTCGTTTTTTGTAAAACGAGAAGGTTCATTAGTACTCGTTTATTTTATCCTTGGCTCAATTTTACTTTTACGAGCTATTTTCTAGGAAAAATGTAAATAAAAATAAAATAAATGCAAAAAAGCTCTAGGGCGCACAAACTTATTCAACTTTGGGCCGCCTCGGGTGCATTTGTATATATATATATATACACACACACACATATATTGAACGCAACCGCCGTTTCACTCTTCATTTGCATTAATGAGGCACTTTGTATTTTCGCGACGTTTCCAAGCAGAGTGTAAGAGAAGTTTTTCCCGTCGCCAAGTCGCGACCACGCGGGTACATCACCAGGAACTGATATATACATATATATATATATATATATATATATATATATATATATATATATGTGTATATACCGAGCGTTTGCGCTCTTTTCATTCTTTCCATTCATAATAATAATGCAATACTGTATTATAAGTATAGAAGCATCTACTATATTCTATTTTTGAGCGAAAAACTTGGTGCCAGTCGCCGATGCGCCAGAATATGTTGAAAAAAAAAAAACAAAACAAAAAAAAAAATATACGCGCTAAGGTCAGGGTCGCGTGCAAAACGCGTCGGAGAGAGACTTTGTGAAACGAATTATAATGGCTCGGGATGCGCAAAAGTCTCGATCGCTGCTGCTTTACTGTTTACATATATACACGTGCAATAATTTGCACGGAGATGCGAGAGAAAAAGAAAAATTTTGCCTCTGGCATTTTCAACCGAGTGACATTCCACACACGCACATATATATATATATATATATATATATATAATATCGATGTACGCAGTGGCAAAGCGATTGAACATGCCGCTATCGTTCTGTAGCGTTGATAAGCAAAGTATCGGATGAAATGAAAGAAAAAAAAAAGTTTTTTTCTTTTCTCTTTTTCTTCATTCGAGGAACAGAGTTTTTTTTTTCACCAATTGTTGGATTACGTATCGTATTACAAGGCCATGGAATATCCGGACCTTGAACGCGCGAGATTCCCCGCGTTTTTTCGAATATGTTTGGCACGCGTGTGTAACTCATTGCGATATTACACAATGCGGGATAATAGACATTATCGAATAATACGTGCGCGTAAATAAATAAATATATACATATATTTTATTTATTTATTTATTTATTTATTTATTTATTTATTTATTTATTTATTTATTTATTTATTTATTTATTTATTTATTTATTTATTTATTTATTTATTTATTTATTTATTTATTTATTTATTTATTTATTTATTTATTTATTTATTTATTTATTTATTTATTTATTTATTTATTTATTTATTTATTTATTTAATTAATTAATTTATTTATACGCAATATGTGCACATGTACGTGTCTGTGTGTGGATACTTGATCGCGAGGAATCGAGACTGAGAAACGAAACGTGTGAGCAGGCGAATTACGTGACACGATCAACACTTACACTTGTACACCTGTTTCGTACAATAACGTCAAAACACTAATAATCACACGTGCAATATTAACTTTTGATAATACTTTTGGGCATTAAGTCATGACACAATTTGAATGCAAAAAAAAAAAAAAAAAAAATTACTTTTTTTTTAATTTTAACAAAACGAATTTAAATTTATTCGCCACGATATAATTATTATCAAACGATTGTTTATTCGAATAGAGAACATTTCCGTTTGATAGAAAAATTTGAAAATGCAAAAAGAGTACAGCGATAAGCACATGACGAATATAATAAAAGAAGTGAAACGAATTTCGGCCGTTAGATGGCGCGCACAGCACGTGTGTTAGCAGTAGAGGAGCGCCGTTTAATTTCCGCAACGTGACACTTGCCCAAGCCGCGCGCAAACGATCGAGTGTATATTTGACGTAAACAACGAACGAAGCTCTTGCTTTATGCTTGGCAGCTCAAAAATACCAAAATCCGTAAATTTCCTCGAGTAGTCCAACGCGATTTCAAGCACATTTTTAACACTCTCGCACGAGCATACTAAAATAAGGATAATTTTACCATTAAATTAATCTTTGCCCGCCGAGCATATCTATATATTGTAATTTTAACACGAGAGTTTCTCCATTGAGGCTTATTCAAGCGTTCATTAATCCGTCACTTTACCCTGCATAGCAATTTTACATTACAAGCATTGAGTAAATAGCGCCAAAAAAAAAACACCATATTGCATTTTTTTTTTTTTTACCTTTTAGCATAAGATTTTTTTAGTCCATTAATATTCCACAATCGAGTTATCGGTGTAGAGACGATGCAGCCTCGGGCTGCTTACGTGATGCGAATTTACATATTTTTTAACGTTTTTTATTTTATTTTCGGCAGACGAATGAAAAGAAAAGAAATAAAAAAGAGAAATCGAGAGTCAGAATGAAAATAAGCAACAGCAGCAGCATGCAATGCATCTGTTTGTCTATTTATACAGTAAACTATAGTATATACATACACACACATATATATATATATACACATATGTACATATATATATGTTGTATCTCGTAAAAGTTGATCGTTTTCCTGCATAAACGCATAAAACTCTCTCTATACGGGTCATAAAACGTTCGTATATGAAAATATACGTTAATTTTCAAAGCTTTTTTTTCCATCCTACCTGTGAATATAATTATAAGTGTATGCACTCTCGATTAACGAAACTGTGAAAGAATTGACATTAAATGTCTTTTTCTTTTTCTCTCTCACTCTCGCTCTTGCTCGAACACGCGTGCGTTTACATTTGTGCGTATTTGTGTATGCGTGCCGTGTTTATGGAAGAAAAAAAAAAAAAAAAAAAAAAACATACGCGCGCCAAAAGTGGCCGAGCAGTGACGCCGTAACGCGCGTGTTTAGCTCCAACACGGTCGGCTGCCGGCGCACGACTGTGGACATTTCGCGGCCGCCACCGGCCTAGATATGTAAGAGCTATTTTTAGCATTTGTCGTCACTGTGAAGCGTCCCGATTGGACGACAATGACGTGACCGAGCGTCCTGATTGGACGATTTGAGAAACGAGGTAGGGCGCCCCCCTCCCTCTGACGCTGTTTCTCCCACCCGCTCTCACTCGCTCTCTCTCTCTTCCTCTCCCTGCATTTACCGTACGCACACTCGTACATACTTACACATTTCACATAACGTAATATATACGAGTCACACATACGGTATAAATTGTACATATGTTACATTCAAGATCCGTGGGTGCGTCTCTCTCGGGGCATTCGAGAGGACCGAGCCGGGTCTCTCGTGACAATTTGTTGACACGAAACTGTCAGGTATAAAAATGCTACCACGAGGCTTATGGACACATTTTTTTGACTCGGCCTTTTGTTTTTTATACTTAGCCCCCCAAATCTTCTATGGGATGACGATCTTTTTTGTTTTTTTTTTTCATCGATTTAATATTTATTTAATTATAGATGAACTTTGCATACTTCTTTCCCCCCCCCCCCCTCTCCCCCACCTCCTTGTAAAATAGAAATAAAATCTTCTCGTATTTTTAATTTCTTAATTATACATCTCGAGGATTTGTGAAAAAAAAAAAAAAGACTCCAGCGCTGATTTTCTGGTACTGAGACAAAATTCTCTTTTTAGTCATGTTTTTTCTGCTCGCTTATCGTAAATTCTATTCATTTTTTTTTTTTTTTTTTGCTTGTTTTAAGCTATTTTTTTAGTTAAATAATGAAGCCAATATTTTCACGAGGGCAAATCTCAGAGGCGATCAATTTAAAATGAATAAGCTTTATATTCTATGATTATTATGACAGATATATATATATATATACACACACACATACAGTTGTAGGTATATATATATATATGGGAGAGAGATACGCGCGTAAGCTAGAAATCATGATATAGCTGAGGAATACGAGAGTATGAGATGCGCTCAGAGTACGCGTGGGCGTTGCACATGCGATGAAGTAACGTACTCTAGTCTATATATATCTATATATACATATATATAATTCGTATTACATGCGGCAGAGAGTAGCAGGATATAGAATTGATGCACACACCTTATGAGTGACTTAAAAACGAGCTCTCTACCCCCCCCCCCCCCCCCCCCACCACAGAGTCGAAAAATAAATTCAATCACAATCTGGCAAGTGAATCGAAAATTTGTCGATATAGGCAAAATCACGCGAGTTCTGTAATAGGTCATTGAGATCAAACATATTTTGCTCTCCTTTATCCGATGATTCTCCGTATATTATAAATGACAAACCATCAAATTGACGCGAGATAAATCTTTCTCTCTCTCTCTCTCTCTCTGTGGGTGTGATAATTATAAGCGAGACGTTGAAGCGCTTTTGCGCTTTGCCTTCTGTTTCTGTTTATCACCAGCAGCGCTCGAGACGCGTCCGACGGCGGACGAGGCGCGCACTAGCGCGAATTTACTCGCTGGAGCTTTCGAAAAGCCTTGAGTCACACGCACGGTAGAATTTATAAAATAAAGTCTCGGCGAATTACTGTGCGAGGTGCGCGCATGAGAAAGAGAGAGAATGGAGTGCCTCTCGTATCAAGAGTTGGCAGTTGAGAGCTTCGAAACGATCGGGCAGTAAACACAAGTGTCGTACCTTTATGAGCTCTTTCGCTGTCTCTCTCTCTCCCTCTCTCTCTTTCCCTCCCTCTCTCTCTCCCTCTCGTTCTCTCTCTCGTTTGTATGAAATCATAGTTTGCCACCCCGAGGCGCGACTCATTATACATATCGAGAAATTACATCGTACTCTCACATGCGGGCACTCGTGATCAAACTTAGTCATGATCTTATGTGTTCCTCCGGTCACATTTGCCGTGAGATTCAATCCGATATGTGGGATGGGCCGAAAAAAAAAAAAAATACGAAACCTGCGAAGGCCTTTTCTATTAGTAATAATTCCGCTACTGTAGTAGTGTGCGATTGCAAGATATACATATCGTAGAATGAAACAATGTAGGGATAATAATAGACGCTTGGACTTCTTTGCGTGCCACGAAATGCAGCATTTCATGCAAGTGGGTACGTCAAACTTATCTCAAACTATATATATATATAATGTATATATTGTGTAGTTAGCAATGCATGCTTTAAGGCTAGTGAGGATCGATCGTTCCCTTCCTTTCTCTCCTTCTGCACACGGTCATTCACGTAATATAAGCAAACTAAAATAGTTTTGTACTTTTGAGCGTAAAATTATCGTTGGAATTTCCGCTGGAATATACAAACATATATATATGCATGAGGTAAAATTATAATACGTACAATAAATTGCGTGTGTTGTTCCGTATCACATTTAGCGATCTCTCGCGAAACTAATCGACAGCTTTGAAAATTCTTCTTATATTGAAGCGTTTGACAACGATTTTCTTTCCATGCAAAGAATAATTAAATTCTAAATTGTTCCCGCTAATGTGCAAATTGTGAGATAAAAATCACTATCGATGTAAAAAGTACGAGTTAGGACCGCGTGGTGGCGTTGCTGGTACGCACAAAAGACGAAAGAAAATAGGAAAAATGGCGGCGCCCAGAATTTAGGAATAGCACAATGTTTAGAGACAGTTTCAAGTATTACAAAAGTCGCGCACCACCTCCAGATCTTCGGGACGTTATCGATTTGGACAATTGCAATTCTCTTCGAGTGAGTGATGAAAAAATTGCTATAATTTTAATTTCCAATAGCATTGTCGATCGATTTTTAGGTTAAGCGTGTAAAACTGCAACTCGGTGGTGATTTTTTTCCAAGTGAAGAATTGGGCTTGAAATTACCAGAGAACTGGGAAATATCAGAGTTTGTCGATATTCCTGGTCTCATATTTGTAAAAAATCCTTTTACACCGATTGGACAACGTTACTGGATTACCAAATGCTTGAGGGATTATTCACGAAAGCCAAACAAGCTCAATCTCGATGCTCACAATGTGCTCGACGAGCTTGAGAATTGGTGGGACGTTTGCACAAAGTGAGAAGTCTTTCAATTGAATTCACAATTATTTCTAGTTTCTTTTTTACATTTAAAAAAAAAATCATTACAGAGATGAGGCGAGAGGTAAAGAGCTCATGGCAAAGCTGAGATGGTCAACTCTCGGTTATCATCATAATTGGGACACGAAACATTACTCGGAGGATTCCCGGACGGAAATGCCAGTTGAATTGTCCTCCATGACCGGAACTCTCGCCAAAGTAATGGGATTCGATGATTTCAGAGCCGAAGCCGCGATCGTTAATTATTATCGTATGAATTCTACTCTGGCTGGTCACACAGATCATTCGGAAATTGATCAGCGGGCGCCTCTTTTTTCCATTAGTTTTGGACAATCTGCGATTTTTTTGATCGGTGGATTGAGCCAAGAAGAACCAGCAAGTGCTATTTTTTTGCGCAGCGGTGACGTCATCGCGATGACCGGTGAATCGAGACTCAGATATCACGGAATACCAAAAATTTTACCAGCTGACTCGACTCCTCCGTGGAATTTTATCGAAATTATTGACAAATTGAGCGATCTTGTCGATCTTGAGGATTGGAGCAAAGCGAAAACGTTCATTGCCGAGACTAGAATCAATTTAAACGTTCGACAAGTCTTGAGGCCTGGACAATTGAGACTTTAGGGAGAAAAAAAGAACGAGAAGATAAATAAGTCTGCGGTGGGATCGTTGTGAAATATATTTTATTGTATAAATTTTTTCGATTATTTATGAGCTCATTTATTTGTCGTATTGTGAAGAAAAAAAAAATTATTATATCGATTGGTCTGTGCTCGTTTTTTTTATGCCGATGAGACGAACTTTCTTATCTGCGAATAGATCGCCATTTCCAAATATCTAAGCAGATGATAGATCACTGAAACGAGAGAGTGAACTTCTTTCAACCGCACATTTATTCTATTTTTAATCAACGATTTTGTCAGCGAGAAAAAAAAACCTTTCATTCACGTGAATTTTCCGTGGATGCGAAGCAAGATTCATTCTAACGAGAATTTCATCGCAAGCGTTTCTGATTACCCCGGGCTGCCAATAATCAATTTTCACCTCAATTCTCGGTCCGTTATTCCTGTCAGTTTCTTTCTCACTCTGAATACGATTTACAATTGTCAAAACTCTGCCGATATTTTTTTCACTCTGGCCGAAATATTTCATTATATGATTCATTGTACTTGGAAATTTTTACGTTTCAAAATATTTCGTTGAATTTTTCCAAAATTTGGTCCTTAAGAATTTTGAATTTAGCAGCCGAAATGTTATTTTATTGGCTCAAGTGTCACATGTGAAATTTTGGCTCGACGCTTTTTTGTCGATTAATCATCATTCTGTGTCGGAATAAGAACTGCAATTTTTTGAAATTTTAAATCCTGCGCGCGCATTGTCACGCGCGCGCGCCCTACAGCCAATAGCGCGAACTTCCGTTCTCGCGGAGTCAGCTGATTTATCTCATTCCTGTCTGCTTGTCTCTCTGTATCTGCGAATATGTCGGGAAAAGAAAGGCTCCCGATTTTTCCCTCTCGGGGGTAAGTAAACGGTTAATTATGCTTAAAACCATTATTATTATTATCTCAGTAAATTTTTCAACACTTTCGCATGAATTTTATCTTCATTATCGTAATTCTTTGGCATATTTACTTCTCGCTCGAAAAACTGGGTGTAACCCTACATGGAAAAAAATTTACAATTTTATTCGTACAAATCTTTATTTTTTATCTGACGAAAAATGTTTTTCAAATGATCATTAGAATGTTTGATTTTTTTTTTTTTTTAACATCGTTATTATCTGTGACAGTGATAAGGTCATTTTTTTGTTCTTTACATTCTATCGGATCGTAGCTCCGAATTTAATTATCACAGAGGATTTTTGTGCATTTAAGGATATATCATCGTGTCATTATTTTACAGCGCCCAAATGTTGATGAAGTCTCGTCTTGCGGGTGCCACCAAGGGTCATGGATTGCTCAAGAAGAAAGCAGATGCACTGCAAATGCGTTTCAGAATGATTCTTGGCAAGATCATTGAGGTAATTCATAATAAATGGTCGAAAATATGCATATATATATTTTCGACCATGGATATAAATTAATAATTAACCCACCCAGATAAGAATTTTTAATAAAATTTTTCTAAATTTATCAAAGACAAAAACTCTGATGGGTGAAGTCATGAAGGAAGCCGCTTTTTCCTTGGCCGAGGCAAAATTTGCAACTGGCGATTTTAATCAAGTCGTTCTGCAAAATGTGACCAAAGCGCAGATAAAAATTCGCTCAAAGAAGGATAATGTTGCTGGCGTTAATTTGCCGGTATTTGAGTCTTATCAGGATGGAACTGACACGTACGAATTGGCAGGACTTGCCAGGGGTGGTCAACAACTTGCCAAACTGAAAAAAAATTATCAGAGTGGCGTTAAATTGCTCGTTGTGCTCGCATCGCTGCAAACGAGCTTTGTCACACTTGACGAGGTCATAAAAATCACGAATCGTCGTGTAAACGCTATAGAGCACGTTATCATTCCGAGAATCGAGAGAACTCTCGCCTACATTATATCCGAGCTTGATGAGCTCGAGCGAGAGGAATTTTATCGTCTGAAAAAAATTCAGGACAAGAAGAAGGCGATAAAAGCCAAAGTACGTTTTCACTTTTAATCATCGATCGAATAAATTCAATTCCAGGCTCTCTCGTACGTTTATTGATTAAATTTTATTTCAATTTCATTGAAATTTTAGGCCGAGGCACGTCGCCAGGAAATGATTGCTGCTGGCAAGGACGTACATGCCGCGAGTATGCTCGACGAGGGCGATGACGATCTTCTCTTCTAAACAGCATTCTCTATCTTTTCAAGAATGTCGACAAAAACAAAAAATAATCGTCGATTCGCACATTTGAAATGTTTTACGAGGAGATGATGATAAAAAAAAAAAAATTTACGTCCCTAATGAAAATTTAATTTAGTATTGGTGAGATTTGAAAAAAAAAGAGAAATCTTTATCAATATCGCGATTACCGTTATGTAGAGAACGAGTCTCTGGTCGAGAAGGCGTAAAGCTCCCGCGCCTTCTTTCTCACAGACTCGTCGTGATAACTCAAAAAAAAAAAGAAAACAAAAATTCCAATACTTTTTTGTACAGCAAGTCGCGGGTCTCTTAATTGTTTCGTTAAATATCTCTACGGCCAGCCCAGCCCAGTTGTAAATTTAGTACTTAGAAACGTGTTTCAAAAATTACCGAGGTGAATTTTAAGAGGGAAAATCATGTATTAAAACTCTCCGGAAAAATCTCTTCCGGTTATATAACGAAAAAAAAAATATTTTTCTTTTCTTTTTAGATTTAACAAATTATGTAAATAGTGACGAGCCATCCCAAAATATTCTCGGATGTCGATCCGGAAATTCAGCTATTCCGTTGAACGTTGCTCTAATCTTGAAAAAAAAGAAGAAGAAAAAAATATCTATTTTTTCAAGAAAGAGAAAGAACTTTGTGTATTCCAATTGTCGTCTATCGTTTGATCGCAATGTGGGTATGAAACAAAAAATGAAAGAAAAAACATTTCATCTCATGTTTCACTCCTCGGCTTGCGTATATATAAATATATATAAATATATTTATAAATATATAAATATATATATATATATTACTATGATATATACATCAAGTTATAGTCTTAAACGAGGTCTTGTAAGATACGTTGAAAGGTATTAAAAAATATATATAATAATAAATAAGAATTTCTGTGCGTTTAAATTTATCTCAATTTTATTGGCAGCTCTCGCGAGTTTTTCCAACGATTCGGTCAACAGGGTGCGTTTGAGAGAAATGTGAAAATTGATGAGCTTTTAATGGAACTCTAACGATAAGGGTTCACGAAAATTCATATTGCCCTTGAGATTCTGACTTCCGCGTAGTTTATCGGACACGACGATGTAATAATCATTATATTCGACGAATTATTTGAACTGGGTCAATCAATATAGAGGAAAAAAGGAGAGAGAGAGAGATGCTCATGTTGGCCATGCTAGGGCGTTCCATGGGCCTCTCTCGCTCTCTCTCTCTTTCTCTTGTACGCCACGCGTCCTTTCAGTGCCGCGGAACGTGCGCGTGAAAATTTCTCGTCACGGTGGGGTCGCAGAGACTGGCAGTATACATATGAGAAATTCCATTTGACAAGGGAGTCAAGTAAAAAGCTTCGAGCGAGAAACATCCTTAAAAGTAATAAAAAAAAAAAAAAAAAAAAAACAATGTCCGCCAACGGTTTGACCGTTGCCGGTATACCGGAAACGCGATTTCACGAGGTAATCGAACATCTGAGATATAATTTCTTCGCTGACGAGCCGCTCAACAATGCTGTTGGACTTTGTCGTAAGGGCGAACCCCATGAAGATCTCGAGAGACACTGTCTCGCGACCCTTAAACAAGGATACTGCCGGATGCTCATCACCGAGGATGGATCGGTAAGTTAAAAAAAAATCATTTTGTTTTTCATATAATTTATTTTAAATAAATATTTTTTGCTAAATATTATTGAGTATTTTTTTTTAATTTCAGATCGCCGGCCTTGCCCTAAATGGAATACAGAAAAAGGGCGAGCGCGAAGAATGCGAGCGTCGTTTGGCAGAAATGAACGATTTGAAATTCAAAACTATATTCGGCCTCCTCTACAAGCTTAATGAAAAAATTGATTTATTCGCAAAGTACAACGTCGACGAAATCTTCGAGTGTCGTATATTGAGCGTCGATGATGAATTTCGCGGCAAAGGCCTCGCAAATCTTCTCACCGCGGACAGTGTGGAGACTGCAAAACATGGAGGTTTCAAGGTTCGATGAAGACTTCCGGTTAAACGTTCAATGTGCGCATGCGCGATCAATCGTTCGCATATTTTCATCATAATTTTCTTCGTACTCTCTCGTGTTACTGGCACGAAATCTTCATCGTTGAAATTTAAATTTTTTACTTTGTTCCAGCATGCACTGTACGTTTTAAACTGCATGAGATAATAGATTTTGTCTCGTTAAAAATCTGTTGAAAAATAAAAGAAAACAAAAAAAAAAAAGAATTGAAATTTTATGTGTACTCGTTGTGATGTTGGAGTTTAAGGTATTTTCACACCAAGCTCACGTAGTCAAGTATCGAGGCTTATTTTTTTATTTAAAAAAAAATATATATATATATAGTTAAATTATCATTTAAATATAATTCGTATTTTTTAGATCTTCAAAACCGACGCTACGGGCATTTTTTCGCAAAAGGTTTTTGCCAAGCACGGCTTTGAGACACTCGCTCAATTGCCATACTCTGAGATCAATGAGAAGATTCGACCGGGACCGCCACACGAGGCTCTCAAGCTCATGGTCAAAGTTTTGAATTAAACGAAAAATTGCCATAGAGAAAAAGAGAAAAAAAGTCCTATATGAAGATTAAGGGGATAATCAAACGAGGTAGTACGTGGAAATTAAGTGTGTATCGTGTCGTTGAAAGTGTGACAATAAGAGAAAAAAAAAAACAAAAGAAATTGGCAAAAAAAAAATAATAAGAAAAAAAAAACCAGGAAAAAGAAAAGTAATAAGGAAAAATTAATTACTCGTCGTGGTCGCCGTCGTCATTATGTCCAGACGCGTGTGTGCGTCTCTTCGAGTGTCTCTAATTAACGAAAGAGTTGGCTCGCTATCGATATTATGATTATAATCGTTATACGTGTAGCAAATTGGTCAACTGCCCTCTCACAATTGAAACCATATACGATCTGATCTATCTGTTGTTGTTGAAGAAGCAGATTCGATTGTTTTTAACGAAAGATTTAGCAGAAAAAAAGAAAAAAAATAATCAACCATCGATTTTGGCACAGAAACTACAAGTTCGCAAAAGTGCCACTGTTTTGCCTTCATGAAATGAGAACTCAAGCACAAAAATTAATATTTATACCTTAACTGCAGCAATAAATTGCAGCAAAATAAAATAATAAAAAAATGTTGACAAAAGTTTGTAAGAGATTATAACTGATCACTGGATGATGGGTCAACTCGTGCCCCTGGTGGGGAGAGTAAACATACGAACTATCATATAGCATGTATTATATATATATATTGAATATTTTTGTTGTTGTCGTATATATTCTAAAGTATAATTAAAATATACATATATATATATACACATAATACGTTATTTTGTAAGGATATCCCATGGAATAAACAAGCGAGTTTATTAAATTCCTCTCAGTGTCCCGAACGACATTGACGAAGGTCAGACATTTTTATTTATTTATTGAAATAAAACATATAATCTCACGGATGTTGAAAATTCGAACGGAATGAGGGAGCTCCAAAAGTTCAAAAACAACAAAAAAAATAAGTTATCCACAGAGAGATGCTCGTCTAAAAGTTGACCTGTGGTCTGAAATAACGCTGAAACTTGTTGGCCTTGAATTGAAGCTTAGTGCTGTATTTAGCTTGAATCCTCTGCATATATTTAATATCTCGTGCTTTTTTCTCAATAGCAACTTTCTCCGTGTCCGACCAGCCGAGAGCTCGATACTGGCACAAAACTTTGCGCAATTTGTCGCTCTTCGTTATCGCGAGAGATCTGTTGGGATCTAAACTTTGCTTGTAATATCTCATGAGTGATCTGTGACCGATGACGCTGCCGGAGGGCAAAACCAATTGATAATCGCTATCGTCAAGCTCGGGTATTTCAATCTCGGCATCGAGATCGACGCCTTCCTCATCGGCATCCGGATAACTCGTCGAGTAATCGTAATACTCGGCATACTCGGCAAGTGCCTCGCCCTCGTGTAACATTTTGCAATGACCTTTGTCGATCATGTGAGTTCTCGCGGCGTCGGAGCTCTGAAATGCTTTGCCTGTCTCGTTACACCAGATGCACAAGTAGCCGGAAAAAATTTTCTCACCGAGATAGATCAATAGACCTTTTGGATCTATGCAATATTCTGGATCGGGAATGAAGAATGAGTGAGCCAGACTCATGTGTTTCAGATTTTTCACAAGTGATTTGCTGTGATTATTACAAAAGAGACAATTATTGTTTGATGCTGGATTGTCATCGAGCCACTCATCCGAATCGACCGTTTCGACATCCGAATCAACCTCCATATCATTATCTGTATTTTTCATATTTTTCGTTGTATTCTTGGCCAATATTATCACCGTATTTGAAGATTCTATGCTGGATGGATTCAAACGATCATTTTTATCCTTCATCGGCGAATCTTCCTCCACCTCTTCATCCTCTTGTTCGTTCTCATTTCTCAGTGTTCTCTCCTTGTGCTTTTTCGACAGCATATGATTCTCCAATTGATTTTTCGTACTGAAAGTCTTTCTGCACGTTTTGCATAACGTTGTTTGATGATCGTTCTTCAACTGATCCTCTTTTCCTCTCTGTGCTATGACACGTTTTTGAAATTCTTCCACGGCAACAGGCGGCAATTCGGCTACTTTTCTCTTCAGATTGTATCTGTGCCAATCTGACTTGTAGTGCTGCCTCTGAATCTCAAGATCTCTGAATGCTACTCTGCACGCTATACACGTGTATGGCGAACTAGCCGACCGCGTTTGTTCAACAGACATGACTGCTCTCTTATTATGAAAACTTTTCGTTACGATTCCAACACATTGGCAAATAGTCTGAAATGGAAAAATAACGATTATGTGAGCGGAGAATCAAATAATCGTCGTGGTCAAAAATCCTAAAATTATTGCAATCTTTACCGGCCCGTTACGGGTATGAACTGTTTGACTCTTAAACATAATAATAACGTTCTGTTCAATCTTTATATCACGAGAAAAAAAAAATTTGGTCAAATGTCGATACTCAAATTGTGCGCTATGCGGAGAATCACCCATATACGAATTATTTAGTCTTTAGTTCACTCGTAGGGCCAGATGGCCCTACGAGTGAACTCAAAGTGCGGAGTCTCACATGCCGACAAACTTACTGTGTGCAGAATAGACGAAATGGACTGTACCTTAACCTTTACAACGTGCGTTTGCGAGAGATTGAAGAATTTTTTGACGAAAACGATGATTCAAGAAACGTGACTGTCATCACGTGCGTGTATCCACAAAGTATTTCTTTGCGATGTTTCTCCAGGTTATATCCCCAACAACTCAACGTGTGTTTAGCACAATCGATGCGAGACCGTGACTCAAGTAGCAACGAACAAGATGAGCTATATATATATATATATATATATATATATATATATATATATATATATATATTCGTTACTATACATAAGTGATGATTTTACTCGGAATGCGCGGCAATATTCAAAGGAAGCGAAGTAAATTTGAAAGTTAAATTTTGATTAAACGAAAGTCGAATTTTGCAACCAATTTCAAGAATATTGTTACAAAAAGCTTCCAAATAAAGATTTGGAAGCTTTTTGTAAGCCTCCTTCTTTTATGTTTTCCGAGTGACGATCATATATGTCTCGTCTGCACCTATATAAAGTTGGCCTGAAACTTTAGCAATTTCACTTTTTTCTTTTTCTACTCGTTAGGTAATCGTTGGGGAGTGATTGGGAGTCTAATTAAAACGTAGGGGAGTCAACCGATCATTTTTAATCGAAAAATCAAAATTTGAGTGTCAAGTTAGCCTCACGAAATTTGATTTTTAACCGATTCGATTGTATCAGGTCTTAATCGACGCGAAATCGTTAGGGGGTGACGAATCACCCAATGAAATCGTTAGGGTGTCTTTAGTTTTTCCGTCAGATCGGAAAAACCATTCCGATCGGCTAGAGGACGAGTCTACGTTAATGTGTCATCTGAAGTTAGCCGCAGTATTTTTGGGTTTATCGAATTTAATTTCATAACAGCTTAATCAATCCAGAATTGTTTGGTGAAGTTAAGAATTGTGCAATTAAAACGTATGATACTTCATAATCGGCCTCCGAAAATGGAAAACATACAAAACAACGAATAGGTTTAGGCTTCGATTCGTCATTTCTATAATTTGAAATTAACAGCTAGACATTTGTCCTACTTTCTCAGCTAATTTTATTCTATCCCGTCTCAATTAGATAATACCTATTTGCCGAGGATTAATGATCTAATTAGAATGTGTAGATGAGAATCATTCATTGCACGGGATAAAACAATTACATATTGTACCGAGCGATTGTGCAGAGTGCCGCGACGGCTCTCTTATCGGCAACGATTATCAACCGCTTCCGGTTAAATTTGACGTAACTTCCAATCGCGATGACGTCACTTCTGCTTTAATTTGACGTCACGTCCGGTTAAATTTGACGTCACTTCCGGTCTAATATGACGCCACTTCCAGTCGCAAAGACATCACTTCTGGTTAAATTTGACATCACTTCCGGTCGCGACGACGTCACTTCAAGTTAAATTTGACGTCACTTCCGGTCGCTTTGACGTCATTTCCGGTTGCTCTGGCGTCACTTTTGGTTGTTCTGACATCACTTCCGGTTGCTCTAACGTCACTTCCGGTTATTCTGACATCACTTCTGGTTGATTTGACGTCACTTCCGGTCGCTCCGCCGCCACTTCCGGTTGATTTGACATCGTTTCCGGTTGATTTTACGTCACTTCCGGTTGATTTTACGTAACTTCCAATCGCTTTGACGTCACTTCTGATTATTCTGACGTCACTTCCGGTCGCTTTGACATCACTACCGGTCGCTTCGACGCCACTTCCGGTTGCTCTAACGTCACTTTTTGTTGCTTTGACGTCACTTCCGGTCGCTTTGACGTCACTTCCGGTCACTTTGACGTTACTTTGGGTGACTTTGACGTCACTTCCGGTTGTTTCGACGTCATTTAATGTCAATTTAATGTCACTTCCGATTGCTCTGACGTCATTTCCGGTTGTTCTGGCGTCACTTCCGGTTGCTCTAACGTCACTTTTTGGTGCTTTGACGTCACTTCCGGTTGATTTGACGTCACTTCCGGTCGCTCTGAAGCCACTTCCAGTTGATTTGACGTCACTTCCGGTTGATTTTACGTCATTTCCGGTCGCTTTGACGTAACTTCCGGTTGATTTTACGTCTCTTCCGGTCGCTTTGACGTCACTCAATTCAAATTTTTGACATGAAGTTTTGCAGTTTCGCGAATTCGCCGACTGATGGCGTTACCGTCGTGGCGGAAAATTTTAAATTGTTGCCTCGAAATTTTGTAGCTTCGCGAACTTACCGCTACCGGTGAGTAATAGCGCCACCGTCGTGACGTGAAAATTTCAAATTTTTGCCTTGAAATTTTGTAGCTTCGCGAAGTCACCGCTACCGGTGAGTAATAGCGCCACCGTCGCGGCGGAAAATTTCAAATTTTTGCCTCGAAATTTTGTAGCTTCGCGAAGTCACCGCTACCGGTGAGTAATGGCGCCACCGTCGCGGCGGAAAATTTCAAATTTTTGCCTCGAAATTTTGTAGCTTCGCGAAGTCACCGCTACCGGTGAGTAATGGCGCCACCGTCGCGGCGGAAAATTTCAAATTTTTGCCTCGAAATTTTGTAGCTTCGCGAACTCGCCGACAGATGGAACCACCGTCAAAATGCAAATTTTTGCCTTGAAATTTGGCAGCTTCGCGAATTTGCCGACAGATGGCGCAACCGTCAATATGCAATTTTTTGCCTTGAAATTTTGCAGCTTCGCGAATTCGCCGACAGATGGCGCCACCGTCGTGGCAGGAGGCGGGAAGTGACGTAAAATCAACCGGAAGTGGCGTCGAAGCGACCGAAAGTGGCGTCAAAGCCACCGGCAGTGATGTCAAATCAACCGGAAGTGACGTCGGAGTGACTGGAAGTGACGTCAGAGCGACCGGAAGTGACGTCGAATCAACCGGAAGCGATGTCAAATCAACTGGAAGTGACGCCAAAACAACCGGAAGTGACGTCAAAACAATCAGAACTGACGTCAACGCGACCGGAAGTGACGTCAAATCAACCGGAAGTGACGTCAAATCAACCGGAAGTGACGTCAAATCAACCGAAAATGACGTCAAAACAACCGGAAGTGACGTCAAATCAACCGGAAGTGACGTCGGAGTGACCGGATGTGACGGCAAATCAACCGGAAGTGACGTCAAAACAACCGGAAGTGACGGCGGAGCGACCGGATGTGACGTCAAATCAACCGGAAGTGACGCCAAATCGACCGGAAGTGACGTGAAGGGACCAGAAGTGATGTAAAATCAACCGGAAGTGACGTCAAAGTAACAGGAAGTGGCGTAAAATCTACCGGAAGTGACGTCAAAGCACCAAAAAGTGACGTCAGAGCGACTGGAAGTGACGTCAGAACAACCGGAAGTTGCGTCAAAGCGACCGGAAGTGATGTCAGAACAACCAAAAGTGACGGCGTCGCGATCGAAGCGACGTCATCGCGACCGGAATCGACGTCAAATTCAACCAGAAGTGACGTCATCGCGACCGGATGTGACGTCAAATTAAAGCCGAAGGGACGTCATCGCGACCGGAAGTGGTCGATAATCGTTACCGATAAGAGAGCTCTCGCGACACTCTACACAATCACCGGGTACAATGTGTAATTGTTTTATCTCGTGCAATGAATGATTCTCAACTACACATTCTAATTAGATCATTAATGATCGGCAATTAGGTATTATCTAATTGAGACGAGATAGAATAAAATTAGCTGAGAAAGTAGGACAAATGTCTAGCTGTTAATTTCAAATTATAGAAATGACGAATCGAAGCCTAAACCTATTCGTTGTTTCGTATGTTTTCCATTATCGGAGGCCGATTATGAAGTATCATATGTTTTAATTGCACAATTCTTAACTTCACCAAACAATTCTGGATTGATTAAGGGATTATGAAAGTAAATTCGATAAACCCAAAAATATTGCGGCTAACTTCAGACGACGCATTAACGTAGATTTGTCCTCCAGCCGATCGGAAATGGTTTTTCCGATCTGACGGAAAAACTAAAGACTCCCTAACGATTTAATTAGCTGATTCGTCACCCCCTAACGATTTCGCGTCGATTAAGACCTCATACAATCGAATCGGTTAAAAATCAAATTTCGTCAGGCTGACTAACTTCACACTCAAATATTGATTTCTCGATTAAAAAAGATCGGTTGACTCCCCTACGTTTTAATTAGACTCCCAATCACTCCCCAACGATTCCCTAACGAGTATAAAAAGAAAAGAGTGAAATAGTTAAAGTTTCAGGCCAACTTTATATAGGTAGTTGCGTGTACATGGTCACAACCGTGATCCAAGCTACGGGCCTTTCGGTCGACGTTCACGGCCCTATCGAGTTCCACTGTTCGCGGTTACATTCAGGCAGTAGCCGTCGTCATAGTCGGTACGTTATCGCACTGCTGCTACGTTCTAAAACACGATTCTTACAGAACTCTCGTCTATCGTGCCGTATAGTGTCGTTTTGATCGCGATATCAGGCCGTTGTGAGAAAAAACTCTCGTTTACGCGAATTAAAGTTCCGATCGGTGTAGAGACGATCGATTTCAGCGGAGATTTTGTCGAAAGGTAAGAGAAAAAAAAAAAGAAAAAAAAACCTGATTTATCGCGTAACAAGCAAAAATGCTCCGAGAAAGTGTTCTCTCCTCGATTATAAGTCTCATATGTTTGAAGAGCTGATAAATATGTAAGAAAATAAAAAATTCTCCATGCATCTGTATTAATTTGCGGTAATAAATTTGTTTCGACAGTCCAAAGCCACGAAAGGAACAGCCACAAACCGCAAGCACGGGCTACTCTCGCGAGGGAGCCATCCATCTGTCCCAATATTTCCGTGGATTACCATTGAATTTTCACGCTAAAAGGCGGCCGTCCAGCAGGGCGTTACCATTTTATATGACTTTTCTTCGACGCCAAGGTAAGTGATAAAAATTCTTCACATTGATTAAATTATTATTTTTATTGCTATCAAATAAGTGCGTGTTTGGAATTGATCGTCTTTCTGCGTGTATATATATACATACAGACGATATATGTATATATAATACCACTTTCCATCTTTCTCTCGATCGCTCTCCCTTTCTCGGTTGTTCGATTATTTTTTTTTCCTCGTACGTTGCTCGCCCCGCCACATACATACGATTCGAGGCTAATTTTAGCAGAGAGAAGCCATTTTGGAAACGATCGCGAGTGCGTACGTGTGTCCGATTCGCAACTTCTCAACTCTCTTCCTCGGTCAATGCGCGCGTTACCACGGAAATAAGCTCCGTTGCTCCTTTCTCCTTCCCTCTCTCCTCTCGTTCGCGTTATTTTTTAAAATATTTATTCAGCTACTCGCGCGACACCACGAATGGTGTCTCGTACGTTTCTCTGGTCGATCAACGAGATGCGCGTATTATATACACACTTGCTGTCCTTATCTCTGATGAAAGAGTTTGAAAGTATATCGAATGATGCAACACGAAAGCACATCGATTAATGCTGCTTCTCTCCATTTCCGTTTAGCAATCACTTTTTTTTTCTCGTGTCTCTCGAAATGCCTCGTGGCAAAAGTGCCTTTGGGGCCTATTCGCTCATTATAAGCCAGCATGCGCGCGCCTACTCAATTTTACATTTCCCACGTGGCCAGCAAACTTGCAAGTTTTATCTAGAATGACTACGCCTGCTGTTATTCTAAAATGAGGATTGACTCGTGGACGTTATATCATAGCTCCTCGTGTCTTTCAACCGTCTTTAATCTAATCTCATCTATTTCTTAGGAAAACATTACATTGAGATTATGCAAATATTCGTCAAAACTGTAAATAAGCATAACAGTTGATTTTGTTAATGAAAATTCATCGAAAAGAAAAATTATCCTGATAAGACTCGTAACTGAAGACCATTAAATTAACAGTGGAATTAATCGTTTTGATACAGCCACAATTTTTCTCGCTCGACGAAGAATTTCGTGATGTAAACTTTAATCTCGGTTAGTCTGGAATTTTACAACTGTTCTGCTCTTTGGCGATGCGCGCGGGAGGGTGGAGGGGCAAAGCAGGCGTTCTCAACTTCATTCCCGGAAGCGGCGAAAGAGCCTTTCTCGAACTCTTGTAGGTCCAATTTCGAAATAAACACGAGATGGCGCCATTTGTGGTTTTTTTGCGAAACATTGTCATCAGGCGACCACGATTAACCACGATGACGTTGATTAGCATGCGGAAAAGTGAAACACGATCTTTCGTAACTTTGTTCCATTCGAGCATTTATCTCGCTCTCTCGTACACGCAACGTCGCCCGCAAATGCTTATCTTTGCAGCCGAGAATGATCTCCTCTCTTGCACGAATATCTTGATGATTGTCTATTTAGTACACAAACATCCCTCGTTTAATTAACGAGCACAGCAGTGTCTCTCAACCAAAATATTTTTCTACTACATTATTGAGACAAAAAGCTGTAAATACATTTAAAAAAAGTGTCTCCAGCCAATTGATCATTTTTCACGTCACAAGTTGTTCGATTACGTATAATCGAATTTCGTGTAACCTCCAAACAGCTCCAAGGAGCTCGATATTAAACTAAAGCGCAAAAGTTGATATACATATATATATATATATATATATATATATAGTCGGTATATATAGTCTCGTTCTTACTCGGCTCTCACGTACTCTGCTCGTGTGTCAAATACACGCATATTGTACGCATTGAGATAACAGTTGTAGATGGCAGTCTCACAAATGACTCTCTGCTGGACGATATATTGTGCCATTCAGGCGACATTTATACGATGAACCGGAGATGCCTCGTGCGTCTATATCGCTTTACACATTCAATCTTGGCCGCATATGTAAACATATTAATCGTAATGACATCCTCTTACCCAGCATCCTCTGAAATTCTCTCGTGAATGTAAAACTAAATACAACAATGA
The DNA here is from genome assembly GCA_963669185.1 of Dyspetes luteomarginatus. NCBI lineage: Eukaryota > Metazoa > Arthropoda > Insecta > Hymenoptera > Ichneumonidae > Dyspetes > Dyspetes luteomarginatus. The sequence goes on from OY769903.1 coordinate 3,697,796, forward strand.
AATTCGATGATATAGGAATGCGCCTCGTTATGTCGTTTCGATTACAATTCAACTCAACTTCCGGTCGGAGCGGAAATACTGCAAGCTATTTAAAAAAAAAAAAAAAACCCCTCGTGTTCTTCGGTGGCGCTGCGGCATTATTTGCAGGTTAATCGCGATAACTTTGACCTATGACCCGTCGAGTGTGAGTTGAGCACCAATTAGAATATAATTATGAAAATCTGCAGAAGCGTGACCGGAAGTCGCCGTAGATCGATGCAATAAAAGTTGCACCGAATTCTTTTTTCAAGGTCAATTTCCAGATTTGTTTTCGACCATCCTTAGTGGAAATTTCGTCGAGGGGTAAACATTTTTGTACAATTTCTATGGTAACCCCTGACCTATGTCACAATCTCAAGTGTGCTCCTGACCCTGCCGCAACTATTCACCGTTAACTGATGCCTTGAAGAACGTAACCGGAAGTGGCCGTAAAATCGAAGCAATAAAAATTGCGACACGAATCTTTTTTTTTTTTTTCCAAGGTCCCTTTCAGAACCTTCGTCGATGATGCACTGACGAGACCTTTGAACCTTTCGAAGGTCTCGGCGGGGAAAGAACTTTTCTTGCCCGATTCTCGTATGATTTTGCATCGTCGAGGGTGAACACGCTGCTGTTGCCTCGCTCTCCAACCCCGGCGAGTGTCCGACCGACGGACGATCAATAATCAGGGGGGTTTTCTCGTGAGCAAACGCCGCAACTGTTTCTACACTAGTGTAGCTTTTATATATATATATATATAAATCGCTTGACTAAACGGATGAGGGCGTATGATTTGTGCATGACCATATAATATGCGCCCTTATGTTGATACGCACGATGTATATATATATATATATATATATATATATATATGTGTGTGTGTATATATATAATCCGCATATACGTTACTGCAGTGGGTGCTGCTGATTCTCCAGAGTCGGCAAACGCGCATGAATTCGACTCGAACGCACAAAACATGCGCAAGATCGTCAAATATAGGAAAGCTTGACGAAGGGAAAACACGCCTGCGCTATGAAGACAATAACGACGACGACGACGGCGACGACGATAACAACGCCGACGAACGGGGCTCGTCGAACTAACCCCCGGATGCGTGAAACTCTCTCCCTCCCTCTCTTTCCTCCCCGTGAGTTCGTCCGACTGCAAAAATCGTGTGTGACAGTAAAGTCGAGGTAGAGCACGATCTAGACCAGTCGCGATAGTACCCCAGAGAAAACGAGAACGAATTTTTTCTCGCTCACTCACTCTCTCTCTGTCTCTCACTCTGACACGCTCTTTACATTCTCCTCTGCTAAAACGTCTGCTAGACGATTTTTTTTTTGTTCTGCACATAACCGCAGACACCGCGCAACGGTCGTTACGCGAAGCTCGGAACGTTCACAAGTGTCGATCCGACACAACGAAAGATCGACAATTTTTTCGTGAATATTCAACGCTTCTCTATAATAATAATAATAATAATTAGAGGAGAGAAAGAAGAAAAAAAAAACGACGTGGAATAAGTGGACTTTAATAGCCAATTATTTGACGACACTTTTCGTGGCGCTGATCGTTGAAAAAGTTTTTTTTTTCATTTCTCGCGTCAACGGGGGTGATCGTGGAAGCCAAAAGGCGGCTCAAAGGGGTGTTAAAAAAAGTAGCGAGCAGCCCGAGGCAGCATCGTCAACCAGATAAAAGCACGACTTATGCGTCAACGCCGAGCAGGTAAATTCACAAATGGTTGACACCCCTCGCACACACGAGTGACGCGCCCTCCCTCGGCTCCCTCTCTCTTTCTCTCTTTCGAGAAAATTCTCGTATCTGTGATTCAAGATTGAGACTAGCTCGTGGATATTTAACGATCTTAAAGATTGGACAGAATTCTTTGCAAAGGGAGAGAGAGAGAGAGAGAGAAATTTTACCGGATCTAAGCGAATATTGCGGATAATAAAATTTTGATGAACGAGACTCGCGTTTACTGTACAATTGAACGAGAATCCTCCCATATGTTGCGAGGAAACGTAAGAAGATGACCGAAACAACAAATATTCTATGCATTGCTCATATTTTTTAGCCATAAGTTTCATCGTAAGTTAAAATTTTGATTGTTAAATTAGGTTTAAATTTTTAAGTAAAATTATGCATATGAAGAACGCGAGTTTTGAACTTAAAATGAATTTTACGACGAAAAATTGTGGTCTTGGATCAAAGTGAAAAATTGATTTAATTTCTTCGAGGAAATCGTTTTATGGGGTGGTGGCCAAGCTATATGCGTCCAGCCTGGAAAACCGCATGATCGATATAGACATGTTCTATGTGTGTACGTACACGAGTATTATAACCGGTCGGATAATTGGAATTGCGCGGTGACATTTAATTTTCACGTGTGAAATTGAAAGATATGCGAATGTGCCGGTGACATGACAGTACCGAGTTCTTCGTACACTTTTTATAAATACTCCTCGTTGTAATTTTGTGACATTTATCATTAACGTTCGCAATTGTGAAATATTCTTCGAGAATATATATATATATATATGAATTATGCTCGTCCCCGCGTTTATTTTCATAAAATCAATGAAATTGCACAGAGAGAGCTAATATGTAAGAGGTAAAATATTTATAACGACGAACGCGCTGAATTGATCCTAGAATCGAGATATTTCTCATCATCTGTCATTAACGTTAAAAATAGATTGAGAACAACTTTTTTTTTTCCATCAATTATCAAGAATGGTGGAAAGAAATTTTCAAAAATATTTTTTTTCCCTCAATTTCCAATTTAACGCAGATTTTTTTTTTTTTAATTTTAGCTGCTCAATTTTTTGCTGCATGCAATTTGCGTCACACATGTCTATTTTTATGGTAATAAATTATTATCATTATTTTGCAATTTAATATTTAAAAAAAAAAGAAAACAGAAATGATTTTAATCCACGCGTATTTTTTATGATTTTAAATTCTGTAACAATTTTTTGTTCCATCTAATTTGCGTCACACATGTCTATTTTTATGGTAATAAATTATTATCATTATTTTGCAATTTAATATTAAAAAAAAAAAAGAAAACAAAAATGATTTTAATCCACGCGTATTTTTTATGATTTTAAATTCTGTAACAATTTTTTGTTCCATCTAATTTGCGTCACACATGTCTATTTTTATGGTAATAAATTATTATCATTATTTTGCAATTTAATATTTAAAAAAAAAGAAAACAAAAATGATTTTAATCCACGCGTATTTTTTATGATTTTAAATTCTGTAACAATTTTTTGTTCCATCTAATTTGCGTCACACATGTCTATTTTTATGGTAATAAATTATTATCATTATTTTGCAATTTAATATTTAAAAACAAAGAAAACAAAAATGATTTTAATCCACGCGTATTTTTTATGATTTTAAATTCTGTAACAATTTTTTGTTCCATCTAATTTGCGTCACACATGTCTATTTTTATGGTAATAAATTATTATCATTATTTTGCAATTTAATATTTAAAAACAAAGAAAACAAAAATGATTTTAATCCACGCGTATTTTTTATGATTTTAAATTCTGTAACAATTGTTTGTTCCATCTAATTTGCGTCACACATTTGTATAGTTATGGTAAACACAACGGAAGTTTCCAATCGCGGTGCAAGGCACGCTGCTGTGCAGCACCAAACACAAAGTCGTTAATATCGATCATACGCGGATCGAAATCCGAGTTGTACATACGAGATGACGATATATATATATATGTCAAATATTATATATATATCGTCATCTCGTATGTACGACTATACATATATATACATATACAGTTCTATGTAACAACGTTATAACGGTATGAGCGGGCGTTTATTAAAGTAACGTTGCAATTGATTTTTACCGTGGGCCGACGACAGCATTGTCGTAGAACGGAGTCGAGAACGACGAACAAGTTTGCAACAGTCAATTCTGTGGCACGAGAGCATGCCACGACCGATCGAATATATATTGGCACGAGCTAAAATCAACTTGACAGCATTAATTACTCACTCATATCAAAGTTAAATTAGTTTATACAAAGTAACATAACATAGCAGTCTCTTCCGAATTAAAATTTATTATTGTTCACGCTGTATAATGCAAATGGAAAATAAAATAATCGACGTACATTTTTTTTTTAATCTCTCATGTACATATTTTATCGTCTCGATATAATACATACGCGCAAAGCTACAACAGCGTAGCTGCAGGCCGATTCGTCCAGCGTCTCATAATCGGCTAATCCTGTTTACAAATGTTTTCTTTTCTTTTTTTTTTTTTTTTTTTTTTTTTTGCGAATAAAATTGTATAACGTTCGGGGATACACATGACACGTTTGTTTCTACCGGTCTCTACGCGGAATATCACAGTTGCGCAATTTATCGACGCAGTTAAATCGATGCCCCGATGAGAGAATGACACAGTAGGAGGAAAAAAAAAGAGGGAAAGAAAAATTACAGATTCACTTGCATGAAATTCGTCTCAAGCTCGAGAGTAACACAAAATTCATTTCTACTAATTCGCTAGACAATAGAATTTTTTTTTTACGTAAATTTTGAATAGTTGAATGATAATTTTTCAAATAAGTTTATTTTGTGGGGGAAAAAAAAATAAAAAAAATTATCGATAATTTTTAGATTGTTTGAATAAACGTAAAATATGAATAAATAAATCAATGAGCGTGAGATTGAAAGATTCGACAAGGGACGAGCGGATATCTATGGCTTTTGTTTTTTTTTTTTTTTTTCCAATCTTTCTCGACTAGACTCAATCTTCATGTGACTTGACGTATAAATTTATATGGATTCGTCGTGGGCGCGAACCACCGTTCTTCAATGTTTGATATAATAAGAGTTTGGGATTTGCGAGGAACCGGGAGAATCGTCTAAATGGTCGACGGAGTGTATTTTCATCGAGAGTGCTGGCGTTTGCCAGGAGATTGTCGAGACGAGTCGTCGAGACTCGAGGAGTCCCGAAGCGAGGAAAAAATCGTGTCCATGTCAGCAAAAACGAAATGAGAAAAGAGCCAAGAAGATTGAAATGAGAGAGAACGAGTGGGACGTCCGCGAACGAAGTTAAAAGACGACCGATACTTCCAATGACCAAATATCGCGCTTTAACGCTCATTATATCACTCGGAGAAAAACAATCCACGATTAATCCAAAAAAAATTCACATTACCAAAGAGATCATTAATTCTCTGAGGATAAAAATTATTTAGCCAAATTGCGGTTGAAAATTATTCAGGCCAGTAAAGTTTTTGAGCTTTAAATGCTCGAGATGTTCTGGAAAAAAATTTTATCCTTGTATGTTTGTGATTGTGTAACTTGTTTTATTTTATTTTTGTTCTTACGCCATTTTCTCGATAATGAGCCATTTTTATTTTTCATATAAATTAGAAACATCCAGGATATCATCCAGAGGGAAAGGATCGGTCTACAGTACAGGCGGCGGTGGCAGGACATTGTCCAGGCATCGTACAAACGACAGCATCATCATCTCTTACGCTCGGTGTAATCGTTCGTTACGTGGGACCGTCGAGTCGCCGCTTACTTCGTTACCAGCCTGGTATAAGAATATTATCATTGAGGGCACGAGCTACGGACAGGCAGCGTGTATGATCATTGAAGACTACCCCCCTCTGCCCACCAGATCGAGGCAAAACCTGCACCAAGATACCACCGAACGATTCTTGAATCATCTGGTCCTGCCTAAGCACAGGACCTCAAAATTTTCCAGGTAAATATTGTTTTATACGCAATATATTGACCTTAACCCATTCGAGACCGACTGCACACCGTCTGTGCAATTGATTTCCGAGGCTATAAGAACGGCGGTTGCACCCCGTGTGTGTAATAATTAAATATGAACACTGTAAAGAAAAAAAAAAATCGCTCCTGGGGACCGTGTTGAAAAAAAAAAATCACCGTCTCGAATGGGTTAATATTTTTTTGTTTTTTTAATTTATCATTTTATCTGAACATTTGTGAAATTTCAGCAAGATTGACCATTCAAAAATTGAGATAATTTTTATCTAAATAAGCACATTTTACGTGTATCATCTCTTTCATGAAACACCACAAAATGGTGGAGAGGATATTGAGCTTGTTTACGCGCTAACTTGGACCTTGAAGCGTGAGAATGAGAGAGGCGCAACCATGTTATCTTTCAGTTCGAGTATTCTATCACCAAAATTTCGTACAGCGTAAACAAACCCATTAGGAGTGAAAAATGTATCCATTAGAGCTACAGCGGCCCAAGTATTTCTTGATTTATGCGATTCATCGCTCACCACTCCGCCATTGTTTCTGCTTACTCCCCGCCAGACCCAGGATATCTGTCTCAAAAATATATTCCAGAATATATTTTAGCATCTTATTCCATGGAATAATAAAAATAATTGGCAAATTAATGTATAAGAGAACGAGGAGGGGATTTTGTGTAATTTATATGATTATATTTGACACATGATTCTAATTATTATTTTCAGTAACAGACATCGAAAGCTTCAGCCGTTCAGAGAAACGTGACTGTCATCACCGGGTAGTGCGGCAGGCCTAACCGCAAAAAACTCAAACCACCCTGACTCGACACGTATCGTGCTACCATCGGGTAGCATCGACCCAAAAATCCGTGCAAGGTCATCAAACGACATTCAAACTGTCGTCGTTGACAGACGTCGTAGTAAGCTGGAGATCCGGAAGAACGAGGACTAAGACATTACCAACCTGAGAGATTAAATAAAGCCGTAGCAACGGGGGAACGGGAGAGATCTGTAAAAACGGGGCATTGCCGCCGGTATACGACGAGATACAAGAGCTGAGCTTTTGGTGAAAAAAAAATTTAAAAAAAAATAAAAAAAAAACGAATAGAAAACAAGAAAAAAAGAAAAACTCGAAACGAAAAACGTCCATAAACGAGACGGCTGCAAGAATTGTTCACAATCTCTAGACGGGATTTAATTGAAAGAATTATAAAAGGAAGGAAGAAGAAAAAGAAAAAAAAACTTCATCATGGGTACCTTGAATGTAAATCGTGGTGTCAGCGATGCATTCTATCGTTACAAAATGCCGCGAATTCAGGCCAAAGTTGAGGGCAAAGGAAACGGCATTAAGACCGTAATTGTCAATATGGTGGATGTTGCAAAAGCCATTGGTCGTCCAGCTACATATCCAACCAAGTATTTTGGTTGTGAGCTCGGAGCTCAGACACAGTTTGATTTTAAGAACGAGCGTTTTATCGTCAATGGCTCGCATGAGGCTAACAAGCTTCAAGATCTTCTTGACGGTTTTATCCGTAAATACGTATTGTGTCCAGCGTGCGATAATCCCGAGACTGAATTATTGATCAGTGCAAAAAAAGGCACGATATCACAGGGTTGCAAGGCTTGCGGTCATCACGGACTCTTGGAGAGCAATCACAAGCTCAACACTTACATACTGAAAAATCCGCCAAGCTTGAATCCTGCAGCTCAGGGTAGCTCGTTAACCGAGGGTAAACGTGGAAAACGATCAAAACGAGCCAACGGCGACGCGAACGGTGATCGTTCTGGCTCACCGGACAATGACACGAGCACAACGGACATTGTCGTGGAGGCACCGAATAAAATCGCAACTGACGCCGATGACGATGCCAATTGGGCCGTGGACGTTTCCGAGGAGGCTGTTCGTGCTCGTCTTCAAGATCTCACAGATGGCGCTAAGGGAATGACCATTAGCGAGGATCTCGACAAGACCGAGAAAGAACGCATGGATATATTTTACAAACTCGTCAAGTGTCGCCGTGACGCTGGACAATTGGACAATCACAAGGAACTCGTTGCCGAGGCTGAGCGTCTCGAGATCAAGACAAAAGCACCTCTCGTTCTTGCGGAATTATTATTTGATCAATACATCGCCGCACAAACGAAAAAATATCGCGTTCTCCTGTTGCGCTTCACTCATGACGACATCAAGGCACAAAAGTATCTTTTACGTGGCATTGAGCAAGTTATTGCCTTGCACAAGGACGCACTGATGGCGAAAGTTCCTGGAATTCTCAAGGTTAGTTAATCTCGACAATTTTCAATTAAATTCCACAAAAAAAAAACGATTTTTTTCAAATACTATAATCGCTCATTTCATCTCGCAGCTTTTTTACGATGCTGATATCCTGGAGGAAAAGGCTTTGTTCGAGTGGGCCAGTAAGGCCAGCAAAAAATACGTATCCAAGGAATTGTCCCAGGAGATTCACGACAAGGCAGCGCCATTTCTCACGTGGCTCAAGGAAGCCGATGAGGAAGAATCCGAATCTGAGGAGGAAGATGATGATTTGGAGGTAAATCCCAATTTTTTTCTCAATAAACATTATTTTCTTGTCAATGAAATATTTTTAACTGATTCCGATTTTTCTCACACAGATTGAGTATGACGACAGAGCCAAGCAGCCATTGAAACAGCAACAACAACAGCAGCAAAAACAATCGGCCAAAAAGCCGATCGAGGATGAATCCGAGGAGGGAGATGATTTCGACATCGATGCTATCTAAACTCGCCCTTAAAATACTCTTGTGGCTCTCTCAGGAGACACAAAGCTGTGGCGAGTTAATAATATCTATGGATACTTTGATCGGAATAATTATTGCTATTCATTCTCTCTCTCTCTCCCTCCTTCGCGCGCACATTAGACACGAAGAAAAGTCACTATTCAATCTATCACTTGAAATACTACGTTGATGAATTATTTCTAATCTTTTTTCTTTTTTTTTTTTTTACAAAAGGCGAATTGCTGATCTTCGAATAGTCGTTCTCTCACTCACACACACACAACACACACAATAAACAAAAAAAAAAAAAGAAATTGCACTTCCCTCTATAAAGACACTGCGATATCACAAAACACGTGAGACGACCCTAAGACAAATTTTTAACTATTTCCACGTTCAGCGATTCTTGGTTATTGTACAATTACATTTTCTAATTCTTTCCTTTAATTTTTTTTTTTACAATGCAATTATTACGTGTATGCGATTATGAATTATTATAATTGCGCATTGAGATGTATCATGATCCGTGCCTACCATAACTCCTCCCGTCCTAAAGAGCACGCGAATCCTTCCTGTCACCTGTGCCTGACCTTATCCCGCAATTTTTCATACTTGGATATCTCTTATTAACATATTTCTCTCTCTCTCTTTAACTATTAATCGACGAAAGCTTTCGATTCGTGATTAAAAATGAATTTGTTGAATTGCTATGAGCGTTCTCTCCTCCATTGTGGTACATCGTACCACTACCTATTTACGACTGTCATTACTATGATGAATATTCGGATGATAATAAACTTGTTTTATCGCAACACCTGCGTATTATTTTCTTGAACATTTTCTAGATAAAGAAAATATTCCCCTCCTAAAAGCCAATTTTTAATTAATACGGATTCTTAATTGTTACGCAACCGAGAAGTTTATCCGCGTTTGCCCAAAAATCGTGCAGCGCGACGCTAGCGGCTCGTAGCGGCCATCTCTGCAACTATAGTCGATAAAGTTCGGTACACGGGCTGTAGTTACAAAAATCTTGCAGTGCGACGCTAGCGGCTCGTAGCGGCCGTCTCTGCAACTATATTCGAAAAAGTACGGTGCACGGGCTGTAGTTACAAAAATCACCGTCGTGTGGCGCCAGTATCTCGCTGCAAATTTTTTGTCATTGGAATAAAATACATATATATATTTTTTTCATTACAACGATCACCGCTATGTGCCGCTAGTGTTCAATTGCACAGTTTTTGTCATTAGCAGCGAGCTAATGATTAGAAAAATTGTAATGGAAAATATGATAGGAAATAAAGATGAAAAATTGGAAAAATTGAGCACGTTTAATCGCGGAGAGTGGCTGGTTGAATCGACAAATAATATACTTAATTCAGTGCGCTAAAGTATAATATAATAAGTGCATAGAGCGAGTTCGCCGCTCGTTCACGCACTGGTACTAATCGACCAGGAATAAATTGTTAAGATTTGGCGGGGCCGCGGTCTCGGTTCTCGGAAGCCCTCCGTGAAAGTTTGGCAAACGCATTTGCTCTGTGCCCCATTCGCAAGAGAATATTCAACGTCCACGCAGGGGTACTCTTGCAGCTCGAGTGAGAATGATGCTGCAGATTTTGATAACGATCATTGTAAATACATATCATATCCAGTAGAGCACTTTTTTTTTTTAAATAATTAAAAATGAACATATATATAATACAGGCATACGTGCGTATTAGTTTCGTTGCTGCATTTATGTATAATTCCACTATTGGCAAATCAGCTGAGTAGATTTGTCAGCAGAACGCAATAAATATATATATATATATATACTGTTTGTTCGTGTGTAACATTAACACGTGTCTATATAACTCATGTTAGAGAGGCAAAATAGTTCCAGACCCAAATCGCACGAGGACAAAAGCATTCCGCAGGCTCCAAAGAGACCCCGAGCGATATGGATCCATTAGAATGAACGAAAAAAAAAAAGTTTCAGCGTCAAAATCCCGCGTGGGCTCTCGCACGTCTACGCGACGTTATATGACCGTGTGATCGTTATCTAGTTGAGAAAACACGCCGGCACTCAATAGAAATCCTCGTTCGACTCGGTGCACTTGGAGAGTGACAGCGGAAAAACCGCGTTCGATCGAGGCTTGTAACTGGCCCTCCCTCACATTCTGGCTCCTAAGGGACAAAATAAACTCGCGCGGGATATCGACCAGACACGTTATTCATCTTCTGCCCTTCTCCATTTTTTTTTTTTCTTTATAAAAACGTCCCCTTTCTACATATATCACATATATGACATCTATAGAATATTTCATGTGCGTGAAGACGATCGATCCTTGTCCGATCGACGATCTATGTACGCCTAATTTACGGAAAGCTTATTTTATTGAAAATCTTTTATGTTTTTTTGTTGTAATTCGATCGTCTGCCACGTATAATATTCATTTTACCATATTAATATTTAAAATCCAAACGAGGACAAAGAAAATTTTCATGCGTATCACAAGATGAAAAAAATGATTTGTAGTTTTATCGATTTATATAATTTAGAAAAAGTTTTCCTCCTTGACTCTTTGTACCCGATAAATCACGATTCTCTATACAATAAACTATAAACGAGTTTTTTATCGAACGCCATTTATACCTTTGGCTCGAAACAGTCATTTGTCACGTGTTTAGAACTGTAAGGGCGTATATTCTGCATTTATAATACAAAGTCCAAAACTTTAAAGCGTTCCTCACACTGGAAGATACTTTATGCTCGAGTTGAACAAACTAAAAAAATAAAAAGAGAATAGCAATTTTAACGGCATGTTTTAATTTCAATACGAGGATTAAACAAAATAATATATATGAAGAATAAAAATATTTGCCATTTTTGTTTTTCGCGTCTATTAAAAAAAAAAAAAAAAAAAGAAAACTTTTTCTCGTTGACTTTGAACCTGCTGATAAATTACGAATCTCATCTGGGCGAAATATGCTCGAGTTGAATGATGAAAAAAAAAAAAAAAAAAAAAAAAAAACGAATCGTTATGGGGAGCGATGCGTGTTTTCGCGAAAATGCTTCGTGGCTTATCACGAAGCATTTTCGCGAAAACACCCATTCATATTCTGCATTTATAATACAAAGTCCAAAACTTTAAAGCGTTGCTCACACTGGATGATACTTTATGCTCGAGTTGAACAAACTAAAAAAATAAAAAGAGAATAGCAATTTTAACGGCATGTTTTAATTTCAATACGAGGATTAAACAAAATAATATATATGAAGAACAAAATTATTTGCCATTTTTGTTTTTCGCGTCTATTAAAAAAAAAAAAAAAAAAGAAAACTTTTCCTCGTTGACTTTGAACCTGCTGATAAATTACGAATCTCATCTGGGCGAAATATGCTCGAGTTGAATGATGAAAAAAAAAAAAAAAAAAAAAAAACGAATCGTTATGGGGAGCGATGCGTGTTTTCGCGAAAATGCTTCGTGGTAAGCACCTGTCCTCCGATCTCGTGCCAAATTTTGTTAGCCCAGCAGTTCGTGGCAGCAAATTCGCGAGGAAAGAAGACCGAGAGGTCGGATGAGTCAGAGTAGAATTACGAGCCCGGGATCCTCTTGATTCTCGGAAGCGCTTTAGAGAGAGAGAGAGAGAGAGGGAGAAAATCAGTTTTTTCCCTCTTCGTATGCGATCTGTCTCAATGCACGTTTGGCTCTCTCCATTGGCGCGCACACATCGATTCTCACTTCCGGAAAACTTTTTCTCTAGAAATTCCCCATCATCTCCGGTTCTCCCTCATATTATACCTTTTCCTATGCCGGCCACGATGTGACTCATCGCGGAGTAGTAGGGGCCGCCTAACTGGAGAGCCAAGGTCATCAAATACATATAGCATATCGCAAATTTCAGACACTCCTCGCGTGTTGGCTTTGCATTTTTTTTCCACGTACAATTATATAAACTTGAATTGCATCATTTAATACAAATTATCAGAGCCATATTTTATACATATATATATATATTTATGTATAAAATTAAATAATATATATATATACATAAAATTTAATTTGATTAAAAATCAAATTTACATTTAAAATTTCCGCGCATTTATTTACATTGTATAGACTATACAAGCTACAAGTAATACGATATAAATTAATTGAGAAATTGATCGAACGAAAAAATCGAGTGAAATTGTTGATTCATTTTTGATGTATCGCTCTTAGCCCTCCACGATTCGAGTCCCACGATGAATGCACCTGTGGAGTATACAAACAGACGTACATCTATATATATATATATATATATATATTTCCATTATACATTCTTCTGGATTTACAGACGTCGGATCATTTTTCACGAGGAACCATCTCGAGGGTTTTTGGGGTCAAATAAGGGCAGCAGGTGAATTATTTATTCTATGGGCCAGTCTCGTCTATTGAGTACATTTTATATATACATATATATACATATATTATTAAGAGCATCATCCACCATCCGAGTTCTTTTATTCGGTCATCTCGAATTTTGGGCTTCACTTCATTTCACGGTTTTATTCAATGGGGATTTCAAACGATTTACCATCTTTGTCCGTTATATGGGCCTTTTTAGCTCGCCTTTTGAGAAACGAGCACGATCGTGTTTTTTCCTGCGCGCGCGGGTGGCTAGTAAGAAACGCGGGGAGCTCGTGTGTAACTCGTGAGTCATCGTTTCGTTGTGAGAGCCGCGCGCACATGCACAGGTAAGAAATTGTGAGACGCGCACGAGGGGTGAGGTGGGGGGTTGGAGAGGGGGAGAGGGGAGAGCTGCGAGAGAGCGAGAGGGCAATATACAGGAGGAAATGAAAACTGTACCAACATGCAGTGAGACAGAGAGAGAGAGAGAGAGAGAGAGAGAAGCGGTGAATGTTAAGAAAGGATGAGAAGGCTATAGAGAGGCGCGCGCGCGCGCGCCCGAGTTTACAAGAGCGATCAACATTCTTGGAGCAACCCCCATGAGTCACCGAGTCGTCATCCCCCGTAGTTCCCTACCTGTTTGGCACCTGTTGCACACTCAGTTACGTGTGTACACTGATATATATATATATATATATATATATATATATTTATATATATATATATATATATATATATATATATATATATATATATTTATATTTATATATATATATATTTACGTACTAATATTGAGTGTATACACGCGCATATATATATACTCAATCTTAGTACGTAAATTCTCGCTTTGCACCTACTCAACCTACATAGATATTTATACTATTATTATTATTATTATTATTATTATTATTATTATTATGTAGTTCGTGTTTTACTATTTAGTGTCTACCATAATAAGAGAGCTCGCACTCGTTGGTACCGGAACATGCAAATGAGGCGACATACAAGTGTCAATATAACATTATGAAATATTTACGCGGGAAAATCTGTCGTATAGACTCTGTGAGACTCGGCAGCTTGCGTAGCTCATTCTTTAATAGTATAGTGACAAATAAATTTTTCGGAGAATCGTTTCATTCACAAAACTTTTTTACGTACGAGAGGGAGAGAGAGAGAGAGAGAGCCGATGATTCGTGACTATTATCCACCGTGTCCCAGTGGTGGGGCACTCTCGTGCCGAGAGAAGTGAGTCACTTTATTAGGAATTCAAGACTAACGATAAGAATTTGTGTTCGGGTGATTTTTGTCCTTCAGTTTTTTTTTTTGTGTTTATAGAAATTTTATTAATCGCATAATCAGAATTTTTAGGACTCTGAACTATGTTTTAATTTTGTTATATTAAGAATATTTTTATGAATAATTTTTATCGTAGAATGATTTTTGTCCTTAAGGTTTTTTTTTGTGTATTTAGAGAAATTTTATTAATCGCACAATCAGAATTTTTAGGACTCTGAATTATGTTTCAATTTTGTTATATTAAGAATATTTTTATGAATAATTTTTATCGTAGAATGATTTTTGTCCTTAAGGTTTTTTTTTTGTGTATTTAGAGAAATTTTATTAATCGCACAATCAGAATTTTTAGGACTCTGAACTATGTTTTAATTTTGTTATATTAAGAATATTTTTATGAATAATTTTTATCGTAGAATGATTTTTGTCCTTAAGGTTTTTTTTTGTGTATTTAGAGAAATTTTATTAATCGCACAATCAGAATTTTTAGGACTCTGAACTATGTTTCTATTTTGATATATTAAGAATATTTTTATGAATAATTTTTATCGTGGAATGAGTCATTGGGCATTCAAGACTAACGATAAGAATTTGTGTTCGGTTGATTTTTGTCCTTTAGGTTTTTTATGTTTGATGTTTTTTTTTTTTCGTGTTTATCGAAATTTCATTTATCGCAGAATTGCAATCGACAATTTTCTCTATCGTAGAATGGCAATAAGCCTCTCGTATATATATATATATACGTATTCAATTACGCACGAGTATATATATATAGTTATAGAGCAAATACCAGAAAGTCGCTTTTGTTTCAATTTTTTTTTTTCGCTATCAACTGTCTCGCGAATTTATCAAAATTTTATTAATCGGAAAATTTTGGTTTTCGGAATTCTTCGAATTGTCTATTAATTTTTATCGAAGGCTCATTCTATATCGCCGATTTTCTTTTATCGCACAATTGCAATAAATTCCAACGACCCTCGTATACGGATCTCGTATAAGGAAGATAGCGAAGAAATATTTTATGTCTTATCGCGAGATAAGAAAAGTGGGAGAGCTAAGAGAGAAAATTTTCTCTCCCGATAGTTTTGCTTGAGCGAGTCACGCGATTCATATCCAGAGCAATAGGCATTTCAAATTGTGATTAAAAAAAAAAAAAAATCTGCCAACATATACAGGCTCGAACGACACTCGTTCTGTTCAAGAAAATATTTCCGAGAATCTTTCATTCGCACTTTTTTTTTTTTTTTTCCCCACACGCATTTTCTCGATACGAAAAGACCAATTTGGCTGAATTATGAATTCTGGTAAAAAAAAAAATAACAAAAAATTAACACGACGTTACACACATGTCGAATAATTTTATGATATAATTGAGTGTTTTTTTTTTTTTTTCTTCTTTTCTTTGCATCATCAGTCATCGAGTCATCCGTCTGTTTGGCACACTCGCGATGAAAATAAAATAATCCAGGACACGCGTATGTCGACGAGAGTGTTCTCGCTCGCGTGGATCGACGATTCTCTATCTCAAAACGATGACTCACGTCTCTCTCTCTCTCTCTCTCTCTCTCTCTCTCTCTCTCTCTCTCTCTCTCTTGCTCTTTTCTCTCGCTCTTTTCCCTCTCTCTCTCTCTCTCTCTCTCTCTCTCTCTCTCTCTCTCTCTCTCTCTCTCTCTCTCTCTCTCTCTCTCTCTCTCTCTCTCTCTCCCTCTCTCTCTCTCTCTCTCTCTCTGTGTTTACGAACAACTCTATATGCACGCAACACTAACGAACGCGTGACCGCTAGAGACTTGTTGTCACCCGGCGCGACAAATTCGCCAAAACTCTTCAATATTCTCAGACTGGCGCGAGTTTTGTTTTTTTTTTTTTCCATCAATTCTCACGACGTTTAAGAAATTTCTTTAAAAAACAAAAATACGATATTCGACGTATAATTTCAAATATACATTAGATATCTCCTATCGCACATTTTCTGTTTAATGTATAAACAGGAAACGAGAGTATAAACTTATATTTTCAATTTATCAATACTCGAGACAAAAACGGCCTTCTAAATCAAGCAAGCTTGAGACGTGATAATCGTCGTTTATCTTTGAATCCGTAGAAAAGGCGCAGCAAAATATACATATATAGCTCTTATAGTGCGTATATATATATATATATATATATATATATATATATATATCGGTAATACTCGCTATCCACTTATCGTTCAATGTTCAAAGTATCGAAATTCCTTGTATAAATAAAAATCGCGTGTTTCTCGCGATTGTATGGCTCGCGATTAAAATGTGAAATTCCGCGAGATTGCGCGCGACGGTGGATGAAAAAAATTACGAGAAAATTCACATCGATGAAGGTGTTAATATACATATGTTCGCTTATAATTTACATATATATATAATATATATATAATATAATTTTAATGACGAGTGCATAATGAAATAATGATAACAAATTAAATCTTAATTTAATTCTACCAGTACTGTCTTAATAATGCTGGTCGAGAGAGAGAGAGAGAGAGAGAGAGAAAAGAGCGCGAGTTTTCATATATCGTTACGAGTGTTATGTCAGCTAAAATTCCAGCAAATCGGATAAGAACTAAAATGCGCGGGCGCGCCGCCGGTT
>OY769903.1:3714841-3739841 GCA_963669185.1 Dyspetes luteomarginatus
CCCGATTAACCATTTTATACGTCTTTTGTGTATTAAAATTACTTGTAGCGGAATTCTTTATCAATTATACGATTAACGGAGTCGTAGCGAAATTTCTCATTTTTCTTTTATCCACCCAACCGATATATTTTTTCTCATTTCATTGAAATTGTGAGAATGAGAATGAGAATGAGAGTGAGAAAAGGGTTGAGAGAAAAAACGGCCAGATGGCGCTGGAAACTGCATGAGCTTATTTAGGAAAAATAGTAAAAAAAAAAAAAATACTCGTCTATGAAAATAGGCGATACCAAAAAAATATATTCGTAAGTGGAAAACTCTACAGAGAAAATGTGCGAGTATTTTTGACTCTGCAAAAGAAAAAAAAAAAAAAAATTAGAGTGCAGAAGCAAATTAAACGATAACAAGATGAGCGGCGTCGCCGCTAAAGATTAAAATAAATCAGTCGAAAAGATGGTCAACCCGAAGGCATTTGCATTCTCGATCGAGCACACACTGTGTAATAATCATAAAAATAAATAAAAATGCACTGAAAATTCTCGATGTGGCAGAGAGCAAAAAAAAAAAAAAAAAAAGCTTCATCATCCGCGGATATCGTCGATCGTCCTCGCATTTTTTCCCCATTTACGGAGTTTATCAGAACTAAGGAGATCTAGGCCCGTGGCCTTCGAGAGATTCATTAGCCGCGCGAGTCTCTTAGCTCGCGCGAGAAAGGCAGAAAAGAAAAACGAAGAGAAAAAAAAGGCCTTCGAGTTTCTATAGCTCCATTTCAAATCCCGCCAAGTGTTGACAAAACTACGAGATTATATTGAAAAGTCGACTCTTTTTTCTCATCATTTTGCAAATTCTCTTTGTCTCGATTAATTACAATGAAAAAAAAAGATAATAATTACCGGTATTGTGGAGAAAAAAACAGCTCCGGCGATGTCGAGTTCAAGGTTAGGTCGTCATTTTGTGTCATTCTCGTCGTGTGCACAAAACTCTTGCATTCGTGTCCATCGATAAATCGGGGCTCTGTTTGCATTACGTAATGGCCTCCTTTATTTTCTTTTCACGCGGCTTACATTTTTTACTTTATACATATAGAGGATATAAAGACGAACCTGCGGATTATCAGCTTGCGTTCTCCACGTATAACTGTCGTACATTGCCGAAGTGTGAGGTGCACGCACAGACTGCCGGTTTGTACGGGGCCGCACTGTGTTGGCTTCTGCTTGTTGTTTCTCGATAGCCCGAAGTTAAAAGGTCATATCGAGTGTGTACGAGCTGTGCTCATACGCCTTTACTACGCTAGTACGTCGATATATACATCGTCATAATATATATATATATATATGGACGAGAGAATATTCAAACACGTCGCACACACACACACACACACACACGTAAAATATTATACTAAACACGACGTTGGGCTCACCCATAGATTTCGTTCAAAGCAAAATAAATGAAGAAATCATAACAACTCCTCGATAATAAAAGCCTCAACACTGATTACATTTTCCCACGGTCTGGTGTGAAATGCCGTAGTAAATTGTACATTCGCGATACAATCGAACGAGTCAGCACTTTTGCTGCGTGATTGTAATAAAATGAAAAACAAAATATTGTCGAGTGGAAAAAAAAAAAAAGTACAAACATCGAGTCTCGATCTCTATACAGCAGAGTGGCGCCCTACTGGTGGCCAAATTTGGCAGCCCGAGAGCACACATGATCCTTTGTTTATCCGTGATTCTAACGTCACGGCAATGACTCTACCGGCAAACTCGTGAAAGACGGTTGAAAAAAAAAATGGCGCCGGACCGAGTAAACAAAGCCGTGCTCCTCGATCGTCTCAATTGCATATTATTGTCGAAAATTAGAGAGATTTCGCGGCTGTGATTAGTGTTTAACGAATGTGTTTTGGGTGCAAGAAACGATAACGCTCAATTCTGGGATTATAAATTTTGTCATACCGTGCGTGGATGCACATATAAAATACGTGTCAAGGACAATGACAGCAGAAATGCGAGGAGGCATCGTGTATATCGTAAGTACGTATGGAAATGTTAAAAATATATATACATAAAAGCAGCATGCATTGCGAAATGCCTGACCTCTCGCTGCTTTCGTCGAGGAGTGTGCGGATCGTTTTTTATTTATTTTTTATTGTCAGGCAAACGTATATATATATATATATATATGTTGTCTGTATTAGTGATGGCCGGCGCGTGGCAATTTTTTCGTTTACACGCCAAGATTATGATACTAAAATATTTGCTATGAGAAATGATTCAGCCTCGTTTCACACCAGTTATCAATCATCGCGCGCATTTTTCTTTTTTTTTTTCGTTACCATCAACTGGCGAGTTCGAGTGAATTATTATAGTCAAGTCTCGAGATATCATCCATTTATTCTCGTTGATCGATATGATAAATGAAAAAAAAAAAGCGAAAAAACAATATTTCGAGACTTGTCCAAATAACTCGCTGAGAGATTCGATCGCGTAACTCACGAAATTTGGACACGATAAGGATTTTTTTAATGACGTTTCGTGTCGAACTCGTTCAATTCTGAGTTATAACTCGGAACAAACTTTTATATATATATGGCGCGAGAGGCTTTTTAGTGTGTTTAGGTTTTCTCGTAAATTTATTCTTTGCGTCCTCCAACGATATTAAACGTTTTTGGTAGATAAATAAAAGGGGCCACGAATTGACTGCACACGTGCTCTCCGCATGAAAAACTTGATTTCCTTCGATATGTTGTTGTCTTGTATAATATATATATATATATATATATATTCTTTGCTCACAAGGGCCAAAGCGCGCGGATTATGAAAAACCTTGACGGAGTTATTTATCGTTACTTGTCACGATAAAATGTTTCAGTGGACCTCGAGCCCCCACACCTCCCTTTACCCTTTAACTCTTGTTTATACGCGTATGTGTGAGTTTAGCTCTCTCTCTCTCTCTCTATATATATATGTATATATATATACACAAAAGTACAGATAACTTTTTTTTTCACGTTCTATGCGTGCGTATAAATGTAATTTTTTCGAGCATACTGTATGATTTTTACGACTTCCTGTTTATACATTAGCAAATTTGTTTTTCACTGGGGTTTAATAGACCCCGATTATTTTTTTTTTTTCAATTTTTTACATAATATTAATATATATATTTTTATTAATTATTATTTTCTTTACGAAAAATACACAATTGTCAGGCATATGGAAGTTTATTGGAAAATTTAAAAATTAAATTTTGATGAAAAATATGAAAATTTTAGTCATTCTCACATTACTGCATGGATTTTATGCGTGTATATTTTATGTCGACTTGTTTTTCACTCAAGTTTCGAGGATTTTTCTCCACAGTTAGTTCTTCACTTGCAATTCCGAGTAAAATGAATATATATTTATTAAATTATCATTATTATTTTTTACAAAGAATAATAAACAATAAATTTTGTCAAATATAATAGAAGATTTAAAAAAAAATTACAAACTGGAGAAAAATTCGATTTTTCAAATAAAATTAAAATTTCTGCCAGGAGTAATTTTCAAAATAATATATATAAATTTTTTCACACGACCTCGAATGTCTGAATAATAATATTTAATGTAAGTCGTTCAAATGACCGATGACTCGAGTAATGATAGACTAGAAAAAGAATAAATAAATAAATAAATAAAAAATAATGAAAAAAAAAATATTTTGCTATAAATAATATTTTTAATTATGATTAACACTCTTGTGGCTACAGCGACTGACTGAATTACGATTATAAATTATAAATGTGGACGTTTCACAATTCTCGTATGCTCGAATGGCTGGCCAAGTCAGCCATGGACCTAAAATCATCTTGGATTTATTCTCCTCTTAATTTCTTATATTTTTTTTATTTACAAATTATTATTTTTTTGTCTCAACTTCGATGAAAAATATACCAAAAAAATAAAATAAGGCAGATAAATATATTGAACAGGATTTAAATTAAAAATTTTATCAAATTTCACGAGTTTTAATATAATATAAAAAAAAAAAATCCCAAAGACATTCTTCAAGAGGTTTCACTCGACACGAGCCTCGTTGATTCTCTTTTTCTTCATCTGTCTGCCTCTCTCTCTTTCTCTTTCTCTCATTGTTAATTCCAACCGAGAACTTTTCTCAATTGAGTCAATTGCAATAATTAAGCAAAAGGGTCTGTCTGCAGACCCGAGAGCGTATCACATCGCACACAGAACCGAGTCAATCTCTTTGAACTCGGGGGAAACGATCGAACGAGAATTATTATTATTATTATTACTGATGTTGAGGGGCTATGCGTTGTATGGAAGGATTGCGGGATAATAAAATTTCGAGTCATATATATGTATATATATGTATATGAGTAATATAGTGAATTTTATTTTCATCATATTTCATTCAAAAATAAAATTATTCGTAAAAAAAGATTTCTCCGCTTCGTCGATATATATATATATATATATATATATATATATATATATATATATACATATATAATATATTATAAAACATATACATATACGCATGTATATTTATACACATATATTATATATATGTATAATCACGTTATAATATAGCAATATGTACTCTCGTTATAATATATAATATATATATATATATAAGGTTATGTAAAACTATATGACGGTGTACATGTCTCGTAATTGTCTCACCATACGTATTCTCTTTGCAATATAATCTAATGGGGTTTTTGCTTAATGACTAAATCACATGTGGTTTTATTTATTATTTTTTTTTTTTGTTATTTTTATTTTTTTCCTTTACTTTCATGGGTTTTGTGCAGCCGCGTGTTGTTTTTTTTTTGTTTTTGTTTTTTAATTTATTTTTAAATCACCCGCGCTCACTAGGGCGTCTGCACCTTTGTCGCGTTAATCAAAATAGTCATGAACAACGACTTTTGGTTGCACAATATTACTATTAATATTATTAATATTATTATTATTATTATTATCATTATTAAATATCAGCAAAATCAATGCTTCATTATAAATTGCATTTACAAAAACATCTCTCGTTATACAGTATTTCATCTCATTATTATCTCATTATCGTTTTTTGAATCTTCATGCTCCTTCGTCACTCTCGTTTTTTTTTTTTTAGAAAAAAAGGCACGAATTGTACGTTTAACGTGTCGCAAAAATATTTTATAATTTTTTTTTCTTCTTTCTTTCTTTCTTTTATTCTTCATAAAAATTGTGTCGATTGACAGAGAAAAATATCGGGGAAAATAAAAGAAAAATAAGCTCACGATAATATTAAATGTTTAAATTTTTTGTTTTTTTTTTCCTTCGTTGCGTGAAGATCAAAGAGAAAATGCTAATACTCGATTGTCACAAGACAGAAAATATTATTACGACAGACAAAAGTTAGTCGAGAACAGTGGGAGATTTTTTTCAAATTGCGTAAAAATTACGAGAAACGATCGGGCTTTTCACTGCGTTTTAAGCCGGGAAAAAATGGCATATATATATATATATATATATATATATGTCTGCGCGGGTGGACCAAATCGTGGCCCACGCCCAAAATACAACAAACACAATACAAAATTGTTCCATGATCGGATTATCGCTCCTCTCTCTCTCTCTCTCTCTCTCTCTCGCACTATTCGAGCTCAATCTTTTAATCTCAGTTATACTTTTACGATAAACAATAAATTAAGTTACGCATAGATCGCTGCTGCACCCAACTGTCCGCAAGAGAGATAATTTAAAAAAAAAAAAAAAAACAAATAGAAGCAAAAATTGGCAATGCCCACAAAAAATTTTGATGATTATTAACTTTGGAGAAAAATTTGATATTAAAAAACTAGCCTTATTTCAATCATCGATTACAAAGTTTCACATGGAGAATTACGAGCCACGTTGATCGAATGAAATTACAAGAAAAAAAAATAATAAAAAAATGTATAAATATATTTACGAGGTCATTTTCTCTATCACATTTAAACGTCTCGTATGGCGCGGACAATTTCGTGGCAACGTGGTCGTAAATAAATAAATATATATATATATAAACATATATATATATATATATATATATATATATATATATATATATATATATATATTATAAATCATATTGAGATAACGACGTAAAGCGATCGAGAGTACTCTCAAAGAAGGGGCGGTTGAGTGACAAAAAAAAATGCAGTTTTATACTCTTCGAATAAATGATCCTCGGGACATAATTTTTTTTTATGCCAAATCTTAACGCTATCATACATTCAGTTAATATGGCCATTTTCCATGTAAGACACTGCGCACAACGCAGTGCGCATCTCATTTTTCTTTGACCGATCTTACGAGAAACAAGAGAGGAAAGAATATTTAAAAAACAAAAAAAAAAACAAAAAAAAATGTATCTGTTTAATATGTCTCTGAGTTTGCACAAATTGCGAGGGCACAATGGACAGGACTAGATGCACATATGACATAGTAAATAACGTGACCGCGGCGCAGCGTTATAAAAATAAAAAAAGAAAAAAATAATAAAAAAAATATTGCATTTACCGATCTTTGTGGTATAGCAAAGAGAGAGAACGTGAATTGTAAATGATTCTGCATTAAATACTACATAAGATACGGGTGAAATATATATATATATATATATATATATATATATATATATATATATATATATATATATATAGTGTTCTATTTCGGCACCTTATCATTTCAAATTTTCCCGCGATTCTCGCAACGTTCTCCAAAATGGCCGCGCATACACACCGATCTCCGCGCGTCCTTTCGACTTGCTCTCTCTCTCTCTCTCTCTCTCTCTATCTCTCTCCTCCTCCTCCTCCCACGCATTTTTTTGCTACTGCGGCAATTGCGGAGAATGTCGAATAAGGAAGCAAGCGAGAGAGAGAGAGAGAGAGAGAGAGAGAGAGAGAGATAGATAGGAAAAGGGAGAGAGAGGGAGAGATAGCAGTTACATGGCTTACGTGGTCCGTACGGACCTTCTCCGTCGCGCAATCTTGTACATCCCCACCACTAACTTTACTCACACAACACTCGAAGGCACTCTTTACGCGAAAACCTTGCTTTTATCCTATTTCGTTTTCTTCTTTTTCTTCTTCTTCTTCTTCTTCTTCTTCTTCTTCTTCTTCTTCTTCTTCTTCTTCTTCTCCTCCCATCTCTCCCCCCCCCAACTCGTATCGCTTCTCTACAATGTTTCTCTCTCTCTGTGCGACGATCACGAAAATTTTTTCGTTTTATTATTTTCCTCCACTTCGTTATCCCGAAAAAACAAAAAAAAATCTGCAACTTCCTCGGATAGTTTGGTGGCCTCGCGCGTAGTCACGAAGTAATCCGTGTCAGGGACGAGAGAGTGAAAACAAAGGACGAGGTTGCTGCCGCTGGAAGCGTCCAGTAGTTGCCGATCGTTGAGCTGAGAGCTGACACACTCGACGTTTTTCATCGTCCCTGCGATAATAACTCGAGGAATCAATTTTTCCTCATCTCTGTCCTCTCTATCCATCCGTATGACAGAGATAAGTCGACCGGAAGTTTTGCACAATTGTTTCGGGCCGATCGAACGATTTGGCAAAATAAAAACATAAAGAAATATTAAAAATTGCCAATCGAATATTCTCATTCCGGAAGCAAAGATTTTGGGCCGGGGGCGAATGTGCACGATCGATAGTGCTTTATCGTTCCATGATAATATCGATGAGATATCATTTTTCTTTTTTTTTTTTTTTTTGGACAATCAGATTGTGTTTTTTTTTTTTAAATTCATTTGAGCGAGATTCGTTCGATGTGTCCATTTTGTTTATCTCCTCAAAATTGTCCGGAAACGGTCATTATTTGACAACCCGAATGCACATGATCCATAACTTGTTCCTTGAGACGACAAACGTGCTCTTTGAGCCTGTGAACGACCGTGTTCAATTCGGTATTTTCACCCTTTAATAATTTAACTTTGTCCTCAAGTCTGGAAATTCTCTCGAGTTTGCGTCTTCGACATTTTGATGCCGCGACACGATTTCTCTGTCTCTTTCTCTCGAGTTTAATTCTCTCCTGATTCTCCATGTCGATCGGTGACATTGGCGGTGAACTTGAGACACTCGGTACTGTTTGTGGCTCATCCTTGATCAGCATCAAACCCTGCGAGAGAGATTCAGTGCTCTGAACACTTCCGGGTGGCTCGAGATTCGTATAAGTAGCACCGTGAATACTTCCGGGCTCTTGTGAGCTGTCCGAGTGATGAAGCTCGTTGAGGGCATCGACAAAGCCACGGGCATAAAGCTCCTGGGCCTCTGTGACAGTCCGTGGAAATAATATTTGATTCGTTGGCGTTGGCATCGTCGTCACGAGACCGTCCTGTTGGGCTATTATCAATTTTTCAAGCTCGGGAGAGCCGAGTTTCAGCATATTGAGATCGGGCGAGCTCAATATTGGCGCGCCATTGTTCAATGCCGGTGGCAATGGGCCCAATCTCGGCCTTTTTGCCAATGGTCCCTGTCTCTGTCCACCATTAAGATCGAGGGTTAAATTTCTCTTTAGCTGACCGACATTTTCACGATTACCGATACCACCGCCACCACTTCCGTACATCATCGTTTCCTCGTAAAACGTCGCTTCCATCGCCAGGCTTCGCACCATTTGGTGCTCGGGCTTATGGCCAAAATTTAGTACTTGATAAAATTATCGAGGGGCGCTCTTGTCGCTCCTCCTCCTCCTCCTACTCTTCCTCCTCCTCCCCCCACCACCACTCCTCTCTCCGCTAGGTCGCTGTTGCGCGAACGCGTGCTTATGCGCTCGCACACTTGTGTGTTCAGTGTCTCTTAGTCTTTCCGCTTGCGAAATCGTTCGCGCACTCGGCGAAAGGCCTCGCCCCGTACTGCGTAGGCCGAAGAACTATCCCGCACACCTTTCCCCAACTCTTCTTTCTTTTTCTTTTTTTTTCACAAACTATTTTATTTACTCAGACAAATTTTTATTCCCTCAACACTCGTCCATCTGAGTTTCTCTTTTTCGACCTCCAATCTGCAAAGATTTGCGAGACGTCGCAAAGTCTCTTTAAAAATTACACAGGATCACGATGAGTTGACAAATGTCACTTTTGTCAGCAGGCACAAAGAGCTTTTGCAACAACAACAACAAAAAAAAAATAGTCCGTTTTCCCTCTTACCCGATGCACAGCGTTAATTTTTTCTAAATCGTTACATAACTTTGTTACAAACGCAAAGTATGATAAACGAGTTGAGATAAAAATAAAAAAAACACAAGAAATTGTTTTATCAGTTGATTCGAGCAACGTGTCCAATGACTACGTGTCCAAAAATGTTCAGTTAACGAAGCAACAGCGGCTTGTTTAAATTCATTCGATAAAAAAAAAGAACACCGCGAGCAACGAAATTACAAGTTTTGTATTCGCTTTGACATTCGCAAACGAATTTGTAATAAAAATCATTCGGCCAAAAGTTTAAATCCACTTGACGTATTTGAAGAGATTGTGACACGAGGTCTAACACGTTCGCGAGTGTCGGCACAACAATGACTCACACAAACAGAGAGTAGTCACACATCACACGAAGACACACACGGGCGCACACGTCACGTTGACAAAAACACTTTTTTCAATATCTCGCTGTCTCGAGAGCTATCTGATTAACGAGGCGGGAGTAACTGAGGATTTTACAAAAATTTTTATATTTTTCTAATATTTCTTTTTTAATACGTCAATCGAGGCGTGTGGCACATATCAAAGTGGAACGTACGAGTTTTCCGTTTTTCACGCAGACCCGAACGCCACGGTGTCTCGACAACTTGTGAACACCCAACTAAATGTACAGCCTTATATCCCGTGACTCACGGAGTCTAAAAATAGCTCTGGCGTCAAATCCGCGATTCATGATTGGCCAGCGGTGTCGTCACTGGTCTCTCGTCATTGGCTCATTGGCGCGGGCTACTAGGAAATTTGCTGCGCATGCGCTTTACGCTTATCGCCGTTTACCAAGTGGAGGGAGTCTTTGAAACGCGGCAACGAGCTTAAAACTCTTTTTCCCCCGTTCTTTCTGTCTCGTTCTCCATCCACTCGGAATCCCCACGGAACGAACCTTCGTCTTGTTTCTCTCCCTCCTCTCCTCCTCCCCATCCCTCCCTCTCCTCCCCCTGCCTCCCGCCACCTTTCTCTATAGTGTACTGTTGGCCTCTCACTCCATACGTAACTTGTACAAGCCACTCGGGAAAGGTGTGTGTAAGTAGATATGTACGTAGCACTCGCTCTGTACAACGTGTTGCGATAAATTACTCTCCCCCCTCCCCCTCCACCCCCTCCCTTCTCCTCTCCTCTCCCCGGCACCACCTCCAACTCCCCACCCCCGTCCTTATTCCCCGTTGGTACTTTGCCTCTCATCCAACTATCATCTGTAATAATACACGGAGAGATTGTAACGGTCTTTACTTTTGATATTTAGTATCCTTGTTTTTTGAGCTTTTAAATCGTAACTGTGGGAGAGCTTTTTTTTTTGTTATCATCTGCCAATTGTAGTAGAATTTATTTGTTTAGAGATTTTCATCTATCAATTAAGAGAATCGGTATCGTATAATTTTTACATATTTTTTTCCTTACAAAGTCATCTGCCAATTGAATGAATTTGTATTAAATTTTACGAGGGTCAAATGTCGTGAGGCGAAATTCCCTTTTTTTTTTGTTTCTTACTCAGTCGATGATATATATCAAGGGAATAATAAAAATGTAATCTTTGGGTTAAGCTCCGGCATGAGACTTCAGGTAAAATGTTTTTCCAAAATTAATTTCACGGTCGACGAACCTTTTTATTCACGCAGGTCAAGTGTTTACCAGTTGAAGATTAAGCCAAATGTATAATCTTCGAACCCGAGTTGTTGTCAACTAGTGTGATTCACCATTTGTACACAGTGAGAGTTGATAAATAATTTTTTCATATTTTCTCTATGGGACCCATCGAGTTGGGATGTGTACAGAATTATTCATTAAATAGATCGACGACGTTAGAGATAATTTATCGAGGAAAATTTATTTTTCAACTGTACCGAGAATTTTATTATCCGGTGGGCAAATATTTGAGGGTTATTTAAATTTTGGGTTGTTTTTCGTTGCATTGATGTTTGTCAGCATTTGTAGCAGATCCTCGGAAGACTCGACACACAAACACATAAATATGTATATATATATATGCGTGTGTCAAAAACTGCAACTTTTGCACCCTTAAATGGCACGCTGAGCCTCGTGGGCGGAGCAGATCGTTTCTTTTTGTTTTTTTCATCACAAAATCAAACAAACATAAATGTAATAAAATTAACTCGCTCAGCTTCACAGGCGAGAATCTCGTAGCTTGAATTTTAATACCAAAAGTTTTAATGGACAATATTGTATTCTACATTATGGAATATTTAAAATAAAATTAAGAATACATAAATTATTTATATGTACTCGCTCATACACAGAAATATTTGACCAATTGAATCTAATATTGATTAATTCATTTGAAGTTTTCAATCAAACATTTTTCGTAATACTCATTAATCAATCAAAAAAAAAAAACAAAAAATAACATATTGCTGCAATTACGAGAATCTTACAGAAACCGATATTGTTGATTTATGATAACGACGAAACCTGTACAATTCTTCATAGCAAGCTTTACCGATGTAAGGTAAAACAGCAATGAAAAAAGGTGGTTTCTGCCTGACCGATTGTCGATGCTGCAGTTCCCTGACACAGGAATCATCGAAGTAGAATCAGTTTTTTATAATCATCGTGATGTGCCACAGGCTGAAGTTTGCGTGGGTGCGAGACAGATAGCGCGATTTGCAGTCATACAGGATCGAGAGAGACACCCAGTACTCCTCTGTCGGTAACAAAAACTGCGTACCAAAATTCTCCGAAAGATCAACCGTTTAGGAGAATTTTGGTACCGGAGTACCAGCTTTCTCTCTCCCACTCGCAATGGCTTGTGCAAAATCTGTATTGCCGACTGAGTAGTAGCACATCACCTTAATAATAGAATCAGAGGGGGAATCAAAGAAACGAGGAAAATTATGATATCTGGTATAGATAAAACTCCAACTAAATACAACGTACAATCTATTTATTATTTACAACAAATTGTATCAATGTTTTTTTTTTTTTTTTTTTTTTTTTTTTTTTTTTTTTTTCATTAGTTTATTATTCGTTATGTTTTAATATTCCTTTCAATAATCGATTATCACACTGTTTAGAAAACGTATAGCTCAGTCCCCCGGTACTGTTTAAAGTGTGCGATTGGTGTGCTAAGTTTTTATATATATATATATATACATATATATGTGTGTGTGTGTATATATATATATATATCGTATATCAGTATATTTATGGGACTTCCGGATCGGTATGTGTTCCGGTTTGCAGTTGTACAGCGCAATGGGGATCCGCCGTTAAATTCGTACGACAATCGATCGTATCGTACGAAAGCAGAATATATATATATATATATATATATATATTTATTTTATTTTTATTTTATACCGGGGGGACGGTTCCGTTACCGGACCCGACTTTAGCACGCAGGCCATAGGCCCATTGTACCCCCCAAATCCTGCTCACCCCAGCAGCCCGGCACCTCTAACGAAGTGTACCAGTGCCGCTGGCGTGAGTGACGAAATCTCCTCAGGCTCCATAAAAGGGCGCCCGAAGCAGCTTAACCGGCCCAGCGCAAGCGCCGGGCACTGGCAAAGCACGTGTAGCGAGGATTCCTCCTCCTCCCCACACTTCCGACACATCGTCTCCTCGCATTTCCCGAGACGATGCAGGTGCCTCCTGAGTCTGCAGTGTCCCGTGTACAGTCCAACCGCTATCCTCAGGGAGCTCCTGTCCAGCCTAAGAAGTTGCTGTGTCAATTTCTTGTCCAGCCCCCTCAAGACTGCCTTCGCCTGTCTCATCCCTGGTTCTGCCAGCCATTCCGCATTGTGCTGGTTTTCCATCCACATGCGAATGTCCGCCTTAACCCAGCATTTGGCCACTCCTGTGGCCGGCTCCGGCCCCATGAATGGCGTAGCTATATATATATATATATATATATATATATTTTAAAATGTGTGTGAAGAGAGCGGCGAGTACATAATGTGCCGCATTTTATAATTACAACTTGTATAATATATTTTATGTCCCGGGAAAAAAAAAGCCTGAGAAACATTATCATTTTAATATAATAATAATAATAATTTATTATATTTTCGCGAGGAGAACGAGTTCCGCTTCGTACGAGCTTCAGAAGCATCCCAAACGCTCGCAACTCGTATATATATATATATAAATCAGCCGGTCATTTATTATTTAATATTATTACGAGAAACTCGCGAATATTTTACTTTTTTTTTTTTTTTTAATTTTATTTCAATTACATGTCGAAGAAATTTTACTCTCAGCTCGAGTGACAAGGACGTTGAATGTCTCTCGGAGTGTCTGACACGTTGATAATTATCGTATATATGCGAGATTACGTGTCAATGTACGCCCACGAAAATTATTATAAACGACAGAGATGTTGGTACATTCTCGCTCGATCAATTTCACTCGCAGTATATATCTATATATATCTATATCTATATAATTTATACATACTCTCACACATACGTATACATGACAGGTATCGCGACACTTTTGTTTGTCGTCCGGCAACGTTTCACAATAATTTAGAATTAAGCCCTGTGTGTGTTTTAATTTATAATTTTTTTTTTTTCTTTTTTACAATCGTAAATTTTCGCAATCACGATTGGGCCGGTGACGCTTAACGACATACCACAAGCTTTAAAAAAAAAATAATAATAATAACAAAAAAAATTATTAGTCAGATTTTAGGATCTCCATGAACAAAAAAAAAATCTCGCCAGCGAGAAATATGGAAATCCGAGTCGACTTTCCCTGCTCTATTTTTTTTTTCCAACTCATGTAAATGGTACACACATATAATATATATATATGTATATAATGGTTCGTTCTTTTTCCTATCTATGAGTCGCGGCTCGGTGCATGCTTTAGTTTTAGTTTTTTTTTTTTTTTTTTTTTTTTTTAGTTTGAATTGTCGGGTAAAAATGGTGAGAATTTTTGTTACGAGTGCGAGAGAGTGACGAGGATGATGAAAGGAGTCGCGCATATTATACGATGAAATGGAATGACCCAGACAAGCCGAAAGGATGGACGGATGGCTGTCGAAGGATCAATTTTTTTTTTTTCACAATATTCGCCACTTTTTGTGCATTCAAATATTTTTATGGCCGATAAAAGAGGAAAAAAAAAAAACAAAAAACACTGCTGGTACGTTTCCTCAAAGTGAAACCCTGACTTGTCAATTTTACATTTTTTTTTTATAAAATCATTTTTTTTCTATTTTATTTTATTTTTTAATTTTTTTCTCAATATCAATCGCACGTAAAATCGTTTGAGAAAAGCACCCAAGGTTGTGTGATACGAAAGTTGTGCATCGATAGACTGTCGAATGACCTTTCGAGATGAAAGAAAAAAAAAAAAAAAAAAAAACAAACGTATAGCAAAGGAAGAAAGAAAAAAAATCGAGCCTCGTTATATTTTTGTTTTTGTATACTCCACTTTTGCCCCAAAGTCGCGACATATTTTTTATTTATTTATATATATATGTCTATATGGTATATTTGTGTAGGTACATGAACATATACTTATCGTAGTAGTCATAAAGTATATTATTATTATTATTATAGTTTACTGCTGGCGTTAACACGCTCGCGTATATATATATATATATATAGACAAATACAAAAGTAACTTCGTGTTAAATCGTTTTTCTCGTTTTTAGTTTTTTTTTTCTTTTTTTTTTGGCACAATCTCAACTGCGCTCTTATACACTCTGACATCAAAAAGTTTTTTTTTTTTTTTTTGTTTTTTTTTCCTAATTTATTTTCGTACACATTTTTCATTTGGTGTACCGTCTAGTGGCATGTATTTTCGCGTATTTAATAGATGTACATTAATATATATATATATATATATATGTATATAATATATATATACGTCATTAGTTTCTCTCTGTGTGCGTGTCTTTGTGTCTGTGTGTATGTGTGTAGATATATCTACATATATAATATATTCATTTATCTATAACATTATTTATATATATATATATATATATATATATATATATATATATATATATATAAATCTACACTTAATATTTAATTTCCGTATATTTTAATCGCATATATCTACGGGAAATATATTCTAAGAGAAATCCCATAAAGAAACGTAACAATCAGTATACAAGTTTATATGGTATTAATGACCTATCATTTATATATATATATATATTTATATATATATATATTTCTTTTTTTTTCTTTTTTTTTTGTTTAGTTTAAAACATCACGCGCCTATATCCAAATGGAAAAAAGGCTTGGCAGGTGGACGCATCTGCGTGGGAGTTGCAGCGTCGAGTGGCTGCTGATGCATTTTGTTTTTATTTTTATTTTTTTGCTTCTCGTCCCTTTTTACCGTTGAATTTTTCGTTTAAAATTTTATCCGCATTTATCGGCCATCGAAGAAGCAACTCCGTGGACCCTTTCAGAATATCCCGTCCCGCTGTCGGAGTTGAATAATTAAATTTATTTTATTTTTTTTAATTTTTGTTTGTTTAACATTTTTTAAAATTTTCCCTCGTTTTCTTTACTTTGTTTTTTTTTTTTTTTTATCTTCATTGTTATTTTGTTTAACTTTAAATAAATATTTTTCGTGGACAAGGCACTGCTTGACAGAGGGGGGAGGGGAGGTCTCTCTCTCTCTCTCTTTTTTTCTTTTATAAAGGGCACGTGGTCATGGACCAATTCAACGTATTGCATATTATTGACTCAGGGCCCAGTGAGAGATACGATTTATTTTTCATTTTTTTTTCTTTAGTTTTTTTTTGCAATATTTTTTGGGTCAATTATGGTGTAACTTAATTTATTTATGCATTCGAGAGAGAGAGAGAGAAAGAGAGAGAGAGAGAGTTGGGCAAAGTAGGCGCGAGTTTTGAGATCTAAGAAACGAGAATCCAGCGGGGAAACAGACTTTTATATTCTATGTAACTGGACAGATTTAGATTCTCGCAATTTAAAAACTGGCAAATAATCATCTCCTTCGTGCTTTTTTTTTTTTGGTTTTTTTTTTCTCTTAAATCTTTTACACTTATCATCATCGTCATCGTATCAGTGTATAATATATCGTGGTGGAAAAACGCTCGTTACTCGACCTTTGTGCCGAACTTGTGTTGGTTAGTAAGAATTTTTTTTCTTTTTTTTTACTTAATTACATCTGGTAAAGTGGTGTGATTCGACCGAGTTAATACGCAGCTTGTATTGAAAAAGTACGGAAAAATTCGCACATTCGTACAATATGACTATTATCAAATTAATGAAAATTTGCGTCCTGTTGTTTTCTCAAAATGTTTTTTTGCTTCTTGTCTTTTCCAACATACACAAACATTATTATTATTAATATTCTTATTATTATTATTATTATTATGGAGTAAACATCGATCGTCAGCGAAAAAAATTTTTTAGATCCCTCAGAGGGCACATTCTGCGCCTCCGCAACTTGAGATGTGTTTTTTTTTCTTCCATTTATAGTCTCGAAACGCGAGAATAAATGACGACTAATCAATCGAATTTTTCGAGTCTCGAAAACTACTTTTGAGACCTGGCCGATTGAATGAATGAAGAAAAAAAAAACAGTCGCAAAATACGACAAGCACCTATTTAGAATAATTAATCTTCAATTTTTCGTTTTTTTTCCTCGACCACAAGTGTTGGAAAACCGACGAAAATGTAACGAGAAAAAATAATTGTGATAAAAATGAAAAAAGAAATATTGGTACAGGCTCGTAGACGATACAATTTTTTTTGCTTAGTAAGAAAAAAACAGAAAAAAAGAAACAACGGAAAAATAGTTTATATGTACAAGAGTGAGAAAAATTAAGAAAAAATGGTCCAAGAGGCAGTTCCGCCAGTGACTCGGGAGAATCTTTCATAAAATACAATTGCTAAAAATTAGCTGGGTTGTCGATTATAGAAAAAAAAATAATACTCGAACCTCAATAGTGAGGTGAAAATATCTTCGCCCTCGGTGTATTATTATTATTATTATTTATCATTACGATGTGAAAAAAGTCACTGGTCGCAGGCCGAACGCCATGTGTTACAAGGGGAAGCACTTAGTTTTTTTTTGCGTCGTGACAGATCGACAATCAATTTTGCTCAGTGTAAAACTCTCCTGTTTGACAGTTTCCTCGACGGATATCCGTCCAAGTCGTTTTTTCACTCTAAAAGGCGTTGAGCGTGGTGATATTATTTCATAAAAATCGCTCGTTCTTCCTTGCACGTGAATACGCCTTTTGGGACTTATCAAGCCAACATGATCAACCGGAATTGCAATATCAATTTCCGCACAATGATTATTGACAATTGTCGTCGATGTATTTCTCGTTTCTGGAGATTCTTCAAAGTTCTGAGCTACAATTGTTCTCTCACGTGTTTCTGCAGTATCCTCGGTCGGTATTGTATTATCATCCGAGGAATAACTACGAGCTTCATAATTGTGACCAGCAAATTCGGTTGTGTCGATGGTCTCTTCGGTGCTAAAACGTGCAGGATTTTTTGACGAGAGTGTAATTGGTCTCGCTTCCGGTTTAATTGCTTTTTCCTCATCCGCGTAATCAAGGGATAAGCAACGTTTTTCAAAAAGTGCCGGACCACATGTAAATCTGGAATTTGTCGGTTTGTCATCAAAATTTTCCAATAAAAGCCCAAAAACTTTTTCCTCCTTATCGATCTTCTCTGTTTGATCATTTGGAATACTCGGTGCCATCATCACCATCGATG
The DNA here is from genome assembly GCA_963669185.1 of Dyspetes luteomarginatus. Lineage (NCBI taxonomy): Eukaryota > Metazoa > Arthropoda > Insecta > Hymenoptera > Ichneumonidae > Dyspetes > Dyspetes luteomarginatus. The sequence goes on from OY769903.1 coordinate 3,732,727, forward strand.
GTCTTCTTCTGAGACTATTTTCACGCTCAACAGACAAACAAAATTCTTTATCCGTGAGCAAAATTTTTTTTGGATAACGTCCAATTGGCTTTTCATTATCCTGTACAATAATATCATCAGTCTCGATCGATGGTGTTCTTCTGAGCAAACTTTTAACTCTTCTTAACTCGGTTAACAAATCCATCGTTTCTTGGGATGGTTCGTTAATAATACGACGCTTGGGACGTTGAAATGATGCACTCGTTTCCATTTCATGATCACTTTGATGATCGACGCCATCTTGTTTTCTTAAAACTGATTTTGTCGTTAATGTTTTCGTCTCGTTCGTTTCTTGGCTCGCTGATTGTGGCGAAAAATCTTTCGCGTCCGATCTCACTTCACTGCTGGCTTTATCGACCTTTGTTGTTTTATTTTTATTGTTGTTGTTGTTGTTGTTGTTGTTATTTTTATTGTTGTTGTTTGTTGCAGGCAGAAGAATACTCGAAGTTTCCTCATTTCGCGAATAATCCTTGTGAGAATAATCACTTCCGGTTGTTCGATGATGATAATGATTTGCTCTTGTTCGTCTCTTAAATGCTGCATAACTCTCCGATGGTACATCTTGCAACTCAAACTTATCGTGAAGTATTTTGAGAGTTCCACGAACAAAGTCTTGACTGTGATGAGGTGATCTTTGGCTTACCAATGACGAGTCACCGCTCTGATAACCCAGCGACGAAGTCGATGGTACTGAGGCAACGACAGTTTCTCTCGAAAGTTTCAAATTGTCAGAAGATATGCCACGTCTCTCGAAACGTTTGTGCGGATCGTCAAAAGTCTCGCACTCGCCATTCTTCCGATTTCGGTCGAGTATCTCCTCCGAAACTTGTCGTCTTGTTTCCGAACCGCCAAACTTTTCCACAGCCACTTTGAACGTTTCACGTCTTGATTTGCATCTCGCGAATGCCTCGGTCTCGATCTCCTCGTCTCGTCTCGTTGACTCGTCCTGGAAAATATGTTCCACCGAAGCCCGAAGTGGTGACATATCACAGTTATCAGGTTGGGCGTCAAGTTTGCTCGATGGGGATGGTTCGTCGGAGGAGGTTTGTCTCCTCGTTTTCGTGAGTGAACCAACCGAGCCACTTGGCAAAGAAGAATTTTTCGTTCTCGAAACGATAACTCTTACTCCATCGATATCGCGTGTCCTTTCTGGCGATATTCTCCTCTTGGTAGGTGAATTTGGTGTACTATCGTCACTCGGAAATACCCTGATGGAATTTTCATCGCATTCGCCAGTTCGTGTTCTCGAGGCAGATGCAACTCTGCGCGAACGTCTTTTGGGCCATTTTGGCGAGTTACCCCAACTCATAACTTCTCTCGGTGAATTAATGTGTCCTGTGCTAGTTGAAAAAATCTCCTCGCTTGTCGTAACACGACATTTGACCAATTCAGCAATGCTGGTTGATCTTTCGTCGGAGCGAGAGCTCGCTTGCTCGTGGGAATCCTCCGAGGGTGGAAATGAACTTGGTCTAGTGTCGAGAACATCATCGAGCGAAGCACCGCGAAGTGGATCTCTGTGGGCTTTCATAGCTGCTGTCGCAGCCTCATTGAGATCCTCCGTCTCGAAGGAATACATTTTGAGCAAATAGCCCTTTCCGTTTGTCCTTCGGCTTCCAACTCGACTAAACACACACGTATCTTTAATTTCAATATTCTCCACCTGACCTGGCTCGTCATCTTTCGTCACAATGATAATATCCTCATCGAGATCGACATTGTCCTCTTTGTGTTCCTCCTTGGTACGACGATGGACGATCGTCAATGGGGATGGTTCCGCTGGTTGGCATCGTCTGACCATTGCCTTCGGTAATTCACGAAGTGCATCAAATGTAAATCTATCAATTGTTCTGGATGAGCCAATTTTTTCGAGAAATGGCTTTTCCACTGCTCGACTTGGGCCAATTTTTTCGAGATACGGCTTACCGATGATCCTCGGTCCCATTATTTTCGATAAAAATGGCCTATCCTCAGTTTTTGATATACCAATTTTTCGTAAAAATGGTCTTCTCTGTTTGGCACTCGGATTTTCATGCTTCTCCTGTGATTTCGATGTCTCGAGGGTACGATCGTTAGTTATCTCATTACTGTAATTCGACGAATTGTCACTGCTCTTCGATCTGGCACGTCTACTTCGTGGAAATGGGGTTAAAGGTGTTCTTGGTGTTCTCGGTGTGAGGGAGGGACTCGCTGATTGGTCCTGATTTGGGCATGTCTCGTCCAATAATGCCATTGCGTCTGTTAGATCCATGTAAGCTTTTCGTGGTACGTTCGATAAGCCAAAAACAGGAGCGCCACTGCGTGATAAATCAGTACTGTCAATGCTGCTCTCGTGTTCTCTCGTCGAGTATAATTCCTGTCTTGCGAATAGAAGGGATCTTTCCGATTGACGAGAGTACGCATAAGCTGATGAGGGATAGGAGCTACCTCGTTCACAGACACCCGATGACGATGATGATTCACCAATGGCAAATTCATCGAGATACCAGGGTGTCACGCCTAAATCCTCGGGTCTCGTTACCGATGCTGGACTGTCAGGCACACGTGCCGATTGCTGACGATTTGTGTGAACTAGTCGCCCACCTTTACCAGCAGTAGCCAAACGGCCGTAGATCATTGGTCCAACGAGCGCGCCAATCGCCACCTGATTAGGATCACAATTGTGACCAATGCGCGGACGATACGTCGAGCATGTTGCGAAGTGGGGGGGTGCCGGTCGTGCTGTCTCGACGATAATACGGCCCTGCGCACACGGAACAACAGGCTCACCGTCGGCCGGTGCCTCTTCCGGTGTTAAAGGCAGTGCCGCACCTCGGCCAAATTCAATGAACCACAGCTCGTCCCTCAACTCGCTTTCTCACTTCTTCTCATTCATGTCCTTGTTCAAATAGTGGAGCACGTAATGGAGGACAAGATCGTAGCAGTATTTGTACTCTGTCTGCGGTGGAAATAAATAATTATTCGACGTTAGGGTTAAACGTTTGAACAAGGAACGACTATTTGCATGATAGAGATGAGAGTTTTCTTTGGGACTTGCCATGTTCTCGACGAGCTGAGGTCTGTGCCTGCGTACTGTTTTCACCGCTTGAAATATATCAACTTCACCGTGCTGTATAACCTGCTCAATGCAAGCATTTGCCGCGCAATAAACTCCGCATCTGCTTCTACCGTCTGGCGATACAACAGCTACGGGACCGTAATCTGTTCGCTGGCGCCATCTCTCGACCATATTCATAAGCTCGACAAGACTGTTTGTCGATGTTGGCACTTTATGGCCCATTGGCCAACATGTCAACTGAAATAGCTGAACCGTCTTTGGGGGTGCTTTTACCCCTGCCATTAACTCGGTCAGCGATACTATCTTCTTGTTTATCCTAAATACCTGAATAGATGGCATGGGCAGAGAACAAAAAAAAAAACAATATTGAGAATAATCTTTACTTCATTTCCCGTCAGAGGTCTCTAGTATTAAGAATTATGGCACTGCTGTCCTTACACACATATATATATATATATTATATTCTTCTCATATAGGAGAAATGGGGGCAAAATGGACTCATGAAAATTTTTTATCCTCAATAAAAATGACTTTTTAAAAAAATTCTCAGGTTCTTTAAACAACATAAAGTACGGTAAATCAGTCAAATATTTAATTTTGGTAAAATTAACATTTTAATGCCTTTGTGCCCATATTGCCCCCATTTTTTCTATATATCTATATAATTATTATTTCGTAAGAGTTAAACTCACCCAAGTTTTGATGTTTGTGTAATGGTTGTGGCTTATGTGATCTATCGTAAATACCGGGCCGTATTTCTTCGAGTGCCTACCCTCGGGCCAAAAACTTGGAAAATTTGTCGAGACTGGAGGTGGCACGCATAAAACAACAACAGCGGCACACTCGTAATCATAAACCAATGACCAAAATTCACCGCACGTGTGCTTCAATGGCCATTCGGTGACAATGTACTCTCGTGGCTTTGTGTAACCCTAATAAAAAAAAAAAAAAAGTATATTTTTAGCAAAAAAAAATTTATTATCTTTTTTGGTATATAAAAAAAAACAAAACAAAAAACTCACATCGACAAAAACAGCGTTTATATAATCCGTAAAAGCATTTCCCTGAAAACTCGTTAGATAAGGCCGAAAGTTGTCGGCTAAAAAAAAAGAAAAACGAATTAGACACTTTTTCAATATTCTCAGCGAGAATATTAATTTTGTGCAATGAGGGGAAAAAAATAAAAAAAAAATAAAAAATTCACTCACGTGGCACGACGAGAACGTCACGATTTTTTTCTCGATTATCGGCTCGATGTCCACCGGCACAATCACCGATTGTAAATCTTGGCGTTTGCTTGCAAATCTGTTGATATTCACGCTGATACTCGTTCATCTTTGTTAAAGGATTTTTCACGCTTTTTTGCTTTAGACGTTGCGAAAGCTCGGAAACCGGAAACCACGAGGCACCGCATATGACAAATTCCTCAAGGGTGTCGTACACGAATTTGTACTGATCCTAAATATAACAAAAATATTTTCCTTTCTTTTATTATTTTTTTTACTCGGAATTGGGAAGAAAATTATTATCAGAGACTTTGCTCATGCCCATTATCGTTTTTTTTAAATTTATATATTTTTTTTTATATCTTTATATTTATTTCTTTTTTTTCCATTTTTATATTTCTTTTTTTTTTCATTTTAATATTTCTTTTCTTTTTTTCATTTTTATATTTCTTTTCTTTTTTTCATTTTTATATTTCTTTTCCTTTTTTCATTTTCTATATTTCTCTTCTTTTTATTTTCATTTTTATATTTCTTTACCAATGATTCTATGAGGCCACGACGACTCTGGCGTAATTTTTTCAAATATCCAAATACGTCAAAGGCATCTTCCTCCTCGGCAAGTTCCATATTCGCATCTATCGCCAAATAAACACCGGAACGTCCACCCCCGTCGCTGCAAAAAAAAAAGAAAAGGAAAATTATACATGAAGATTAATTATCGTTGGTAATAATTCGTGGGGGTATCAATCTTGTTTATAAAAATGAATATATATATATATATATGTCCCTTGGAGTATACAAATTTTTTGTAGCAGTTTATGTAATTTTAAAGTCGCACAGTTAGATTTTTTGAAAAAAAACAAAAAACAATATTTGTTGAAAAACGTGCTTGGGTCAAACTTGGGTCAAACTTGGGTCAAACGAAAAAATGGACTACAATTTGGCAATACGAATGAATTTGGGGTTAAAATAATTCCAAATAAATCTTGGGGTCAGGGTGACCGCGTGGACACTCAAAGGTACATATATATATACGAGAATGTAATATAATTACAAACGACTGTAAATTGACGCTCACTTGCAATGCACGACCATCGGTCCCGATTCATTTTTTATCGTCGAGCCAACGACCGCCCTGACGCGTCTCCGAAACTCGAGAACGGCATTTCCAAATGGGCAAGTGTGCGAGTGCCATTCTGTATAATGAAATTGGATCAAAGTTCGTTCCTCGCTGATCTCCTGAAATTATACGTTGCGTTTCATAATAATTTAATCGAAGAATAAATTATTAAATTTCAATTATTTGAAAAAAAAAAAAATATACAAATTTTCTTCATCATGACCTTTTTTTGCAAAAATATTTTTTTTAACAGATTGAAGAAAATTTGTTGAATAATAAAATAACTTACGCCATTATCATTTTTCTTGTACAGTCTTATCGTTCGTATATGAAAATTGGCTAATTCCTCTTCTTTCAGCACAGAGACACAAATTCCTCCGTATTCTTCGTTTTTTTCTTTGTTTGCCGGCCAATATTGAACACACATTACCTGTCGTTTAAATAACAAATTAATATTTTAACATTTGCGTAATAATGAAAGGGCTGCTAAATTTAAATTAAAAGCTCGATGAAGGATAGAGAATGTAACGGTCGTTTCATCATTAGTAATTGGGGTCACATTGTGCGCGAATGCTATGTTAATCACGTTGTTTGTCAATTTGGCGTTTGGGTTGACTTCTGCGTGTGTATTTCTGTGGGCCTCCCCCCCCCCTCTCTCTCTCTCTCTCTCTCTCTCTCTATATATATATATATATATATATATATATATATATATATATATATATGTATATATGTATATATGTATATATGTATATGTATATATGTATATGTGTATATGTGTATATGTGTATATATGTATATATGTATATATGTATATATGTATATATGTATATATGTATATATGTATATATATATATATATATATATATATATATATATATATATATATATATATATATGTATATATGCGTGCGTGCGAGTGCGTGTGCGTGCGCGCCCGTTTGCATGCAAATGTCGAAATTCAGGATGGTCTAATTACGCACCCGGAGGTAACGTGTGGACCGAGTGAAATCAGAATTACCTTTGAGTCGAGCAATAGATGAGAAATTCGGAATTAATTTTGGGATCGAAGCCAATCAATCAGTGTCTGTTCAAGGGCCAGTCGAAAGTATATATACGTTCATAGGTCGAGTATGTCACACACACACACACACATTTATATATATATATATATATATATATATATATATATATATATATATATATATATATATATATATATATATCTGACATGCCATACTCAACCTATCGGAGAAATAACTTTGGATTCAATATATATATATATATATTGTACGCGCGTGAAACCCAAACATTTTGTTGGCATGTTCCAATGTTGGTATGCGATGTGTTATGTCCATTTACCCAATTTGAAATTATGCCAAATTTGGAATTAGCGGAAGTGCCAAAAAATTTAAGAATTTCGTAATTTTGGGAGAATTTTATTTCACATCCCTCTGTCATCCCCCGACGATTTTCTAATTTTGCGGTTATTCATTATTCGAGCAAAAACTCATTTCAAAATCCCGAGTCGATTGTTTATTATATAATTTATTTACCACATAATTTTTTTTTTTTTTAAATATAATTTATTTACGATATAATTTTATTATTTGACACTGACCTTTATAAAATCGAAAGTTTTCGTTAACATAACTATACAAGATGCTTTCTCCTG
>OY769903.1:3744841-3749841 GCA_963669185.1 Dyspetes luteomarginatus
TCGATATATAATACAACAGAGATGAGACCTTAATACTTCGCACAATGTACGTGTACTAAATCGTCTCCCCTTAATGTTACGATGAAATTATTTATTAATATTTAAGCCTCCATCATGAAAATGAGATATACTCGAATATATATTCTCATTTTCATGATGGATGCGATGCTTGTTTTCTCGAGAATAATACGAGGCTTATTCTCGAGAATAATATAACCGAAAGATAGAATTTTTTGTTATTTTTCAGATCGAATATATAAGTAATAATAATTATTCATTTATTAGGTCACAGTGACCGAGTTCTCTTTATCCACATTCACCAATAATACACGTTTAAAATATGTAACGAAATAGCCTAAAAATAATGCTTCTATTATTAACGTATTAACGTGAATTATTAATTTTTTCGAAAAAGAAAGAGGCAAAGTAAAAATATGCAATAAAAAAGCATAAATATGGAAGACCCGAGCAATGCAGTAATTAAACAATAAGGAAATTGAGGCGTAATAAATTTATTCGTTTAGTTAAATCAAAGAATAATTTATTTGGAATCAATTAAAAGAATTCAAATATACTCATTTAGTTAACTTGAACTAAATCTTTTGAATCAACTAAATTTTATTTAAATCTTGGCCTACTAAACTTTTAGTTATTTTCAAATAAATTATTTCTTCGGTTTATCTAAGTCTCTTATTTAATTGATTACTTTGGGTACTAAAACAAGATAATTGAGGCGTAATAAATTTATTCGTTTAGTTAAATCAAAGAATAATTTATTTGGAATCAATTAATAGAATTCAAATATACTCATTTAGTTAACTTGAACTAAATCTTTTTCCTGGTTTTGGGTTAAACATGCATTAGATTTTCTGATTTTTTCTGCACTGAGCAAAAAGATTCAGTTCAATCAACTAAATTTTATTTAAATCTTGGCCTACTAAACTTTTACTTATTTTCAAATAAATTATTTCTTCGGCTTATCTAAGTCTCTTATTTGATTGATTGCTTTAGGTACTAAAACAAGATAATTGAGTCGTATTAAATGTATTCGTTTGGATCACACAATAATTTATTTGGAATCAGCTAAAAGAATTCAAATATACTCATTTAGTTAACTTGAACTAAATCTTTTTTCTGGTTGTATAATAAGCTATTATGTTTAACCTCCGCATGGAGAATGAAATTCGGGTGAATTTTGTGTTGACTCGCAGAGAGTCGAAGAGAAAATAAGCCAACACACAGAGGCACAGGCACAGAGGCCAACACTCAGGCTTGGTGCCTGAGGTCATTTAACTGTGGAGCGTCCATATATGCATGAGGTATATTTATGCAACGACTCGAGATGACTTTGAACCGAGGGTTAAGTACTCAGGGAAGAGAGAACCCTCTCTAGCCGGGCGGAAAGCGTAAAAGTCGCGCCTTGACACAGTTTTGCGCTTTGGGTACTCTCCAACCAACTCATCTCGCAAATTTCCAACACATACAAACACACACGTATCTGGCATTTGTGTATATAAAAATTTCTATACTGTGTGAGAGTGACTCGCGATAAATTAGCTCCCGCCGATGTCAACGAAAAACTTTACCCGTGAATGTGCAATTAGTGCTTGGGACTTGTTTTGGGACTTTTAAACGCGATGAACGCGCGATATTTTAGTGGTAATTTTTTTTTTCTCTTTACTCTCGTTGCACTCTTATCATCGCAATATCTTAACCCCAAAAAGTTTAATTATCGTCTTAATAATTAATTCAAAAGAGATGCATTATTGAAATTATTTTAACTTCATCGACTTTTCTAATTTTATCATGGCGTAATTTTAACCCTAGACGAATACATGGAGGGATTTTAGGCTGAGCCGCCCGCGAGCACACTTTGGTTAACAATTGCTTAATCGGTAGAGATAATGTCGTGCAACGAACAGGAAATCGACCAAAGCTCCAAAGTATTAAAATCCTCTTACGGTAATTGTCTCATGCATCATAGATGCGAGGGTTATTCCCTAATTGCGTTGTCAAGCACAATGATGGAAACAAGAAGAATATTAGATTTAAAAAAAAGGACCCTCTAAATACGCCCTAGGGCGCTACTCGATTCGCCATCAATTATACCTCAAAAATAATGTTTGAAGCTTTATCGTAGCGAGAGATTGAGAAATTAAGGAAACAAGAAGAATATTAGATTTAAAAAAAGATTTAGCCACCTATTATATCTCAAAAATAATGTTTAAAGCTTTATCGAAGCGAGAGATTGAGAAATTAAGGAAACAAGAAGAATATTAGATTTAAAAAAAGATTTAGCCACCTATTATATCTCAAAAATAATGTTTAAAGCTTTATCGAAGCGAGAGATTGAGAAATTAAGGAAACAAGAAGAATATTAGATTTAAAAAAAGATTTAGCCACCTATTATATCTCAAAAATAATGTTTAAAGCTTTATCGAAGCGAGAGATTGAGAAATTAAGAAAACAAGAAGAATATTAGATTTAAAAAAAGGATCCTCTAAATACACCCTAGGGCGCTAGTCGATTCGCCATCGATTATACCTCAAAAATAATGTTTGAAGCTTTATCGAAGCGAGAGATTGAGAAATTAAGGAAACAAGAAGAATATTAGATTTAAAAAAAGATTTAGCCACCTGTTATATCTCAAAAATAATGTTTAAAGCTTTATCGAAGCGAGAGATTGAGAGATTAAGAAAACAAGAAGAATATTAAATTTAAAAAAAGGATCCTCTAAATACACCCTAAGGCGCTAGTCGATTCGCCATCGATTATACCTCAAAAATAATGTTTGAAGCTTTATCGAAGCGAGAGATTGAGAAATTAAGGAAACAAGAAGAATATTAGATTTAAAAAAAGATTTAGCCACCTGTTATATCTCAAAAATAATGTTTAAAGCTTTATCGAAGCGAGAGATTGAGAAATTAAGGAAACAAGAAGAATATTAGATTTAAAAAAAGATTTAGCCACCTATTATACCTCAAAAATAATGTTTGAAGCTTTATCGAAGCGAGAGATTGTGAAATGAAGGATTTGGGACACGGTATCTTAATATATTTATTGAAGCGTCATACATATATAGACGAGTTATCGACTTTTGGCTCTCCCTCATATATATACAACGTAATATACATATGCGTGGATGTCGTCCTTTTCCCCCGAGGATTTTGATGATGGAGCATCAGAGAAGTTAACGTGACGTAATCGATATACTCCCTCACCAATAGCACACTTACGAACGCGAAACCTCGAAGATTGCAGCAGCATTGATGAGAGAGAGGGAGAGAGAGAGAGAGAGAGAGAGAGAGAGAGTCTCGTATCACGCGCGGCCATTTCGAACTTTGTCGATAATGAGGAAGCATCGAATCACGGCTCAAGAGTCGTTGATTCTCCTCATTCCATCTTTGCATCATCCACACATGCATGGTGGATCTCCTCGTAGGTGGCAAGAAATACGTTCTTCCGCATCCCGACCCATCCGTCGATTAGTAGCTGAAATTACTATAATTTATTCGAACTATCTCGTCTAGGTGAATTAATTGAAATCAGTCGGATAGTGAGACAAAAAAAAAACGGTAACTTATGTAAAGAAATGAGCACTTATTGTCCCTGCTTGAGAGAGAGAGAGAGAGAGAGAGAGAGAGAGAGAGATGAATAATGTCGGAGCAGAAATAACTGATGAGCAAATTATCCTAATATTCTTTGTGCCCAAAGTTCTCCCAATCGCGCTGCCATTTTCGACGAGAAACGATCAACGCTCCTCACTGTCCTGTGTGAATGTCCCAAACAGCTGACAACTCGTCAATGAGACGCTTGAATTTTTTTGAATTTTTAACGCATTTTAACATCGTCTGTTGGGCGACTGAGGTCTCTGCACTGCCCTTGGCAGGACAGAGTCAAAAAAATGCTTGACGAGATGATTTTTCTTCATAAAATATTAAACAATATCGCGTTTCTCTTGTCGATAAACCGTCGAGTAAACGGTCCGTGATATATTGAGGGCAGTCACGTGGACGGATATCGTGAAATGTTAAAACAGCTTGTGCTATATATAATACGCGACGCCATGACATATGGGACAACGCGTGTCTCATTTTTATCGTTTTTGTCTGTACTCTCATTTTTCCATCATATATGCATGAATGATTTGCCAATGGTGGAAAATTCTTTGAATTTCAATATTCCCTCATAATTTTTATATAAAATTCTACAATCTTCTTCTTTGTCCATACAAATTCAAACGTCCTCGATGATTCCAAGTAGTATACAAAATTGGCCACAAGCGACGCTATTTGCCTACTCGCATGGCTAATCCACAGATTGAGGGAAAAAACACATGAAACAAGTGACGAGTTTGAGGTCATTTTTATTTTCTCTCTATATCTCGATACGTGTCGCGTGTAAGATTGTTATTATGCTCGACGAGTTTGCCTGTACCCTTCGGGGTCGAGCGTCGGTTGAATATCCTATGACCTTCAGACCTAAATGAGTTGTTGGCGTGTTTGAGCCGAATAAAAAATCCGTGCATTGATGACTATATATATAGCGCAACTATAAATTGTAGCTAAATTGTTATCGATTATTGCTCATTGAAGTAATAATCGATTATACGTCGTTCATTATTCGAAGAAATTAGCAAAAATTTACTCGGCCGGGCATGAATATAATTATATAATTAAATTATCGGCTATTTTTTCACATTTTTTTTCTCTTACGATAATGAAAGTTATTGATAAATTTATCGTTATTATTAATTTTTATCTCACGCGTACAATATTCAATGAGGAAATTTTTTTACGAAGGGAAAGATAAAAAGATGAAGAGAACGCTTTTGTTTCCTGCTGCTCGCTCAAATGCTTTATCGACTTTTGCCTCTGCTGACTCGATATATTTTTTTTCTCTCGACCCATCTTTTCGTATATATGTATATATAGTACACTAAGTGTTTGTCATTCATCGCCACCCCCATCAAGTTTTATATGTGTCTTGGGTTCTCGTGC
>OY769903.1:3752341-3976883 GCA_963669185.1 Dyspetes luteomarginatus
TAATAATAACAACAACAATAATAATAATAATAATAATAATAATAATAATAATAATAATAATAATAATAATAATAATACATCTTTTTCCATTAGTTTCAATGGGGCTCTAAATAATTAAATAAAATTGGATAAATTTTATTATCACAGAGAGATTCTATTATTATGCCGTATGGATCATGCAGAGAAATATATATATATATATAGAGAGTTATAGTTATGTATAAATATAGTTATAGTTTGAAGTTTACCGAGTTTGAATTTTTGCTACATTCCGAGAGAATTCCAAGAGAATTGAGAAATTCTTCTATTTTTCATCTCTCGGGTATTTGATGATTCATCGCTTCTCTGATATGTACTAGGAACTTTTGTCGAAATTGCCATTTTCCAGCCAATCTGTACAATTGGAAACGACGCAACGTATTCTCATGCAGAAAGTAAATGCAAATATAAACGAGAAATTTATCGAAATTTATTGTCGTCAAAAAAAAAAAAATTGACATTCTCAGATATTATATTTTAGGCGATATATTGAATGTTAAAAAAAATATCATAAAGTTTAACATGGCAGAATATATTTTTGGGCAAATATTTTACCGTCTTTGTCATATTGGGAATGTTTTGTCATCCACAATCGACGAAGAGACTAATATAATTTACATTTTCGAGCTTTTTCACTTCGCAAATTCAAAACTTTGCGAGCGAGATAGTTGAGATTGCAGAGAGAGAGAGAGAGAGAGAGAGAGAGAGAGAGAGAGAGAGAGAGAGAGAGAGAGAGAGAGAGAGAGAGAGAGAGAGAGAGAGAGAGAGAGAGAGAGAGAGAGAGAGAGAGAGAGAGAAGGCCAAGACGAGGGAGGAAAAGGCTGAGTCGCAATACAAGTGCGTGGAATGTAGGACGAGGATAGAATCCAAGACCACGTCGATTCTCCACCTTTATATAGACCCCGAGTTAAGACGAGACAAGATTCTCCTAGAGACAGAGAGAGAGAAGAAAAGAGAAAGAGAGAGAGAGAGAGGGAGAGAGAAAGAGAGAAAGAGAGAAAGAGAGAAAGAGAGAAAGAGAGAAAGAGAGGAAAAGAGAAAGAGAGAAAGAGAGAGAGAGAGAGAGAGAGAGAGAGAGAGAGAGAGAGAGAGAAAGAGAGAAAGAGAGAAAGAGAGAGAGAGAGAAAGAGAGAAAGAGAGAAAGAGAGAAAGAGAGAAAGAGAGGAAAAGAGAAAGAGAGGAAAAGAGAAAGAGAGAAAGAGAGAAAGAGAGAAAGAGAGAGAGAGAGAGAGAGAGAGAGAGAGAGAGAGAGAGAGAGAGAGAGAAATGCCTGCTCTGCCTTGGTGTTATAGCACAGTCGTGTGCTGGTATACAAGTCGAATTAGAATTAATACCTACAAGTTTCAACTTGACTGCTTCAAAAGTACATTCTCTACGTACGATCCATCCATGTATCGAATATATATATATATATATATACATATATATATATATATATATATATATATATATATATCGCGTTTTTGAAGGGCGCATAACGCTCTTTATAAGCATATGTGAGTTACGCCCTTTGGCTTTTGGACACGCGATAACGCTGTAGAAGGCACACGGGTTCCTTAACTACATATGTCTTAAGACACGGAAATAAGTAGAAGCAGCTGTTTACTATTTGTGCTTGTGTGTGTGTGTGTGTTTGTGTCAGTTTGTGTTTGTGTGTAGCTGACGAGGTCACGCGCATCACCCAGAGAGATGCTCCTTCCAATAATTAAATTTACAAACACTTTCATCCCGCGTGTCTGTGTCTGTATCTGTGTATGTGTCTGTGTCTGTGTCTGTGTCTGTGTCTGTATCTGTGTCTGTATCTGTGTCTGTGTCTGTGTCTGTGTCTGTGTCTGTGTCTGTGTCTGTGTCTGTATCTGTGCCTGTGTCTGTGTGTGAATGATACAAGTCGAAATTGAATAGTCGCCGAGCAGGGGTTGTTTAACTAATACGAAAGGAAAAAGAGACAGAAGAACTTGGAGAAATAGAGGGTAGACACTTTGTGAATGACATAAAAAATATGGAATCGCTCTCTTGACGTGTATCTAACGAATTGGCAAATTATAGAGTGACTTTTCCGTAACGAGAACATTCTACGATGATGATATAGTATGGATAGTAATAATAAATATAATAATAATCGTATATATAATAATAAAAATAATAATAATAATAATAATAATAATAATAATAATAATAATAATAATAAAGGCTCAGCGCGGAATCAAAAGAAAATACAAAGTCAGAATAATGCAACTCTATATATGCAATCAGGGAATACCAACCTTTTATATTCAATAGTGAAAGATTTCATAGCCAGAGTGGTGTCTGTGTGTGTGTGTGTGTGGGTTGGGTGAGTTGGGTGCACCATGAATTCGTTTTCGCCCATAATGCATAATTGAACGTTGGACAGTGCAGTTGATAATATTATTATATAATATATATACATATACGATATATATATATATATATATATATATATATATATATATATATATATATATATATATATATATATAATATACGAAGCATTTGAATTCTCAAGCTTATTTGCAATAAATCAAAAATTCTCATTGGTTGATCGATAATGAAAAATTAATAAACTTTCATATAGCTGATTTTTTCGAAAAAAAATATTTTTGGTCTGGAATTCAATACGAATGTGCGTGAAAGTTGTTTGTCATGGCAGAGACAAAATGTTGAATTTTTTTTTTCCAAAATTTTAAAGCTTATTTTCAACCCCAATCTGGATTACTTTTCCTCGAGGCTTTTCTCAGTTTATTCAGGCAACCATACTATCCCAATCTCATTTCATCCTTGTAAGTTTTCTTGCATTGTTATCTCGCTCTCGTTTCGCCTCGAACTTGAAACGATCGTACACAATGATTTACATATATATATATATATATATATATATATATATTATTAATCTCAAATCTTGTTTTTCTGGCTCATGAATTTTCGATTACGATTTTCCACTTGGCCAGCTATTCCTCGCGTCTTTTAAGTATGTGGGTCTCTCTCTCTCTCTCTCTCTCATAATTTTCCTGAATTACGTACAAACTGCGAAAACTTATCTGCTGGGCAAGCTCGTTAGTTCCTGAATCAGGATCGTAATCTCATTAGTCGATAAAAGTGATTCAAGAGGAAATATATTTACACCCTCATATACATATATATCTGACATTTATGAGAGAGAGAAGGAGAGAGGGGGAGGGAGAGAGAGAGAGAGAGAGAGAGAGAGAGAGAGAGAGAGAGAGAGAGAGAGAGAGAGGTAAAAATGTTCACTCATGTTAGGTGAGAGCGTTTAAAAAATTCTCATTCATTGCTATGAGGTAGGGCGGATCATTCAATGGTAAATTCGACGTTGATTTTTGCATCACTGAGAGATACGAAGCATTTTTTATATATTTTTGTTTATCAACGTCCCTGCTTCTATGTTTTGATCCCTCTCGTAGGCGTCGTCATCGTGGGTTCACGACGTGCCGTGTATATTTTTTCTCGCCTCATAACTCGTCTGCAGATTGAGCGATACATGCGTGGTTAGCGATGGCGAGGGAGAAAGAGAGAGATAGAGAGAGAGAGAGAGAGAGAGAGAGAGAGAGAGAGAGAGAGACGAGACGTCGAAAGTTACGGCTGGTTACGCCGGGGCATTTACTCCTGACGATGATGAGGGTAACTTGGCTGTGTCGCAGTATTTACACACACAGACACGCACAGTATATATATATACGCATATACGAGAGAGACTGGAGGGTTGAGAGAGTGAGTAAAAGCCGTGAAAGCCGAGAACACGCGGCGGGTGACGAGCTTTATACGCCAGAATTACCGATGCCCATCCTGCCTATATTGACTTGCTAATGGGACCAAATTTGCCATTCAAATCTTTATCCACCTCCTGGCCAAGAGGATATATATATATATATATATTTTTCTCCACTTGCCTTGGACCAATCCGGCTATAGGAAATACGCTTTGATGATTTCAAAAAGGAGGGAAAAAGCTTTAGAACGTGTATATATATATATATATATATATATATATATATATATATATATATATATATATATATATATATATTGAAATACTTATACGTCATAATGGAAAAAATATGTTTTATTTTTTGTTTCTTTTTTAGTCGCGAAGAATACTCGTGAGATATATATATATATTATATGTATTGTACTTCGTCGTTGCGATAGATAGATAGATAAATAGATAGATAAATGGATAGATAAATAGATAGATAAATGGATAGATACATAGATAGATAAATAGATAGATAAATAGATAGATAAATAGATAGATAAATAGATAGATAAATAGATAGATAAATAGATAGATAAATAGATAGATAAATAGATAGATAGATAGATAAATAGATAGATAAATAGATAGATAAATAGATAGATAAATAGATAGATAAATAGATAGATAAATAGATAGATAAATAGATAGATAGATAGATAAATAGATAGATAAATAGATAGATAAATAGATAGATAAATAGATAGATAAATAGATAGATAAATAGATAGATAAATAGATAGATAAACAGATAGATAAATAGATAGATAAATAGATAGATAAATAGATAGATAAATAGATAGATAAATAGATAGATAAATAGATAGATAAATAGATAGATAAATAGATAGATAAATAGATAGATAAATAGATAGATAAATAGATAGATAAATAGATAGATAAATAGATAGATAAATAGATAGATAAATAGATAGATAGATAGATAAAACTCACCAAAAGATATAAGTCCACTGTTGAGCATCGACAGCTTTATCTGACTTGGAATCGAGGCGAGACTCTGTCCAGGATTGAGATGACGTTTTCTCGGTGGTTTCTCCGCTGTTCTTGGTGCACTTCGACTTCTGTGATGTTGATGATGGTGCTTTCTGTGTGAATGCGAGTGAGTGTGAGAACCAGCCGCGGTCGAAGTCGCCCCGGTTCTGTCGGAAGCGACGCTTCCTATACCAACGACTGCACCACCACTCGACTGTGTCCTCAGCGATGACATTTTAAACTTCCCCTTTTTATTTCGTATTTTTCTCGATTTATCTGAAAATAACGCGAGAAAATGATATTTTTTGGCAAAATTACATTATCAAAGTATATAAAAATATCGAGAAACAAAAAAAAAAAACTTTGTTGAAATTAACCCAAGTGAGTATATTTGAATTTTTTTACTTGATTTAAAATAAATTATTTGTTTGATTTAACGAAACAAAAATATATCTGAGATACATCGAAATTCTCTCGTCTAGGCTAACGCCAATTAATCATATAAAAAAAAATATTTAAATCAAACCAATAATTTTATTTGGGTTTAACTCGACTGTGTCCTCAGCGATGACATTTTAAACCTCCCCTTTTTATTTCGTATTTTTCTCGATTTATCTGAAAATAACGCGAGAAAATGATATTTTTTGGCAAAATTACATTATCAAAGTATATAAAAATATCGAGAAACAAAAAAAAAAAACTTTGTTGAAATTAACCCAAGTGAGTATATTTGATTTTTTTTACTTGATTTAAAATAAATTATTTGTTTGATTTAACGAAACAAAAATATATTTGTGATACATCGAAATTCTCTCGTCCAGGCTAACGCCAATCAATCAAATAAAAAAAAATATTTAAATCAAACCAATAATTTTATTTGGGTTTAACTCGACTGTGTCCTCAGCGATGACATTTCAAACCTCCCCTTTTTATTTCGTATTTTTCTCGATTTATCTGAAAATAACGCGAGAAAATGATATTTTTTGGCAAAATTACATTATCAAAGTATATAAAAATATCGAGAAACAAAAAAAAAAAACTTTGTTGAAATTAACCCAAGTGAGTATATTTGATTTTTTTTACTTGATTTAAAATAAATTATTTGTTTGATTTAACGAAAGTTATTTGTTTGATTTAATAAGCTAACGCCAATCAATCAAATAATTTTTTTAATTTAAATCAAACGAATAATTTTATTTGGGTTTATTCAACTAAATCTTTTTTACTGAGTGCATTTTCGCGTCTGTTTGAAATCTCGATATATCTCGAAATGGCACTTAATACGAAGGATAAGGTTCGACCTTCGTCCATTATGATCTTTTCATCGCGATATATATATATATATATATGCATATGCACATTAGGCGTACATTATTGGATCATACGAATAGACGCAAGCGCGGAAGATATTATATTCGAGGATGCGAGAGAGCCAAACTCTGTTAATATCTAAACGTATATAAACCAGATCGTATATATATATATATATATATATATATATATATATATATATATATATGAACTTTATTCACTCGAGCGAAACGTTGGATCAATATAAGAGACTCGACGAAAGTCGATCAACAACTTTGTTAGTGTATGAGGGAACCCTCTAGGTTTATCATGTAGACTTTCATTTTCATCGTCGTCGTTGTCGCGACGTCCCCGATGAATGTCCAAATTAAGATAGACGAGATAGAAACTCGAGAGAGATCGTCACAGCACGTGATAATATTAATTTATATATATATATATATATATATATGTATATAAAAAAGGCTGATAAATTAATCGACTGACATTTTTGTGTATTTTGATCAAAAAATAATATTCATTCGATCAAAACATTGTCAAATAAATAATTGAGCTTCGTTAGTAGTATCAAAGAGTTTATTTGAAAATCTAAAAAAAAAAATATTTCGTTGGATATGATAAAATAAATGTATTTAATGAACCGTTGCCAAAAGTCTAGTCCGGTCAAATAATATTTTTTTTATACATCATCAAGTGCATTGAGATAAAAAAATGAAAGTTGAATTTAATTCAACTAAATTTTTTATCTGAGTACGTTGTGCAAAAGTAATTGAGGCGTATCAGCATAATCAATAAAATCAACTAAAACAATTCAAATATTCTCAAATATTTAACTTCGACTTGAATCATTTTTTTTTTTTCATTCTCGTTTTCATTAAAATCATTTGCCTCAACCCAAAATTTCGTAATTATTAAATATTTATTTCGCCATGGCCAATAAAAGATTTTTCATTAACGGTAAAAAAAAAATAATAAAAAAAAAGAAAAAATAAAGAAACAGCAATTTTCTGAGTGTTGATTCGCGGTTAGGACAATAAATACGCAGGTTGGGCAAAAAATAAACATAAACAGAGTGCCCTATATTTACTTTTGAATGTTTTGCATTGGTTGACAACATTTCTCATGTCGTACCCGCTCATCTGATGTTTTCATTAACGGTAAAAAAAAGAATTAAAAAAAGAAAAAAAAAGAGAAACAGCAATTTTCTGAGTGTTGATTCGCGGTTAGGACAATAAATACGCATGCTGGGCAAAAAATAAAAATAAACAGAGTGCCCTATATTTACTTTTGAATGTTTTACATTGGTTGACAACATTTCTCATGTCGTACCCGCTCATCTGATGTTTTCATTAACGGTAAAAAAAAGAATTAAAAAAAGAAAAAAAAAGAGAAACAACAATTTTCTGAGTGTTGATTCGCGGTTAGGACAATAAATACGCATGCTGGGCAAAAAATAAAAATAAACAGAGTGCCCTATATTTACTTTTGAATGTTTTACATTGGTTGACAACATTTCTCATGTCGTACCCGCTCATCTGATGTTTTCATTAACGGTAAAAAAAAGAATTAAAAAAAGAAAAAAAAAGAGAAACAGCAATTTTTTGAGTGTTGATTCGCGGTTAGGACAATAAATACGCATGCTGGGCAAAAAATAAAAATAAACCGAGTGCCCTATATTTACTTTTGAATGTTTTGCATTGGTTGACAACATTTCTCATGTCGTACCCGCTAATCTGATGTTCTTGTTTATGCTATATGCGAGCATCATTAATGACCTCGGCGGGAAGAAAGGGGTTGATGAGCGCGGTGGGGGGGGGGGGGGGGGGGTTAGCAGCAGCATGACGTCCTCAGAGCGAGAGGCCTCTCATTTTGACCCAAATAATACGAAAACCTCCACTTGCGGAAGTCACGCGGGCACGGGGATAACCGCGAAAATCGACGAGAGTCAAATTAAGGACGAGTATATAAAATAAAAAAAAAAAAAAATAAAAGGACTTAAGTAGAGTGAGTAAAAAATAAAATCGATGATATATTTATATATATAAATATATATAAATGTATTTAAATCGAACGAATAATTTTATTTGGGTTCATTCAACTATATATATAATATATATAATATATACAATAATATAATTATATACATATATATATATATAAAATGAAAAACCTCCAGAGGTCTCTTTTCTTATAGAAAAAAAAAATAAAAACGGGGAAGAAAAGAAAAAATAAATAAAATGGCGATTATGCTGGGCAAATGATATAAATTAATTTAGTAACAGAGTGCGGAGCGAATTGTGGAGGAAAATGGAGCGTGATGGAATATTAAGAGGCTTGAGACAACGGAGTGTGAAAGGAGAAAATGGCCGGAAAATGCGCCGAGTCGAGAGATGAAAATTCAGGAAAATGTCGCTCTGAGCGTCGAGGCTGAAAAGAGAGAGAGAGGGAGAGAGGGAGGGGGGGTGGAAATACCGCGAGCATTAATGTTTTGTGATAAGCGAAAACGATTAAAGGGGCTCAGACCATGTGAATCAAGGCACAGATGGCGCGTAGAATAAAAATGGAGAGGAAAAGAATGTGAAAAAGTATAATAAAAAGAAACGAAAATAGCACAGAAGAGGATTTAAAAAAAATATAAAAAAAAATAAAAAAAAAAAGATACGACGCAGTGAGAGCATAAAAGCTACCAAGGTTTCCGGGTCGAGTACCCCGCGAGGAGAACTGATGGTATCCGCGATGGTGCATAAAGGCCATTCTAAAAATGTACTGTGGATGTTTTGTAAGCGAACTCGTGATGTTTGCAGTAACGCACGCAGCCACGCCTGACTCACATCAGTGCTTGATGATTTTGGGGAGGGTTCATTTTCGCCCGGACACGCAGACTCGTAAGTATGAGATTCGTGACGAGGTATCTTGGCGACCCTAAACTAATTTTCTCTCTCTCTCTCTCTCTTTCTATCTCTCTCTCTCTCTCTCTCTCTCTCTCTCTCTCTCTCTCTCTCTCTCTCTCTCTCTCTCTCTCTCTCTCTCTCTCTCTCTCTCTCTCTCTCTCTCTCTCTCTCTCTCTCTCTCTCTCTCTCTCTCTCTCTCTCTCTCTCTCTCTCTCTCTCTCTCTCTCTCTCTCTCTCTCTCTCGCTCTCGCTCTCTCTCTCTCTCTCTCTCTCTGTTTCTGTCTCTTTCTTTGCTTGCCAATGACCGCTACACTCTTGACAGGACCTTCAAATTTTTTCTCCCACCTCCACCGTGATGCGTTGCGTCTCTTATTGCCCCGAAACTTTTTTTTTATTTTTTATATATATGTTTTGACCCAAACGAAGTATATATAGGGCGTGTGAATTAATGGAAATGTGACGAAAAAAAATATTCGATTTGTCATTTTATAACTGTAGGTTAAATCTGATAAATCTCTCGAGCGAGATGGTAATTACGTCACATGTAAAAAAATAAGGCCCTGTAAAAGGGCCAGGGCCAGCAGTTTATTTTATCATAAATTTTAGGTTTTTTTTTAAATGTTTTTCATATCAGCTTTGACACTGACCCAATCTAATTTTGAAAAGAGAGTAGGTGTGAATTGATGAAAATGGTCGATAAGGCCCTGCAAAAGGGCCAGGGCGCAGTTTATTTTGTTACAAACTTTTTTTTTTTTTTTAAATCTTTTTCATATTAGCTTTGACACTGACCCAATCTAATTTTGTAAAGAGAGTATCTGTGAATTAATGAAAATGTTCGAAAATGTTCGATAAGGCCCTGCAAAAGGGCCAGGGCTCAGTTTATTTCGTTATAAACTTTTTTTTTTTTTTTTTAAATCTTTTTCATGTTATTTTTTACACTGACCCAATCTAATTTTGAAAAGAGAGTACGTTGCGAATTAATGAAATTGTTCGATGAGGCCCTGTAAAAGGGCCAGGGCTCAGTTTATTTCGTTATAAACTTTTTTTTAAATCTTTTTCATATCAGATTTGACACTGACCCAATCTAATTTTGTAAAGAGAGTATCTGTGAATTAATGAAAATGTTCGATAAGGCCCTGCAAAAGGGCGAGGGCTCAGTTTATTTTGTTATAAACTTTTTTAAAATCTTTTTCATATCAGCTTTGACACTGACCCAATCTAATTTTGTAAAGAGAGTATGTGTGAATTAATGAAAATGTTCGAAAATGTTCGATAAGGCCCTGCAAAAGGGCCAGGGCTCAGTTTATTTTGTTATAAACTTTTTTTAAATTTTTTTTCATATCAGCTTTGACACTGACCCAATCTAATTTTGAAATGAGAGTATGTGTGAATTAATGAAAATGTTCGATAAGGCCCTGCAAAAGGGCCAGGGCTCAGTTTATTTTGTCATAAATTTAACGTTTTTTTTTTATTTTTAAAAAATCTTTTTCATATTATTTTTTACACTGACCCAATATAATTTTGTAAAGAGAATATGTGTGAATTAATGATAATTTTAAGCCATTGTAGCTATATATATATATATATATATAATCGGAATTATCCTTTGGTCGAATTTCCGAAGCTTTTCAAATGATAAATGACCTCGTATAACCCTCTCAAAGATTCTCATCGGTTTATTCTTACAATGCCTTTTATGCTTTTTTGATCTTTTTCTTATTCGCTAACTCACGTCTGTTCGACTATAACCGAATGCCATTAGGACTTGAACCGTTATAAAGCTTTCCGCGACGCCATTATCGGCTTCAACTACGTCGCAGTGTCGACAGCTCAGACCAAGCATATTTTTCAACGCTTCCCGATAAATTTATTACCCGAGGAAAATGTAAGAACAGAAACGCCAAACTATTACGCAACGAGGCGAGATCATGAGTGTCAAACTTTTGTTCAGGGTGTTTCGACTTTTAATTCTGGTGAGCTATATATATATATATATATATCTATCTATATCTATATATATATCTATATATATATATATATATAGATATATATCTCGCCGTGACAATTTACGAGTTAGCAGGTTCGCTTTTATTCAAAGTTATACGATAGATGTAGGGAATCCTGAACGTGCCGGGCAAGTAGCTCTCTCGTGCACTCGAGTTGAAGAGATCTCAGTCACTTTTCCAATAGCGCTTCACCTCAATGATATTTAGTTACCTTTTTCTTCATAATATACCATTTCTGCTATTCCCTCATTTCTCATTTTCATGAGCGAATTTTTTATAAAAATTTCATCCAAGAACTTTTATATACACTGAAAAAAAATTAAGGATTTTATTTCATCGAGTTGCTAATTGCACAATTACCGGGTTAATAAAATTTTATTTAAATCAAAGACTCGAATTATATTTGAATCAAAGATTCAAGATTGACTCTAATCGACTCGAGTCGAACTCTATTTGAATAATATCAAAACTCTATTCGAATAAAATAAACTTTATTTGAATCAAATAAGGCCCATTTTTTTTCTCAGTCTCGATGTTAGTTCTGATATTTTTTTCAACGATATCGCCAGCCGATTTGTGTGAATTATAAAGACGTAATATTTATCGACGATCGAATTGGCAAAAAATTCAAAATACGTAAATGTTAATGTAATTTTACACGTACGTCAAATATACATCGAATATTGGACCAGAGATTGTGAAATTCACACACGACTGTGAATTCGATTAACATTCAATTTGACCAGAGAGTGTGAGAGGTCGAAACATTGGATAACGTTCTGCGGCGTGAGAAATTTCTCTGAAAGCTGAAAATATTTATTGTGCAATAAATATTTTCAGCTTTAGGAAAAAAAAATCAGAGTTATCCAATTATTCGGGAATTCGAAATACCGACCAAAAGCATGTACAATTTTTTTTTTCCATTCAGCCAAATGCTACAATTTTTGCACAATAAATATATATATATAAAGCTGAAAATATTTATTGTGCAAAAATTGTAGCATTTGGCTGAATGGAAAAAAAAAATTTTATATGTACAATTTTTGCACAATTTTTGCACAATAAATATTTTCAGCTTTATATATATATATATGCTAATTCAGGCTGATGTATGATAAAAGTAACTCGAAAGAGCACATTGAATTTAACGAGATCGAAGATTTGCCCTCTCCACTTCCAAGAGTAAAAACTCTCGTTCGATCCTCTTTTTTTTTTTTTTTTGCCTGCAATAGCTGACGATGAGTCGTCTGTGTACGTTTCGTTTCCCCGATCGAGATTCCGAATGAAATGGAGGGTGAGCGTAAATCCAGGTTGATATACATGCCGATATAAATAAATTTAGATCGTACCGCGCCAGAACGCTTTGAGAATTCTTCCTCGAAATTCAGAGCCATGCTGTGCTCAATTCCAGTCCAATACACTCGAACATGAATTATAATTTTTTTTTTTTTTTTTTTTTTTCTTTCTTCGTAACTGGCTGATTTTTCAATGAGATAAATGACAACAATTCATTATTCGTGTTCCCCAAGAAGATAGAAACTCTCGCTATATATAAAACGGGTACAGAAGTGGAAGATATAAGTTACTGGAAAAGATCCTCTGCCTGTATATATATATGCATATCTTGCTCATACTATATATATATATATATATATATATATATATATATATATATATATATATATATATATATACTATATACATATATACAAATATACATATATATATATATATATATATATATATATATATATATATATATATATATATATATATATATATATATAGTATGAGCAAGATATGCATTCTTTATCAATGACGAAAACTTCATTTTCAGGCCTTCCACACGGATAAAGTTTCGATGCTCGAACCCTCATAATTTAACTCGAAAGAGTGATGCTCTCGTAAAAGCTATGCAAGATGGGAAATATTTATGAATTTACGAGCGAGAAATTGTCGATAAAAATCACCTCCGTCAAGATAGCACTAATCTCGTAATTTTCAACAGTTTTAGGTCGTAAAGAATAATTGAGACTTCAGGACGTATATTTTTGTTTTCCAATTTGCACAAAATAAAAACGACCGACGTTCAAGAGATCCGTCAATTGAAAGTTTTTATTCACGATAAGGTGACAAAAATGAAACTTTTTTGCCATAAAGGCCTAATATATATATATATATATATATATATATATATATTAATTATTGAAGGACTGCTCATTTTTTCATTCTAATGACAGCCAGCGACGAAAAAAAAAAAAAACAAAACATAAACTTTATGACACTTTTATGGATGAAATACTGGAGATCCTTATTGTTTTTTTTTATTTTTATAAAAAGCAATAACTTTGGTATGAAAACTTTTTTCTTTTATGCTAAATACTAAATACGAAGAATGATACTCCAATCTAAGAAAGAGCGTCGAGAAAAGTATGACTAAATGTGTCCACAGATGGTATATATATATTTTTTTTAAAAGAAAGCGATATTTACCTCAACCCAAAAATATCCCCAATTACTCCTGAGACACTTCGAGTCTCATAAAAAAAATATTAACTGCTTAAAGTAAAAAATAAAAACTTTTTGCCACTTTTATGGCTGAAATACTGAAGATCCTTATTGATTTTTTTTTTAATAAAAAGTAATAACTTTGGTATAAAAACTTTTTTCTTTTATGCTAAATACTAAATACGAAGAATGATACTCCAATCTAAGAAAGAGCGTCGAGAAAAGTATGACTAAATGTGTCCACAGATGGTATATATATATTTTTTTTAAAAGAAAGCGATATTTACCTCAACCCAAAAATATCCCCAATTACTCCTGAGACACTTCGAGTCTCATAAAAAAAATATTAACTGCTTAAAGTAAAAAATAAAAACTTTTTGCCACTTTTATGGCTGAAATACTGAAGATCCTTATTGATTTTTTTTTTAATAAAAAGTAATAACTTTGGTATAAAAACTTTTTTCTTTTATGCTAAATACTAAATACGAAGAATGATACTCCAATCCAAGAAAGAGCGTCGAGAAAAGCATGACTAAATGTGTCCACAGATGGTATATATATATTTTTTTTAAAAGAAAGCGATATTTACCTCAACCCAAAAATATCCCCAATTACTCCTGAGACACTTCGAGTCTCATAAAAAAAATATTAACTGCTTAAAGTAAAAAATAAAAACTTTTTGCCACTTTTATGGCTGAAATCCTGAAGATTAATTAAATTAATTAATTAAATTAATTAACAATCACTTAGTGTCCTCGATTCGGGGCACTATCTTAATTTATACCAAGATAAGAGGCGAAATAAATGGTCCAGCAATTTGCGCTTTCGTAATTACGAGAGAGATTGTATTTTTTTGTGAAAATCCTGGTAGAGATTTTTCTGGTTAAATAATTGGATTGTTTTTCATTATGGGTCACGTATGAACAAACTTTCAATCGTGGTGGTCGCGAATGGTCGCGAATGGTTGACCTCACTCGATATTCCATAGAGTATATATATACATATATATATCTAACTGAGAGAGGGAGGGGTGGGGGGAGAGCGAGATGGATTGTATGACAGAAGGGACGTTGAGGCCTGGCTAGCACGTGTCATTCGGTTAGTTCGCAGGAGAGAGCGCCGAGTATTATAGCCGGTATAGGTACATAGGGCAGTACCTACGCGTAGAGTTCACTCACAGAGCATTCCCTCGAGTCGTGCGATACGTTAGCTATCATATCTATATCAAACACAACCCACTCCGTGTTACATGTCGAATGGGGATGAATAGCAATCGCACCCTCCCTTCCGCCCTCGCTCTTTCTCTCTCTCTCTCTCTCTCTCTCTCTCTCTCTCTCTCTCTCTGCGTGTATAGCATCAACCCTTGATGATTTTTCACCTCATCCAAACCCGCTAAACTCACACCAATATATATATATATATCAATGAAATTTATTGAAATAAAAAAACACGAGAATTATTTACGATAAAAAAAAACTCGAGGGGATGAATGGCATTTGCACCCTCTCTACGTGTAACATCAACCTGTGGATGATTTTTCACCGCATCCTGACAAATGCATAACACCCAGAATAAAAGATTTAGTTGAACTAAATGATTAAATTTGTATTTTTGCAATTAATTGGAATTCAATATTTTTTTTAATTTAATTAAACGAATATATTTGATCGGCCTCAATTGTCTTGTTTTAAGGCGAACGCAATAAATTAAATAAAATATTTAGTCAAGTAAAATAAATAATTTATTTGGAATCAACTGAAAGTTTAGTAGCTCGAGATTCAAGCAAAATTAAGTTGATTCAATTAAATAATTATCTCAAATTGATTCAATATCAAATTAATCGGGGGGAAAAAAAAAAGAAAATTACGAAAAATTAATTAGTAATTTAAAAAACTCACCTTTTGATTGAATGTCGCACCGGTTATTCACCGGTCACTAACCAATATTCACGGTCCAACAAGGACGACGAACCGCACCGTAAAAACAATAATAATATCCAATCATGGGAAATAATTCTCTTTACTCTTTTTTAATTTTTCTTTTTTATGTTCACGCACTTTTTGCACCCATGCACTTGATACTCTTCAACTCTCGTAAGGTGAAAAAATTACAAAAATCATTGCAAAATCATTGAATAATTCACTAAAAATTGTTTCGTTATATAAAATTACACGCACATCTTGGCTGAGCTAATGCATCAACCCCTGTATATAGATCGTGACGCGGGAAGGTCTTTGCACTTACAATTGATGTATATATATATATTATATATATATATATATATATGTATATGTATATATATATATATATATATACGTAACTTTATATCCTGCTATATAGAGACTCGCTGTACTTTCCTCCACTTGTTTCTTTTTTATTCCACCCCTCGATATTTCCCACAAAGTTCATCCATCAACCGGATGAAATATCGAATTTTCCACCAAATGGAAAACTTTTATATTTATATTTATATATACAAAAAAAAAAACACGAGATGAATTACATTGTCCAAATAGACGTGTTGTCCGTTAAATTTTTTTTTTTTTCCCTAATATTCCAATTTTTTCTTAAGAGCCTGTTGAAAAAAATTCTTCGATGATGTCTGACAGGCAAAAAAATACACTTGACCGTTCGATTAAAAGGTGATGAAAAAAATATATATATATATATATAAATAAAAAAAAACTAAGAAAGAGTAGAAGGAAAAGTTTATCAATGAGGAGGGAGTGGATTAAGAAGAAGAAGAAAATGATGATAATGATGATGATGATGAGGAAGAAAAAAGGGTAAAGAAGGGGTTGGGCCGAGAGGGAGCACGCGCGCGGACGTTCGAAGCCCGAAGCGAGGTCAGCGAGATAGACGCTCTCTCGTTATATCTCCGGCAAGGATATGATCCTGGCGCGTGTGAGTATCTCTCTCTCTCTCTCTCTGTGATAGAAACGAGAGAGACAGAGAAAATGAAAAAAGAGAGAGAAAATAAATAAAAAATATAAACAGATATATATAGAGTCGAAATTTTTTTTTTTCTCTCTCGCAACGAAATAATAAAAATTTTAATCACCGAAAACAACAACAACAACAACAGCACCAGCAGCACCAACTGAGAGCCCCGCGTGCTTTACGCGATCGGTTATTACGATTTTACGTCGCAGAGCACACACACGTATTACTACTGCGAGCTCCGTCGAGAGACTGACGGTTGACGGTAGAGAAAATAACGGCGGCTCGATTCCCCGTGGTCGTTTCGGATATTTCGTCGACGGCGCGTCAGCCAGCGCGCGCGAGAGAGACTTTCGTCGTTCAGGATGCTGGCCCCGCTTCTATCCGGGATGTGTGGCCGGCGGGGGGAGGGCGGCGAGGGGTGGGGGATAGGGGATGACGGTTGGCGGGGGTGGGGGGGAGAGGAAGGATTGGCTATGCTAGAGCGCAAAACGTCGCCGTCGTCGTCGTCGCCGTCGCCTTCACCGTCGGCGACGCCGATTGTGTGCTCTGCGGGGGTGGTTGGAGTGGGGATGACGGAATATCGCTGCCGCGGCGCGCGCGAAAGGCTTTTTCGCATCTCCCGCGAGGGCGTGGCTCCTGTCGGCTCTCTATGTCGCCGACGGATGCTGCCTTCAAACTATATATATATATATAACTATATATACATATATATACATATATATACATATATATACATATATATACATATATATACATATATATACATATATATACATATATACACATATATACATATATATATACATATATATACATATATATACACATATATATACATATATATAGTTAGTATAGTAGATGTATGCATATATATATATCCTATATACATAGGAGGCCACATAAACACCACATAAAAAAACTACCCTATACCCCAATAAAATACGACTCCTCTTCATGTATAATTTTTTTCTTTTTTTTTTGTTTACGTGTAAATCGAATTTTATTGTCTTTCATACTTACATTTGTGTGGGGAAGGAGAAAATGAAACAATGTTTTTGATATTCCCAGTAAAAATATTGTATGTGACAAATTGTATTTTGGGTAAAAAAAAGATTGTTTTATTTTTTAAAATTTATTAATTAAATTTATAAAAGTTTATCCACCGGAAATGAAGCGGATAATTCTTGCAGCTGAGCTGAAAAAAAATATTCCACTTTGATATGTGTGTGTGTGTTGAACTCGCACTCTTGACCGAGGTCCGGGGCTCGTCTTGGTGCTTTCCGGCCCTCATTCTTACTCCGTGTCCGCGATCACATTTTCGACCCTTCGACCTTGCTCGAATATATATAATTCGCATCGTTTATCTGCAGAGTTGGCTTGTTGAGAGATTTAGGAAATAAGTTGCTACGTTTTATTTTTTATTATATATTAATTTAATTTATAATTAATTGTAGCAATTTTTTTATTTATTAATTTTTTTATTATTCTGTTGTTTATATAATATTTATTTATGCATTAAAGTAACGAGAAATATTCATTCCTCTGTGTAGAGATGGAATAGAGATACTTTAGGCAACGAGGATTTGCGTTAAAAAAATTATATATATTTTTTTTCTAAATGATAATCTTGTCAGTTATTAAAATTTATATTTCCAACAAACAATTTCGCCATTAAATTAATAAAGGTTCGAGTCTATATCTATATATAGAATATCAAAGTCATAAACGACCATTTGCAAAACGACTGCTGGCTGGCAATTCTCGGCTCTCTGTCTCTTCGCGAACAAGGCTTTTCTCTAGAAAATGAAAATGCGTTTTCTGGCAACGGGCCTGTTTCATATATATATATATATACAACGAGACGACGAGAGTGTATATATATACACTCTCGTTGGCTTATATAGCTATATATAAAACACGGTTACTCTTTACATACTATATATCGTACTTGAATATATTTGCATCGTTGGCAGTCGAAAATTTTTGGTTCAAGATTGGCCGAAAAAAAGAAAAAAAAAAAAAGTAGAAAATTGTGGATTATTTAATGATTATTTAATGATGCACGGAAAAGTCTACGGACAAATATATATATATATATATATATATATATATATATATATATATATATATATATATATATATATGTATCAGCCACGTGTTTGACCACGCACGAATGGGAGAATGGACTGTAAGGGTTAAAGCGAGAAAATAGGAGAAACGAGTGACGAGTGACGGAGGTGCGAGGCGCCCGATTCGCGGCGGTCCACGTCGGACAAGGTTAAGACGCGACCCTCGAACTTATAAATAGTTATAACGGCGAAACGGCCTCGTACGCGAGAGAATCTATATAGAAAATACGAGATGGGACTGCGACGGTGTGGTCTCGTCGTTTGGCAACCAGTCGAGAGAACATGACAGCGAGAAAAAGAAAGAGAGAGAGAGTTTGGTCCCCGCTGGTCCATTGTACGTTTTTTACCCTCCAAAACGACGAGACGCACCTGATACAGATCAAGATTTTTTATGAAAATGCGGAAGTATATATATATATATATATATATATATATATATATATATATATATATATATATGGCCGAAGGATAAGCCCTAAAATTGCCTACGCCGAAAAAATAAGGTCTCCCTCTATGTGTTGTTCATCATCGGCGCCATCGTTGCCTGGGGAACGACCTCGAAGGGGTTTTCCGGATTCCTGATTATTACCACTATACGATCCCATCTCTTGTCCCCGAGCCCCTATAAATATCTAACAAAAAGAGCGATAGCAAAAGGTCGAGTAGTAAATATATAGATGGGTGGTGCGATAAAAAACTTTGGACTATATATATATATACATAAATTTGTATCAGATTGGACTGCCTTGCAAAATAAACACGCATTGCATAAATTTTACATTTATAGTGAGAATTATTGTATCTAAAATATCTCATACATTATGATAACATGGAAATATTATTTTTAATAAAATTTTCATAAATTTTTCAGACTCGAGAGTGTTTGAGATGTATGATTTTCAACACGCGTTATATTTTTCAATCGAAATGGAGAGCTTTGCGAAAGCTCTTGACGTTTCAGCGAAACTCCGGCGGAAAATAATAATAATAATAATAATAATAATAAATATACGTATACAGATAGTACTCGAGTCACTCGCAGCATCTCTGCACGAGGTAAAAGCATCTTCGCATCTCCCACACACTCGAATTGTGTGCGACCTTACCAAAGCTCTCTGGCTTTACGAAATATCGATGGAACCTTCAAAGTTCGCTTGCCTTTTGCGCTCGGACATTGAGAAATTTTGTAGATATCGAGACGCGTGTGAGTTTTATTTTGTTTGTTTTTTTTTTTTTTTTCGTGGCTTCACCGATGAAATGTGTAGTGGGGCAACGAGCATCGATAGTTTTGCTCGCCCTTGGCTATAGTTCGACGACCTCTGGTAGTTATAATCTCGGGCACCCTCGTCTCAAAAATTTTGCGTAAAAAAACACGAGAAGAAAAAGAAAAATATTAAAAATTCTACTTGAAATTGCGAGAACGATTTCTCAGTCTTATTTTACGGACCGGAAATGAGATTGTTTTTTTTTTTTTTCGTTTACGACAAGTTGATTTATAGATCGCGGCGAAAAGATTTTTGTCAAAGAAATTTGAGCCCGTTGACAAAGTTAGACGAGTATAAATCCGAGTTTTAGTGTAAAGTCGTCAACATATTCTTAACCCCCGTCATTACTACAGTTTTGCGCATTAATATATATTATATTATCTCGCGAGCTCGCGTTGCTCGAGAATTGAGCTACTTTGCCAAATATACTTATATATATATATATATATATATACATGTATGTATATAAGTATGTAAATGGGTACCTGAGGGCATAAACACACACAAACATTGTACTGCATCAACATAAAGTATATATATACATATATACACACACATATATATATATATCTGACTAAATATATCCATGTATTATTAATACAAAAAAATATATCTAATAGGGGATGTATGTAAATTCGATGGTTTGAGAGAGAAAGAGAGGAAGAGGGAGAAAGAGAGAGAGAGAGAGAGTGAGAGAGAAAACAAGTGGAGAAAAGATTGTCCGTAAAGACACGCGGGCAAACTGCGCGGCCGCGTGTTCGCAAGAAGAGCCGAATCGGCCCACTTTGGCAAACATCCAAAACTCGCAAATTCCTCAGAGTCACGAGCGTCACTGATTCCCCGCGTCCCAGCCCGGTTATTATTGTGTGCGATAATCTTACGCGTCTGGCAGTCTCTTCCCAAGATATGCTGTCGAAACATTTCATAGGAAGCGATTTTTCTTTTTTCTTTTGTACCGGAAAAAAAATAATTGACTGTCTTATACGTGAACAATTTTTTGGGCTGATGACACTATTAAGGAAAAATATAATTATTCATATTGGCAAAGCAGAGTTTATCCTTCATCGTAATCGAGATGAAATTACGATTTGATTTTGTGCTCACCAATTTTTCAAGTTTTCAAAATATACTTTTAGATGCCACTGATCGTGGAAAAATGTTCGATAAAATCCTCTTCTCGCTTAAATTTCGGCCATTTGCAATGGATTAGCCGCAATAGACGATTGCATGTATATATATATATTTTTTTTTGTTATTTGTAAATTATAGTTTCGAATTTTTATTTTAATATCGCTTTCGATTCATATTACCCCACAATTATTCTCGACCTTCATTACCCCAACGAGATTTACGTATTATACTCACCCCACTACTCCCTTTCCCCCACTCCCACTGAGCAGTTGAGCCGGCTATGCGCTGCGCGGTGCGCAGACCTCGCGAGTGCGTCATTCCGGCTTCGGCTTTGACGCTGACACGTCGTATTTTTGAGCTCTCCGTTGTATATAAAAATATTTTATTTTATTCTCCGTGAATTAAATAATTAATCCACGCATTTGTCGATGCACAAACACTCGAAGAGTCATGTCGATTCTACAATAACATCGCACGGTAAAGTTAATTCCTAAGGTAGTAGGGCCCAGTTACTGAGACCGTACCAGTTGCTGACCGTCTCATGGACAAACAATAAGTGCGAGAGAGACGGCAATAGGAATTCTCATAGAGTGTCAGTAACTGGTACAGTGTCAGCAATTGGGCTCACTACCCTACGTTCTTTATAAAAACTTTCACCCTTTTCGTGGGTATTTCTGTGTTTCGCCTTCAAGAACTTTATTACTATTTATTGATCAACTCAGTCCCCTTTTCTATAGTTCTCACAGAATAACTTTAAATAATTGACAAGAAAAACAAGCAAAATGTCAACGAATAAAATATAAAGATTAAAAGAGTGAAAGAAACTTTGTGCCTTGGCTGAAATGGTCAGGACTCCATACAAGGCCCAGTATATCAGGCCCGAATGCCCCACATTAATATCGCGAGACCGGGTGGCGTAAAAAATTTATCGCGTAGCAAAAAACTTCTCAAAGAGTAAAGTTAAGGGCAAACGATGATGGTCCTTTTATATGTATACGAATCATATTTATAGGTGTAAAATGTTCATTTCAATCCCAAATCATATAGTTTTGATTTTTTAATAATTTTCCTATTCCACTAGCATTTTCCCTCGTTAATTTTTCTATAAAAAGAACATCACATATGGAATATTTTCTGCTCTCATTTTTTCTTCTTCATCTCTCTCCGTATCACAGAAACTCTAATAAACTTTGACAGATTTTATGCGGTACTTTAGGATGAAAGAAAAATTTTTGATTAAATTAATATAAAATCAATGATACACTCGGATTTTTGTTGTGTTACAAATGGTTATATTCTCGTCGGTTTATGTTACAAAAAGAATTGCTTCAACAAGTTAAATATATATATATATATATATATATAATAATATACCGATGATTTCTTTTATCAATAATGAAAAAGAAATCATTAGAACATATCGGATATTTTAAGCAGCTACGATAAAATAATATATCTAATATGCGCTCGTTTCTATCGGTCGAAAAATGTCACGAGAAAATTTCACAATTTAATTTGATAAATTTCGACGTTTTTCGCGATTAGGACTCGGAGAACCCGAAACTCATTGTCGTCCAACACGCAATTTTTTCTCCTTTATTGACATTTAAACTTTATGCAATTTGATTAAAGTCACGGAATTAATTAATTGTAATCTGTGCCAATCGTTATAATTTTTTTTTTTTTCGTTTATAAAATTCTATTAGTGTTGAATAGTAATTCGTATATAATTATTGTTTTTATTCGGTTTTATGGGCACTGTTAATCCATATTTACTACAAACGTCTATAGAGGGAGGATAAACATTTCGGTTATTAATTCGTTTAAAATACAATTTGGTAATGTAGAATAATTTGGTAATGTTATACAACCCCAATGTGCA
This sequence comes from Dyspetes luteomarginatus, assembly GCA_963669185.1. Taxonomy (NCBI): domain Eukaryota; kingdom Metazoa; phylum Arthropoda; class Insecta; order Hymenoptera; family Ichneumonidae; genus Dyspetes; species Dyspetes luteomarginatus. Next base: position 3,775,226 of record OY769903.1, read on the forward strand.
TTTACAATATATACAATTTCGGATCCATGCCTGTAAAAAAAGATAATCGATTTTTTTTTTCCTTTTCATGAAAATTGTATCAATTTGATATATTGAGAAAAAGATGAAAATTGCTGCATTAGTATTATTCTTGCCATATTTTTTTAAATTAATCAATAAAATAATTTGAGATAATTTTTCTTTTTTTCGATACCTGACAGTAAGTAAATTAATGAAATAATTTTTCATTTTTATGCTAATTATTGATAAACATGGATCCTTTTTAGAGTGCGATTAACGTTCAATCACTCTTCGCGTTTTATCGCAGCGTTGATGCAGACACATTTTTCACACAACGATTAATTTCCATTAAAAATTCATCCAGTTCCATTACAATTAAGTTATAAATAATCCAATATTTTAACGTGCTACAATTTGTGTGTGTATGTGTGTGTATATATATATATATATATATATATATATCTATGTACTTGGTAGATAATTGTTAGATTTGTTTTTTTTTTTTTATTATCATCGTTATCTAAACCAACACGCACGCACCATCGACAAAGACACGGGTAAACGCATAATAGGGACGCAATTGGAGCTTTTTAACAAGCATTGAGCTGACCAGCTCGATTTACCGGTCTCTTTATATTTTTAATAATTCATTGTCACCAGGATATATATTTTGTTCCCAGATTGTGCCAAATTATTATATCGTCATCGTGTCATTAACAAATAGGAGAAACATTTTTTATTATCCAATCTTGGTTTATTTTTCTCTCTTCTCTGTTTTTTTTTTTTCATGAAATTTCTCTCTCTCTCTCTCTCTTGCTCTCTCCTGTTAATGATAAAGAAATTTGTGGAGGGAAATTTTCGGCGTTTCGGTACAGCGAAGGAGCTGTAGAGAAAATGAGAGAGGACGGTAAAGCCCTTCGGTGTTTTGTAACATTTTTTTTTTTTTTTCTTCACATTTTTTCTGACGGATTGGAATAAAATTCCGTAGCGCGATAATGCGTTTGCGGACGGCAATTAAAAGGCAAGGACCTGAAGAGTCAAAATCTCGTTTTGCTTTTTTTTTTTTTTTTTTTTTCAACGATTCAGTTGGCAAAGCAAAGAGTAACAATTTTTTGCGTTACGTTCCTCGGCCGATGGTGGTGTGTGAGGATGGGAAAGGGACGGTGGTCTCTGAGACTGGCTCGGTTCTTGGACACAGAGTCAATTATCGCCCGTGTCAATCGCATTCGTCGACTCTCCAAACTGATTATATATATATATATATATATATATATATACATATATATATATATATCAAAAAAATTGCACATTTTACAAATAAAAATACAAATGTGATGCAACACTCGGAAAAAAAAAAAAAAAAAAAAAAGATATTGTCAACTTGTTTTATTTGTCCATAAAATATGTTAGTAGAGACCGAGCGCGGAGCAAACATTAATTAGCATCTGCATAGATCGGTGCAACGGATTAAAAAAATTTTGTTTTTCGTTTCTTTGTTAAAATAATTAAAAAAAAAAATTTGTTCTTATATTCCATCACCTGCTTAATAGACACGGGCGATTACAATAATAATTATGATGTTGATGCAATAACAGAAAAGCATCTGATCGTAAAAAAATGTTAACGATCAGTATAAATTGCTCGATTAATTTCGATAATTCATCGCACATCGAGAGAGATGGCCGCGATTATCGCAATCGCAGTAATCAATTAATCAATTAATATATATCAATATATATATGTATATATATATATATGTATATATATAATATATATATATATGTATGTAGAATTAGGTAAATAATATTAATATACAATTCGGCGTTGGTACTGATAATAGGGTTAACAATTTTTATGCTCAAGCTATAAATTGTCAGACAACGAGACGATTTTTTCGTCATGAGCATATTGACAAAACATTAATTTCACCTGATTATTCACAATAATTTTCATTACGACGACACACTGAAAAACTTGCTGCGATAATACGAAAAAAAAAAAACAAAATCGCGCAACTTTTAATTAACATTGAAATTAAATTCCTGCGATATAAATATTTGTCGCGCAGAATCTCAAAATTAATTTAATTTATTTGTCTCGTATGCTTTATTTTAATGGGCAAAAATATATTCGATGGGGCCTTATCGCACATGCGAATAGATGCCAATTCAAAGGAGAACGGAAAAATAATTCTCTAGATTTATATTAAAACAATAATAATAATACTAAAATGTAAATAATAAAATTTATGAATAAACATAATACGCAATTAGCTGCCTAATTAATTTTTCTTATTTTTCGAGGCCCAATTTAGGCCGAATCCTTAGATAAAAATTAACAATCCCTGTACCTTTTTTTGTTTATTTGAATTTTTTTCGTTCGTAATATGTCGAGATAGATTGAACAATTAATACATGCAATTTCATACGAACGAACAGTACGAGATTTAATTGTCAGTATTTTTAGTCTTTAAATTTCTTTTTTTTTTCTTTCTTTTCTTTTTTTTTAGTCTTCTTTCAAACTTAATAAATTCAATAATGAGGATAATAGGACACAATTCGACGGAATTTAACGTACTCGACGGAAAATTTGCCAAGGTTTGGTGGACGATACATCTACGAGCTTGTTGTTTTTGTTTTTTTTTTTTCGTTAGTATATAAAAGTTCTAAAATTCTATATAATGGACGACCCAGAATCAAGACGCTTGCTAAATCGCTCGATTTTCTTATATTCCTATCACGTTTCGGTTTTTTTTTCTTCTTCTAACTCTCAAACTCCCCCCTCATCAACTTTAATTATCTCTCTCGTCCCATCATGACTAAGTCGATTACAAATTCTAAACTCTTTTATGTTTCATACGTTGATGGATAAATATTGTCTCTCTCTCTCTCTACGCGCAATGTAACGTAAAATCGTTATTCTCGTGTTTGCACTAAAAATTTTCATGAATTTCTCGACATTCTAATCACGGGAGAAAGAAAAAACAGTCACGCGTTTAAAAAGAGAACAAAAAACGCGATAAAATTTTTAAGTCACTTTCCAATATAATGGAAATAAACTTTGTCGCTGGCGAAGAGAAAATCTTTTCCTGTCTAGTTTCGTAAAATATATGAAAAACATAAGTGAAATATTTTCTCTTTCACTCTCCTTTTCAAACAGCTGCCTCAACTGGAACAATTAAAAATGTTTTTATAACAAAAGCTCGAGATTCTTCGAATCGTAGATGGAGCAGACATGGAGCCGAGGATGATGCACTTTGATGGCAAACATCTCGAGATCTTTTGAACTTTCTACAAGTCAATTTTATCCAATCGCAGGAAAAAAACAAAAATAACACGAAGAAAAATAATTAGTGAGATAAAATTATTCGGCAAAAAAATTATCTGTGGCTCTCGATCATTAATTTTCCAGTGCAAAAATTATTTCAATAAAAATTAATCGATTATGAAGAATAATCGAGATGCTGTGCCATTGATATCTCGTGCATCTCCTCAAAACACTTTGCTCCACATCTTGACTATTTTCTAGAAGAAATCTCGTCCCATGTGAGGACGGTTAGTCTGTTGGGTCATTCGGGCCCTGCCACGTCCATTTCCACCTGAAGCGTGTCGTCTTGTATTTCTCAATTCTCGATCGACCTCCAACTCTTCGAGTTTCATTGTCAAGCCAAGTTTTTGCTGGACAGCCAAACGAAGAAGATGATTTAGGGTTTTGCGGTCATCCTCGGCAGCGGCCAATTGACGCTGCAGCTCGTCAACCTGCGTGACGTATTCCTCGCAGCGAGCAGCAAACATGGCGCGTAAACCTGGGAATTGCATTGTTAGCTGGTAATAACACGAGAGGAAAAAAAAAGAGACTCTCAATAAGAGGACAGAGAGAAGAATTTTTACTGAGAAAATGGCACATTGAAAATTACTGAATGAACAAAGAGACACACACACCAATATCCATTTTTCCTTTCAATTGATTTCCATGGCAATTCTCCAAGCAGGAAAAATTACAGTTTGAAGCAAACATTGCTTATAATTAAATTGTTATAAACAACAAGCCAAAAATATCGAGTTATCGTTCAAAATGGCGGGTAACAATTGCTAGTGTAGAATCGATCTCAACAGTGCTAGATATTATTAGTACGTTATACACGAGTACTAATTTCTTGATTCTTCTTCTTTGCTACCCAAACATATCGAGTTTTTTAAACTGGCGGGCAATAATTGCGAGCACAGACAAGGGCGAGTGCAAAATCAATCGTAACAGTGCTGGATATTATTAGTACGATATAGACGAATACTAATTCGATGGGGTGGAGAAAGAGAATATTAATATCGATGCGATTAATGATAAAGGGTCAGGGGGAGGGTTAGTAAAAAGGGAAAGAAAATATTTATATTAGCATAGGTCAGGTGAAAAAAAAACTACTGGCGTCACAAAATGCACACCCTTTGCTATTACTAAAACTCTCATAATAAATATTTCAATATTTTTCATTGTACTCACTCGAGAAAGTCGCAGCATTTTCTTTCAATCTTCTCAGCTCGTTTCTTAGCTTGGAGATAGTGTCACTGATTATGCTCTTTTCAGTTGCATATTTGCTCTTCAAATTCGTGAGAGCGACTTCCGCGGTATTTTTGTTTGACTTCAATACCGTTCTGAGAGTCGCTATTTGCTCGCCTTTCGTCGACAAAAGTGCTTTGAGCTTGATCACCTGTTCTTGCAAATCTGTCTCGTCCGCTTTGTTCTCGTTACCTGAGGCTGCAATCACAAAAATACGCACGATAAAAATTATTAAAAAATATTGCCCAAGTGAAATATATACATTTTTTTTCCAAAATATATTCTTTTTTTTGTTTGTTTTTTATTGGGCAAGGGTGAGTCTTTCGAGGAATACTCACACTCGGAATCGTTTGGCACGTTTCCTTGATTTCCCTTAATCTTGGACATATCGATGGTATGCTCGACAGCATTTCTCAGATGTTTTATCTGATCCATGGCGGTCTCGATGTGTTTGCTGATCTCCTTCGCCTTGCTCAGACCCTCGAGATCCTTGATCGACAAATCAGTCTTCGAGAGAGTCCTGAACCATTCAATTTTACCGCCGCCATTTTCATCCTCCTTCTCGGGAACGATTTTTTCATGATCTAAAACGACCCTCGATGGCGTCTCGCCGTTTACCGTGCAAACATGATGATAAAGCTGCGCCAGCTCGTCCGAAATATTTTGCAAATCATTTTGGGCAGTGTCCAATGATCCACCAGCCTCAGAAGCGAGCTTCGATAATATCTCAATGTCCGACTCGAGCTGTGCATTTTTATGCTCAGTGTCCAAAAGCTGCAAAAACGCCAATTGAAAATAATTAATTTGTTGTTTTTCGTGTTTTAAATGTTTTTCTCATTCATTTTGTATAGTTTTTTTTTTTACAAGCATTCAGCGATGAAATTTTATCGGTATCCAACGGTGGCGGGCAGAGTATTGCTTTTTTTTTTTTAATTTATCACAGAAAAAAAAATCTGTGATACAAGTTTTTTTTTTTTTTTTTTCGAGCTTCGTGCAAGCGAGACCTCGAAATTCATGCCAGAGCACGAGGAGTTAATGATGATCGATTGGGTAGACAGAGAGAAACATTTTTCTCCAATGTTCGAGTAAGCGCATTCGGTCTCAAAAGCACAGCGATAACGAGCCGTGCACGCATCCGGTAATTATGTTTGTTTTTTTTTTTTTTTTTTTTCATGGAAAATAAATTTTCCAAATAGGACAATTTGGAGAAGAAGAAAAAACTCAATTGTCGAGATACGATGAAACTTGTAATTCCAATTCTCTGGCGTATCACATATTGCAATTGGCTCACGGTTATTAATATATATATATAATATATATATATATATATATATATATATATATATATATAAATCATATATATATACATTGACGATAAGCTGGAAAGAACGTGAGAGCATCGAAAGATACAAAGAAAAAAAAAAAAAAAAACAGAAGCGGCACCTAGTAGACGCTGTTAGGACATCGGAGAAAGCCAACGAGTATAGTACATGTCATTGTTCATTAGAGAGGAAAAATAAAACTCGATTATTTCGCTTTACCCCAAAATAGTCATAGCGTGTAAATGAGGTAAATTACGTAAAAGAAAGAGTGAAAAAAAAAAAAAAAACAGGGCCACACGCTCCAACCTTTTCCTGTAGACTCTTCTCTGATACTGGAATCTGAAACGGCAGAATTTCCTTTCAAAATCTACCTATGAATTATCTCGCTATTGATAATTTTTCAATTGCCATTTTTATCTTTTTTTTTTGTTAAATAATTGAGATTTTTTTGATTTTTTTTGGCAATCTTGAAATAAACGTTTTTTATTATTATACTCGAGAACCACGTCGACACGTTGATAATCGCCACAACGCATTTTTTTCACATTTGGGATTATATTGTGAGAGAAAAAAGAAAAAAATCAAATGATCTGTTAGTGAAATAATATTTTTCACCTGATTCCTGATGTTTGTCAATTCTGTTCTCAATTGTTGAGTCGCGTCAGACACGGTCAAGCCTCTCTCGAGCTCCGCCAAATCGTCCTGAAGTTGCTCAACTTGACGAGCTGACATTGTACTCCATTGATGATATTGCACGACAGCCTGGAAAATTGAAAAAAAAAAAAAATTACGAGCTCGATTAACCCTTTTCATACCAAAATGGCATCTCATTCATACAAAAATGAATCTTTCGAATTTGAGGGACATTTTTTCTTCTTTGTCAGACTAAAAAATTGTCGCAAATTTCCGTTCCTTCTTTTATAAATAAAATTTGTGCGGATTAGGAAAGATTAGACGAAAAAAAAATCATATTTAACGGTCAGAGTGTAAGCGAAGAAACTAATTTACCTGGGAGAGTTTGTCCAGCGCAGTCTCTTCCATCTGTTTTTCCGGCAATTTCGAATGAAGATGATGAAGCGATTGAACATGAGCAGCAAGTTGAACTATACGTGCGACAAATGATTGCAATTCTCCCTGGCTTTTCTCGACAGCGTGTTGTGACTCTCGTAAATTTTGCGTCAATATTGACTTTTCGGATTCGGCAAGCTCAAGCTGTTTTTCAAGCTTTTTTAGCTCATTGAGATGAATCTCAGAGAAAAGATCGACCTGTTTGCCAGCTGTAGAAGTTCCGGGCTCTTGAGTCTTGAGATCAGCCTCGATTCTTCGCAATGCCGGTGAATCGTCCTCGCCATCGCTGCAAATTGTCTGATCGTCGGTTATTCCACGTATCGAGAGTGCAAGATTGCTCAAATTGTAAATCGACTCGCTGTTCATACGCTGATCGAGCTCTTTTTTTAATGCATATTTTGCTTCTCGCTCTGCTTGCAACGATTCCAGCGCCTCTTCCATTTGTTTTTCAGCTATTTTCTTGAGATTCGTCAATTCTTCGACTTGGCTATTCAACAATTCAACTTCCTCGGTCAATCGTCGAATTTCATGTTTTGCACCCTCAAATTCAACCTGACTCGATCTCAGGCCCGATACTTGCTTCTGCAATGATATATTCTCATCCTCCAGCTCTGAATAATCTTGCAATAATCGCGTCTCACGAAAACGACACTCGCGCAATTCCGTTCTGAGACTTTTCCTCTCGGATTCTGCTTGCAAATGATCCTTTCCGACATCCTCGCGATCCTGTAGCGCGTGATCACGCTCGGCTTGCACTCGTTCCAGCTCGTGACGAAGCTGTCGAAGAATTTTTATTTTTATTTTTTCAACTCTTACATTTATACTCGTTAATCTAAAAAATTGCAAGTCAATTTCCAATTGATAAATTTATAGAAAATTTAAATATTGAGGTGAATTTTGAAAAATTTATACATTTTTCATCCTCCATGATTTTTCTCTCTTACAATGAAACTTAAAGTCCATAAAGTATTTTATTTCTTCATTTCTTTATTTAAATATTCAAACTGAAGAGTTCGTGATAAAATTCATATAATTTATTGATGATTTTTGCATCGTAGAAAATTTGTGCATGTTTTTTTTTTTTAAACTCTTGCCTAACTAATTTAATAGTCTGAGGATGAATTTTTGTCAATGCTCGACACGGGTCAACGATTATTTGTCGTTACGAACTTGAGTGAAAGTAAAAAATTTCGAAACACTTCTCGTGCTCTCTCTCTCTCTCTCTCTCGGACATTTACCGCCAGGTGTACTCTTAGCATTGCCGGCCCCTACCCCCCCACCCTTTTTGCGAATTTCTTCAACAACCTTAATTCTTTGACCTCCTTGTAGAATTACTTTAGTAAATATCGAATAAAAATGCAAAATGTGTAAATTCCTCATTTGCAGATTTTTTTTCTCTTTAATTTCAGCTCAATAATTTCAAATTGGAACACGTTGAAAAAAATTATATATATAGTTTGAATTAGTGAGTGTGAACTTTTTGAAAGAAAAAAAAAACAACAAAGAGTCGAAACTTTTTACCTGTTTTGTCTCATTCTCCAGCTCCAATATATGATCCTGTAGAAAAGTTTCTCTAGCTGCAGTCTCTGATAAGAGACTTTCCTCCTGCTCTATTCCACTTTTCGTAGTGAGTTTTGTCGTAGTTTGGAACTTTGCAAGTGCCTGAAAATAATGTTTTAAAATTTCATCAATTTTCTCCTTTCGAAACATCCAAATTGTCACGCCCACTCTTTCATCTTCATCATTCTAAGAAGAAACGAAATGGGAAAACATAACCTAAAAAATATTCGATCGAAATTTTCTGCACGGTCAGTCTGATATTTCGAGGACTAAATTATCATCGAAGACTCATCCGATGAAATTCATCTTTTTCCTAAAAAGTCTATCTCTCTCTCGAGTGTATGCATTTTTCCTTTCCCCTTAACGCGATTCATAATAATTTATACGCATAGGATATTTTGATTTTGCTATTAAAAATCATAATAGAGAATCTTCAAAGCTTGAAGTGGAAATATTGATCTTATGGTCGAAAAATGTTTGCAACAAAAAAAGGTGACGACATATCGTTCGATTTTCAAATGTTCAGAATTCGACGGAAATGGAAATTTCATATTCGAAAAATGATTCATTCGGAGGAAGGTTCGAAATTGTTCGATTTTTAAATATTCAGAGTCCAAATCTTGGAAGTGCAAATCTTGTGCTAAAAAATATTTCATTTGGAAACTCAAAAAAACAAAAAGAAATCGTTCGATTTTCAAATGTCCAAATAGAGTTTGAAAAATCAAACAAAAACTAAACAAGACTAACCTCCTGAGTGATTTCTAATTCGTGCCTGGCATTTTCGTACAGTCCCTCAAGTTCATTGCAACGTTGCTCGAGGCCAGATTTTTCCTCGAGAAGAGCAAGTCCATACTGTGCAGATTGAATTTTTTCAGTTGAGGCAAGATCCAATTCTTGGGCAAGCCTTTCAATTTCGGCTTGCAGCTCGTTCGTCGAGGGTACTTGTGAGGTCGCCATCCTGGCCAGATATATATATATTTTTTTGCTAATTCCCTCGATTCCTAGTGCGAATATTATTTTACAGAGAGTCGATCAGTTGGCCGTTACCGCGAGGCCTCCAACAGGCAAATCCTGGTCAACGTCACTATCCGATGCTCCTGTTGCTGTCCAAAATCCATGAGCATCCTCGTTTTTTATTCGTTTTTTTTTTACAATATTATCCTTGTATTTTGAATTTCTTCGTCGCTTCAGCATCAACTATAATTTTCAGGACACACACACACACGCACACACACAAATCACGAATTAACTCGCATGACAATTTGCTTTATTCTCCATTATAGACGAGGAAAAAAATAAAATAACGGGAGACACGAGCGGACCGACCAAGTCGGAACAACTGAACAAAGTTGGTTCACGATTACTGCGGCTTGCTGGTCGCGCTACCGACCGGATATCGTACAACACGGCACACACCTTTCATGGATTTCATACACACACACACACACGCATTATTCTTGTTTCTTGCGAACACGCGAGTTTTCCATTGGTGGCCGTTTGTCGAAACTAACGGAAGTTCATAATTAATTCACGTCGTTCTTCAATATTAATATTTTCACCCAAATTTCATAAGCATAGAAAATTCATGATTTCCTTACTCCGTCTCGTCTCACCGGCCAGACGATTATTACATACACATCTCTACACTTGTCACCACTTTAATCGATCGGTCGTTGTCGACGCGTCGTGTCGACTGCTATAGAATTTCGAGCTCACGTCTCTCGCGCTCCCTTAATACATATATGTACATATATATATATATATATATACATAAAAATAACAGACATCATCGCAGACTCCAGTCTCTGCGTCATTGCTCTCGCGTTGTTTAGTTCAATAAGCCAACAGCTGTTCGAGGTATCAGCAGAGCTCCCTTTAAATCCACCAAATCACAAATTTGAGGTTATACATTATATAATAGATTTATTTTGATTATTCCGATATGAACTAAAGATAATAATTTAGTTTACTGATAATATACTTGAGAATATTACAAATTGGTCAATTATTGTCATTACTTTGTTCTCTTATTATCGTTATTTGAGTTGATTAAAACTAATTTTTAGGTTAGGAACGATTTTTTTTACTATTCGGCGATTCTTTTGGTTATGAAATAAATGTTTTTCTCCGCGTACAGAAAAACATGGGACACGGTCACGATGCTCACCACGAGCACAAAATACCCAAAGCCGAGATGTACAAACTAGCGGATGCACCAGAATTGGTTAAACTTCAGGAAAAACTTGCGAAAAAAGGCCTCAAAGATCCATGGCTCAGAAATCATGTTTGGAAGTTTCAACCGAAATTTGGCACGGTCAGGCAACGCGCGTTAACCTTTTTGTTTCGAGGCTGGAAAGTTGGAGTAGCAGCATTCTTGATAACAATAGCAACGGAAAAAGCTCTCGGTATCGACTACACGCACGGCCATCATGAGGAACATGAAGAAAATGAGCATCACTAGAATTGTTGCTAAAAAGAAAAAAACAAAAAATTCTTTTCCACCACAGGAATGAAAATCAGTTCTACATAGTATATGTTAAATTATAACTCAAATAACAATTAAAACTTATCAAATAAATAATTATTCGATCAAAATAATATTTTATGATTTATTTGAAGAAATTCTTTTATTTTAACTTTTTTTCCATCGACCTTTGATCTAAGCAAATTAAAGGAAATCTTTGATTTTCCTCATTTTAATTCACTCATGAGACTAAGAAACGTTCATCGATAAATGTTTTAGTAGCTAATAATCGTTTGCCATTAAATTGTGCGATTGTATTTACAGCTTTTGCGGCTAAAAGTGTTACGACCGAAGCGATAATGTAATCTCCTCCGAGAACCAAGACAAGGAGAAATACATTTGTTTCAAATGTAGCGAGAGTCCATTCGTTTCCATAGAAAAGAGTCCGATCGAAGGAATATCGTTTGTCTGGAGAATTGAGAAGAAAAGCATTTATGTTCCATTTTGTTTCTTAAAAAAAAAAAAAAGAAAAAAAAAACAAATTGTAAATTTACCAATATAAAAAAAGGATTTATCATCGACATCGGCCATTTCCAAATCGCACATTTTTTCAAAAAAGTGTCTCTCCTTGACCGTATAATCGACGTTTTTATAGCAATGATCCAAGAAGCTTTTCAAAAATTTCCTCAACTCCAAATGAATCTTCCATCGTTCTTCCCAGTTGTCGGGAATTTTTGATACATTTCTCCTCAAAAATTTTCCATCATTCTGAAAATACGCGATAACTCGTTGAGAATAAAATATTGAAAAAAAAATGTAAAAATAAAGGAAAATCTAGCGAGAACGAACGATATTTTGAGAGCCCAAAAGTCTATCGTAAAATGTTTTAAATGTTTTTGATACAGAAATGACAAAAGTCTGCTCGATCGTGCCAGGAATTAATCCTCTGTGGGCACATAAATTATTTTCCTCTCGTTTCAAATCGTTTATCAGAGTCAAGAGATCGGTGTCTGCAAAGCCATGAACGGATCTTGAGAGTGAAAAAAAAAAATAGCAATTTAAATATAAATCGTACATATTGCCTGATTTTTTTTTTTTAAATCCAAGCTCTAGAATAAAATCGTTCAAGTACCTCCCGTGAATGTAATATCCATAAAAATCATGAGATAATATAAAAACGCTGATATTCGTTATAGAGCAAAGATCGACAAATTCCTGTAATCGATTTTTGACGTATCTCTCATAGATAAAAACTGAGAGCCACCATTGTACGGAATAAACAATGAGATAGACCAAAATTCCAACTGCATATACCAGCGTGAAGCTCTCATCGATCGAGAGCATTTCATCTCGTTCAAGACTCAATTGAGGAATTGCTGTTGACCAACTTTTTCCACCTATGATCTTCGAGGAAAAATAAAGGGAAGAAAAAAAATAACTGGATTTAAATGAGAATAATAAATTTGTGGCAAAAAAATTGATTCAGCCAAAGACTGACCTCTAGGATAAATAACGTGGCGATTATTTGTAACAAAATATTAATTTTTCTTTTTGTTTTAATTTTCAGCCACTCATTCGCAATGATGCAAGTTCGCCAAATACTGACGGAATAATTATTGGCCAAATCATGATCGTCGATGGAAAAATTCGTCTCTGATGAAATTCCGGCTGTGATAGGAATATCTGGAGGCTCGATACGATTCAACACTTTACTGCTGATTGATTGTCGACTCGGTGTACTCGCCTGACTGGATTTCGATGGAGTTTTGTTTCTTCGCGCTCCAATTATTTCCGATGCGCTTTGCATCGTATTTCGTCCATCCGGATGAAATCTACCTGTGCTATAAGATTTTCTCAAGGACGTGTGAGGCGAATCACACTTGAATGGCGACGAGGACGTATCGCTTCTTCTCGGTTGCTCCCAATCGATAAAAAAAATATTGACTCTTCGTTGCTGATAAATCAATGACAATATTTCTACAGTCTGTAATTGAAATATTAATATTTAGTTGAAAAAAAAATATTATTCTACCTTACAGAATTTCTGGATATAATTTACTCACTTTAAAAGCAAATGCGATTATCGTACAAATTTTTATTCTCCACTCATTTGCATCGTTTGGAAGTAAAATATGAACGACTTTTTGACCCTTGTAGAAAGCAAATGTGTACAGACAGGCAAATGTACATATTACGAGAAGAACATTTCCAATAGCACCGAAACAATAAATAATAAACCACAAAATACTCCGGAGGTTTGGAAATTTTTCGTAACTTCTTCGTGAATTACTCCATGCTTTGATGGCCGAAAAAGCTACGGCGAGACCTGTAAATATTCCTATGCATACCTAAATTTTTATAAAATCAATTTTAATTTTTCCATTTGATTCGCGTTGCAATTTTTCTTTTAGAGTAATTATTTTCGTTAATCACCTCAATAGCGCTATTACTTTCATCGTCTGGTAGACTGTACGTAACTTTATACTCGACTGAAACTTCGACGTTTTTAATAATTTTTTTATACGTTAATTCGTCATACTCGACAACGAGAAGGGGAGGAAATATTTTACCCCTTTCATTTCTCTCCTGGACTTTAACACTGAAATAATATCGTGCGTATTTTGAGCAATTTGGAAAAATAACGAGACTCGACTGATGACTGATAGTTATTTTTTTATTTTACGAAAACTCACACGAGGCTCAATGATTTTATGTATCGTAGAACTTGAAGCTCCGGGGATCTCGCAAAACTTGCATTGTGCGCGTTTGGGATCGCTTTGTAGCCAGTTATTTTGTCAATGGAGAAGAATCTGCTGACCAATTTCAATTTTGTCACATCATCTTCTTTCTGTCAAAAAAAAACCCCGAGAATTTTTTTTATTAATTTTAAGACAATTCACATTTAACTCTCCCCACCTCACCCTGTAAATATTCAAAAAAGAAATTTCAAAGTTTCTCAGAAATTTTGCGAATACTCATAACGCTTTTTGTTATGCAGATTTAAAAATTACATCCAATTTACTCGAAATTTTAATCCACCTTTGAAAAAAAAACGATTAGATAATAATGATAATAATTGTTAAACTATTTATCTCACCGTGTATTCGTAAATTTTTACAAGAACGGGCAATGGATGCAAAAGCTTTTTGTTGGCTACAAAATGCTCCAAATATGGTACGAAAAATATCATTTTTGAATTAATCAATTCGTTGGCTGAAATTTTGCATCTTTTCCTCAAGTTAACGCCAAATGGAAGATTGTTGAAAAATGGACAAGACAGATTTGGCTCGCTGATAGTTTCGAGGTCACCTCTCAGTCTGAATGCTGCGACGATTAATTTTAATTTGTTGTTCTGACGAAGAATGAGAAAAAAAATTGTGATAATTAAAAAAAAAAACAAATTCTCAAACGTTGATGATAATTTATTTTCAAAAATAAATTATACTCACTGGATCATTCTGATCGAGAGAGTAACGTTGCTCGATCGTTCGAGCATTCAAAATTGTACGTGCCTCGGTGTCTCGATAAAATAATTTTTTCAGTGTATTATCAATTTTGCTGATAAAAAGCTTGCAAGGTTGACCATCAGTGAAAAGGGTCAAGGTGCACATATTTGCAAGATGCGTGCAAGCTTTTCGATCACCATTCTGATTTGGACAAAAATTTCGTTCTTATTTCAATTAAAAAAAATAAATTATCAGATAATATATTATGACGTATTTTGGATTTTTCAATACCTCGCACGAGTACGTTGTAAATCGTAATTCTGTTCTAAAATAATAACTGTCGATGCTTTTATCCTTGAATTTATTCAAATATGTATTTCGCACATCTGGCCAGTCTTTGGGAACATTTTTTGGCATGCAATATTTGGCCATATTTTCGTGAGATTCGTCGTCGATGACAAAATTGTCTCGATCGTTTATCCTCGAAGTGGTAAAAGCAGGGACACAAGGAAGACATTGACTATGGTCACTGAACGAATATGTATTTTTTGGGCATGAAAGACATTCCAGCATATCCAAAATTGTGCCATTCAAATTTCTTTCAACTGTAAAATTAATATTATGAATTCTCTCAACTCTTCAATTTTTTTCGCACGCCCAATTTGTTATTGAGCAAATATTTATATGACTCGTTTCGCCAAATTTGGCACTATAAATTTTTATCTCCACAGAGGCAATTTTTTCATCTCAATATACGCGATAAAAAGTTACGAGTTTTTAATAAGTTAAATCAAAAAATGTTACAAAAGAGCTCTAATTTTATTTTTAGCTTATCTTGCATCATTTTTACTTTCGTAACTTTATTATTCCAATTAACATTTCACTGAGCGGTCATATAACGAGTAACGAGTGTTACTGTGCCCACATCCGCTCAGCGAGATATTAATTTTCCAAATTATGAATTTCTATAACATGTTCAATAAAATGTGAGAATAACAAGGATGAAAGAAAAAATTAAAATTTATGCAAATTTTGTATTATTATACGAATTATAATGTATTACTTTTTATTTGATTCCCCAAACAACCGCAAGCAGCGCCATCTGTACCGCAAGATATACACTCGTATCCGTCAGTCGTACGAATTTTTCCTGCTCCACAGTCATTGCATACTGGATTTCCTTTATTTATAGCAACGATTCTACTATTTTTATCACAAACGCACTCAAGTCCTGAATAACACATGAATACATTTATTTAACGTTAAAAATTTAAATTGCAATAATATTCGTTATTATCGGATTAATAAATAAATATTGAAAACATTTACGCACCATCGTCCGACGAGACTAAATCATTCGAGCATTTTTTGCACTCAAATGCATCTGTATCGAAGTATTGGCTCTTCGAACAATTTCCTGTTTCAAACCATGCCCGAGCATGTCCGTAACTTCCGGTATTCGCTACAAGCGGTATTTCGAATAAAAAACAGCAAAGTACAACGATAATTTTAAACTCTCGATGACACATCTCGTTTGCACTTCGTTAAAACTCTGTGTTCAAGATAGTTTTGTTTACATTGCGTGCTGGTTGTCATGGAAATGGGGCGAATTGCATGCACGCAAACGCGCTTGTGTGCGTGAGCACGCGCGGCCATAATACGAAAAGGTTTCCGCGTCACGCAGCGAGGCCAAGCCCCACATTGCCTCACATTGCATTCTCCGGCGTGTTGCGCGTAATTGAACAAGGTTATGTTTTATTTTACATTCTCTTTAAATATTCGCTTATTTATGGTAATACGAGAATAATGGTCCAGGAAAAGCCATGTCGAACATGCACGGATTTCAAAACATGGGCAGCCATACAGAAAAAAGCGTACGACTCGGAAAAGGTTAATAATAAGTGACATAAAAATTTCATATTATTATTATTATTATCACTTTATTATATTATCTAACTCATGCCAAACATCATTATACTTAATATTTTCATTCCTGTATATACAATACAGAACACTGGAAATCAAGATGACAAAAGTGGACGAAGAACCGATTGTCCCCTCGACAAGGATGAATTGGGCTCAAAAACATGGGCATATTTGCACACAATGGCAGCATATTATCCTGAGAAGCCAACGAGTCTTCAAAAATCCGATATGAAAATATTTTTCGATGTTTTTGCTAAATTTTATCCCTGCAATACGTGCGCAGAGGATTTACAACAACAGTTGAAAATTCATCCACCAGAAACAGATTCACAGACTCAATTGGGCCAGTGGCTTTGTTCTGTGCACAATGAGGTCAATAAAAAATTGGGCAAGCCTATATTTGATTGTTCTCTGATCAATCAAAGATGGCTAGATGGCTGGCTTGATGGTTCCTGTGATTAGCGTGAATTCAATAAACATCTACAGGAAGTCTGTTATTGTCAATATTGAACTTCTATAATCTTGAAAAAAAACAAAAAAAAAAAAATGGTGGATACAGAGTTAGACCATTCTAGGAGTATTTCACATCTAATTTTGTGATTATGTAAATAAGTTTAACTACATACATATAATTGTAATAGTAATATTAATAATAACAATATATACATAGAAAGGTTTAACAAAAAAATGATAATTTATTAATATTTCAATCTATGTAAATAGTAAATATTCACAAATTTACACACAGCCACACAAAACAAAAGTTTTATATATACACACCACAGCAAACTCTTACAGGACACTCAAAATGTGTCGATTGATGTAAGGCACGAAAAAAAAATCGCCAAATACATGGAAAAAACGATTTTGCTCATTCATGTATGATTTTTTTGCTAATTTGAAAATACATGAATTGTATTTTTTCATCGTGCTGGGCGATGAGGCGTAAATTGCGATACGGTGAAGAGAGAAATTGCCGTACGATTTCGGGGCTCGTAATTATGATCCTGTTCAACTCCTGCAGGCACAACCTGGCACGTTCTTATGTGAAAGGGAAAACGTACGTTTGTACTTGATGGTCGTGTTACATAGAGAAATAGGCCATGTCCTAGCAAAATGATCCACAGAGAGCAGCCTTTGACGACGCTCTCTCTTATCCATTTCTCCACCAACAAAGTTATGGCCAAAACCTGAAAATGAAGGCAAAAGAAACAAAATATCAGCTTCCGGTTGAACTTGCGACCACCGACTGTGTGCTGGCAAGCTTGTGAAATTTTTTTATTTCAAAATTCAACATGGTCGACCACCACCAGATGGCACTCAAACTCATCGAGTACAAATTTTTGAAGAAAAAAAATGTATTTAGCGAAGAGAATATGTAAAATCGTACCGTGATCGGATGGCAGAGAAACCAAGCCGATCCGAGGGACAATAATGAGGCATAAAAATGAAATTTCATCGTTGTTTTTCTGCTCGTTCTGTAACAGCACATTACAAATACTATCCAGGCTGATAATTTTAAGGCCAAAAGACCGTAACCCGGTGGCGACTCGTAAATGTATAATACGAGGCCAGGATCGAAAACCTCCGATTGATAAATAAATAGAGACATCTGAAAGATGAGACTCGTGATGGAGAATAAAAAGAGCCCAAAAAATTGGCGCCCTGTAATCTCACTCTTGGTCACTGTATAGCCAAGTGCCAATAAAAGCATCAAAACTGTGTAAAGCGTTTCTGAATAAGCTTCCAAGAGGCCACCAGCAAGTGTGATATTTGGCGCCTCGATGCCTTTCAAGCCACGTATCGTCTGACTATAAATTTCACACGAGACTCCCATCAATTGGCAAATCAACGAGGTCATGAAAATTTTGTACGACGAGTGAAGAAGTCGTCGAAGCCGTAATTGAATTGCCGTGTAAATGCTCCAAGCTACAAGGACGACATAGACACAGGCAACTGCTATGAGCTCAGGTAATATATCTAAAATTTGGATGAACAAAAAAATTCCATTAAAATTATACGCGAATGATTGTGGTTTGAAAATTTGAATGAGGAGTTTGATATAATAATAATTATTAACACTCAGGGTACGGATTATAAAAAAAGTTGCTCATCGGATTACCGTGACTCAGTCCGTGTCCTGGGAGTTAAAAAAAAAATTAAAACAAACAAATTATACTTGCAGAATTCATCGGCCGAAAAGTGATGTCGCCAAAATTTTCTTGATGGTCCATTAGTCAATGATATCCAATAAGTCACGTTCAATCCAGTCTGAGATGAACAATCGGCCAATACTATAAACCACCATCTTGGCCTCGATGATCTAAATTCTCTGTAACTTGAGCATTGAGTCTTCGCTCCGATTCCAACCGCCGATTTGCATCCCGACACGTATGTGTTTTTGCTGCTCCTTGACAGTGGCACAATTTGACCATAATCGATGCTCAATATCGACTCCTTATCCTCGCACGTTCGATTCGATGGATAAACACTCGGCCATTGATTTGGTGCATCGTAATAGAGCAACAAATTTAAATTGCTCTCCACCTTGGGATCACCACCGATCACAAAGTTGTAACGAAACTTGCCGTTCTCCGAGAGAAAACAGAATCTCGCGAGAAATGCCCAATTCTAACGAAAAAAAAAAAAAAAAAAACGTCCAGGCAAAACCCAATTTTTCAGTATTTTTGAAAATTGTCACACTATTTTTTATTTTTGAGTAAT
Source organism: Dyspetes luteomarginatus (assembly GCA_963669185.1). Taxonomy (NCBI): domain Eukaryota; kingdom Metazoa; phylum Arthropoda; class Insecta; order Hymenoptera; family Ichneumonidae; genus Dyspetes; species Dyspetes luteomarginatus. The sequence continues at coordinate 3,794,290 of OY769903.1, forward strand.
TAATTTCTGCAATTCTCAATTTATATCTGTGGACTTTATCAATACTTTCAATGCAAATTTTCCTTTGGCATCAAATTCGTCATCTATTTTTCCAATAGTTTCGAACTCGCCGCCACATTGATTGCAATGTAAACAATTTTAAAAGAGCCGTGTGCGGGATTATTGAGAGAAAAGAAATTGTGAAGAAATGTGAGTGGAAAAAAATATAAGTATTTATAGAGCGATCGATAATTAGAACGTGAACTTGTAGGGTGATTAAAAGCTGATAAAATGCTGTTGAGGGGTTGAACTGGGGTGCAAAAAAAAAACTATCAAACAAAAGTCATATAGCGTACTTGATCAGTTACCAATTGCCCTCGTAGAATTTTACTATCAACACATTGCACGGATATGAAAAAAGTTAAACATAAAATCGTGTAAACATTAAACATTTTACATTGTATATTTCACGACTGCGCATATATGAGCGATGATTGACTTGTAAAATTCTATTGTGTGTCTGCGAAATGCGCGCGTGTCGCCAGGTAACTGAAATATTGAATATCCTGTTGGTTCTTGAACAACTTGTACTAATACTCTCTCTCTTTCTCTCTCTCTCTCACTTTGTACGTGTGAGTTTTAGTGTGTGGCCGTATCGTGACTGCAACGAATAATCCATACCAGACAAACAAATATATGCGCGCTCTAACCGAGCTCTACAGTCTACATTGTGGTCAGTCTGTGTGATAGACAAATGCAGCTTGTTCAATTCCTGTCGGACTATTTATGGAGGAAAATTGTCCTAGAAATAGACAAATTTGGAATGGATCATTGTGGTCAGTCTGTGTGATGGACAAATGCAGTTTGGTCAATTCCTGTCAGACTATTCAACTCCTGTCGAGCTATTTATGGATCAGAATTGTCCTAGAAATTGACAAATTTCGAATGGATCATTGTGGTCAGTCTGTGTGATGGACAAATGCAGTTTGGTCAATTCCTGTCGGACTATTCAATTCCGGTCGAGCTATTTATGGATCAAAATTGTCCTAGAAATGAGCAAATTTCGAACAGATCATTGTGCGAGGCCTGTCCAGAAATGAACAGTTTTAAATTTCGTTAAATCGTCGCTATCTGAGCCTTCTACGCCGTCTTCAGTCAATGCTTCTATAAATACGAGAATATATCGAATATACAAGACGTTATAGACATTCTCGATCGTTGGTAAAGTTCAAGTAGCGTGAATACACTATAGATGGACCCTGCAGTCCGTATAAACACTTATTACATAAAATCGCATAATCCCGGTTTACGCCAAATCACTTTTTATACACTTTAACTTCACAATTGTTGTAAAAAAAAACATGGGATATGTGTGTACCACAATATAGTTAGAAAATAGAGCTTGAAAGTCCCTTCTGTAGGCTTTTAACTCACTGATGAGTCTCTTCAAAAAAAAATTGACAGACGTATTGAAATATCATTCGTATATTTTTTGTGAAAAACAGTACAATATTACTGCACAGCTAATTACTCTGCTTTTCATTACTTGTTGTTGGTTTTTTTCTTTAAATTTATTTAACGATTATGATAAAATTACTCCTCGCAAGCGAGAAGAAAAGAAATGTATCCGGCTGTTGTTTTCAGCAACTGAAGAATTATCGAAGAGAAATATTGTTAGAGGTATTTGAAAAAAAAAAAAAAAAATGAGATTAAAATGAAACAAGCAACTCACAGAAGCGAATGTCTCGAGCGTTACAGGAACAAATTTTCCGGCCGTTATTTTTAGTGGTCTCTGTGACTGTAGCATCATTGGTATTAACTGAGCAGCTTCGCGTGGTCTTAAATCATACCAATTACAATTATAAGCTGCCCATTGAATTTCTTGGCCCTGAAATATCGCAAAAATCAAATAAATCTATGGTGGAGAAATTACAATTATTAAGCAATGTTTGTAATATTATTATCGAATTACTTGTATGAATAGTGTTTCTCCAAAAGTTGTATAGACAAACATGATCATTACTATGTACGAGAAATATATAATACTAAATGTTCCACGGATAAGAGTTGGATTCGTGTCATTCACAATCTGTAATATTATATATATACCTTTTTTTTAATTTATATAAAACCTTTAAGTGCTAATAAAAGAAAATAAAAAACAAAACAAAAATCACCTGTAGGATTTGAACCACTTGAATGCAGACCGTCAAGCTGAATGTAACAACAACTTGAAGGAGTATAATGTTGAATGTTTCCTCAATGGAATTGACAAACCTATCGCGGATAAACTCATATAGTAAGTTGCAGTGACTGGTTATTGTATTTCAATATGAATATTTTTTTGTTTGCGATTAGACTTATTCACCCATATAGGTGGAACTATGATAAGCAAGGAAGGATTAAATGATTTAAAAAAAGCACCTTATCAGTCGTATATGTTCCTCGACGATTGACTTGAATATATGTTGAAAATTTTTACTCTGATTATCATTATTGATATCGATCATTTTCTCTATTCGCGACTTGAGGATTTCCAATTGCGAAGAAACATGTAAAACAACCGCTCCGAAAAGTGTAATGCCGGTCGTGTAACAGATACCGGAAACACAACAAGCGATTGTCTGGCTGAGGACCGTCAGCTCGTAAACTGGAGATCGATAAGCATCGAACCAGTAGACTGTCTGCATTACGAACGGTCGATCACCAGTATCGGTGAGATTTGTAATTGTCCTCATAACGGAGCCGAATATTAAAGGTGGTTGATAGGAACCGACCGTCGATAACACTAACGTGTATCCAGCGATTGGAACGATCCTCGCTACTGTTGCATATTTCAACATCGATATTCTCTCTTCTGGAGTTTTTTCTTTTAGCCAGTCAGCCTCGATCGACTCGATCATCGTTGCGATTACTTCGTAATCGGACAGAATCCCGATGTAAGTAATTATTTAATAATAATAATAATAATAATATAATCTATCCGTCTATTGGTCCATTACAGTATTGCAATAATTTACCTATATTTAAATACAATTGACGACGGAAAAATTACGGTATTACGATCGAATTTTCTTAAAATACCTTCCCTGTGATACCACAGAGCAATAATTTTGCACTCGGAGACGGTAAAAGGCAGTAAAATAGTCAAATTTTCGCACATCAGATTTAAGTTACCCCAGACTTTAATCAGTGCTAAACTCTGAGGGATCAGCGAGAATAAGATGATCAAGACGGCAATGAGGACAACCCGAATATTATTCCAAACATTTTGCCAAGCGTCCTGCCTGCTTGTTGACCATATACCACAAATCCTGAGGCTTATGCGATTTATTCGCGTTGCCCATTCGTAATCTGGAAATGCGTCGATGACAATTTTTTTACTGATGAGTTGCCACACGAATTGGCCAACCAGCGAATTATTTAGTTATCACAGATAGTGCTTTATTTATATAAATTTCAAGAAAATTTTGCATCTTATCAAGAGACCTGTCTCATATAGTATCTCGGCGCCAAATAATTTCAAAATCAATGATTTATTTATATTAACGTATGTGGTTTTTTTTATCTCTTTTTTTAACCGAAGATTTTTCAATGAAATTGTACCGGTCGAATTACCTTGAACAGACTGCGACTCGCAAGTACTCATTACAATGACCGATAAGCGACTAATGTTATCTAGGCATACGGGGTGCACCGATATTCACATAGACACACTCTGATGCATTGAATTATCTGCCGAGAGAAAACTTTTGTATATCCCTCCTGCTGAGAATTATAAAATGATACAAGTATATGCTCGACGAAAAATAATGCATCCCCAGCTTACGTACAACTGAGCAGTATATATATCTAATCTTAAGAGTAATAAGGGACCGCCATTATTTAATAAATATTTAATAAACAAGTGGGCAATTTTTTTGTCCAGCTTGAGAGAACATGGAAATACTAGAGATAATTTTCATCATTTCCAAACGTAACGATATGCAACTGTATTGGAATATAATTAAAACTCTTGTCGTTGATTCCCCCCACCATCCATACTTTAACCAGTATAGGAAAGCTTAGTCAGGGGGCTTTGAGATAATCGATTCAGAATAGGCAGCGGAGTTTTCATTGAATATTAAATGTCCAGAGACTCGTAAAAGCCACCTGCCACATCCCCATAATCTTCATCGCATACGTTATAATATATAATACAATATACTCATAATTTTAACGAGAAACTCGTCGATAGAAATACTCGCTATCTCGTTGAATTATTATTATACTGCAACGAGCTCTCAAACGTTTTTTTTTCATTTAATAATTGTAAGCCACGTATGTGGAAGAATAAAAGCGTTCGAGGGCATAAAAAAAAATCGAGGATAGAAAAAAAAATGAAGGAAAAGCGCGCGCATGAGGGTGATTTTTCTGATCATGAGGGAAGGAGAAAAAAGCGGAAATAATTTTCCGTCACGTATGCATTGTGACTCAGGATCGCGACGGTATGCAAAACAGTAGTGGCAGGTCGAGTATTATAAAACGATAAAAAAAAAGCACTTTTACCTTTTCACATAATATAATATCCAGAGGAGATTTGTAAAGGTTTCCATGTCCAGTACGTTTTCACCGAGAGGTAGAATCGACATGAGTTTGATACGGCATGGAAAACACAAATCTCTCGCACGTTATAAGTTTTCGCTCCGGATATTAATCGAGAAGTCATCGAATTTCATGATTATCAAGCCATGCAAAAGTGTATAAGAGTGCGGCAGCGTTTGATCACACGACGTCCCATATTTCATATTTTGAACATCACATTAGCGTCCATTTATACACCTTAACTCCACTCTGCCATAAAAAATCACATGGGATTTGTTTGTGTGACACAATATAAGTTACAAAATGGAGCTTGAAGGTCCCTTCTGTAGGTTTTTAACTCACTGATGAGTCTCTTAAAAAAAAAAAAGAATTAGACAAACGTATTGAGATATCATTCGTGTATTTTTTGTGAAAAACAGTACAATATATACTGCACAGCTAGTTACTCTGCTTTTCATTACTTGTTGTTGGTTTTTTTTTTTTTAGTTTATTTAACGATTATGATAAAATTACTCCTCGAAAGCGAGAAGAAAAGAAATGTATCCAGCTGTTGTTTTCAGCAACTGAAGAATTATCGAAGAGAAATATTGTTAGAGGTATTTGAAAAAAAAAAAAAAAATCACAGATTAAAATGAAACAAGCAACTCACAGCAGCGAATGTCTCGAGCGTTACAGGAACAAATTTTCCGGCCGTTATTTTTAGTGGTCTCTGCGACTGTAGCATCATAGGTATTAACTGAGCAGCTTCGCGTGGTCTTAAATCATACCAATTACAATTATAAGCTGCCCATTGAATTCCTTGGCCCTGAAATGTAACAAAAATCGAATAAATCTATGATGGAGAAATTAATTGTTAATCAATGTTTATGATATTATTATCGAATTACTTGTATGAATAGTGTTTCTCCAACTGCTGTATATACAAACATAATAATTACTATATACGAAAAGTATAACATACTAAACGTTGTACGGATAAGAGGTGGATTCATGTCACTCACTATCTATAATATTATACATTTGTTATTCTTTTCATAAAACTTTGGAGTGTTATATTAAAAAAAAGAGAAAAAGAAAAGGAAAACTCACTTCCAGGATTTGAAAAACTTGAATGCAGACGGTCAAGCTGAATGTAACAACAACTTGAAGAAGCATTATGTTGAATGTTTTTTCAATGGAAGCGACAAACCTATCGTGATACACTGATATATATATATATTAAATTCTAATGACTAGAGTAATTGGATTTCAATTATTATTTTTTTAAATTCATTGACCCGGAGGTGAACCTATGAAAAGGATGAATGATTAAATTAATGAAAAAAAAGCACCTTATCAGTCGTAAATGTTCGTCTACGTTTGTCTTGAAAATATGTTGAAAATGTTGATTTGGATAATAATTATTGATCTTGATCATTCTCTCTATTCGCGATTTGAGGATTTCTAATTGCGAAGAAACATGTAAAACTACGGCTCCGAAGAGTGTAATTCCGGTCGTGTAACAAATACCGGAAACGAAACAAACGAATGTCTGACTGATGACCGTTAGCTCATAAACTGGAGATGTATAAGCATCGAACAAGTAGACCGACTGCAGGACGAATGGTCGATCGCCAGTATCGGTGAGATTTGTAATCGTTCTCAGGACGAAGCCGAAAATCAGAGGTGGATGATAAAAGACGATCGTCGATAGCGCTACTGTGTACCCACTGATGGTAATAACTCTCGCTACTGCAGCATATTTCAACATTATTATTCTGTCATCTTCAGTTTTTTCTTTCAGCCAATCAGTCTTGATTGATTCGATCATCGTTCCGATTACTTCAAAATCGGGCAAAATCCCAAAGTCAATAATCAATTAATAATAATAATAATAATAGTCAGTCCGGGAATTGCTCCATTACAGTACTGCAATTTACTTCTATTGAGACTGTTGATGACGGAAAAATCAAAACATTCAAGAGATCCTATTAATATGTATATACCTTCCTTGTGATACCACAAAGTGATAATTTTACACTCGGAGACGGCGAAAGGCAAATAGATAATCAAATTATCGCACATCAGATTCAAATTGCCCCAGACTTTGACGAGTGCTAAACTCTGAGGAAAGAGCGAGAGTACGACAATCGATACGGCAAAGAGGACAACCCGAATATTATGACAAATTTTTTGCCAAGCGTCCTGCCTGCTTGTTGGCCATGTGCCACAAATCCAGAGGCTTATGCGATTTATTCGCGTTGCCCATTCGTAATCTGGAAATGCATGGATGACTATTTTTTTTGCTCATGAGTTGTCAAACAAATTGGCCAGCCAGTGAATTATTCAGGCATCACCGATAGCACTGTGCACTTTTTCTATATAAATATCAAGAAAATTTTGCCAGTGAATTATTCAAGTACGGTGAGTGTACCAGTGAATGAACGCTTAAGATTTAGCACCAGTGAATAAACACCCGTCTTAAAATTTAAAAAATTATTCGCTGGTGCACTCGTCCTATCACCGATGGCACTCGACGCTTTTTTTTTTTTTAATATAAATTTCAAGAGAATTTTGTATCTTTTTACTGATGAGTCGCCACGAAAATTGGCCAGCCAATGAATTATTTAAATATCATCGCGATAGCACTGTGTGCTTTTTCTATATAAATTTCAAGGAAATTTTGTATCTTATCAAGAGACGTGTCTCATATAGTATGTCGGCGCCAAATAATTTCAAAATCAATGATTTAATTATATTAACGTATGTGGTTTTTTTTATCTTTTTTTTTTAACCGAAGATTTTTCAATGAAATTGTACCGATCGAATTACCTTGAACAGACTGCGACTCGCAAGTACTCATTACAATGACCGATAAGCGACTAATGTTATCAAGGCATACGGGGTGCACCGATATTCACATAGGCACACTCTGATGCATTGAATTATCTGCCGAGAGAAAACTTTTCTATATCCCTCCTGCTGAGAATTATAAAATAATACAAGTATATGCTCGAGGAAAAATAATGCATCCCCAGCTTACGTACAACTGAGCAGTATATATATCTAATCTTAAGAGTAATAAGGGACCGCCATTATTTAATAAATATTTAATAAACAAGTGGGCAATTTTTTTGTCCAGCTTGAGAGAACATGGAAATACTAGAGATAATTTTCATTGTTTCCAAACGTAACGATATGCAACTGTATTGGAATATAATTAAAAGCCTTGTCGTTGACTCCCCCCCCCCCCCCCCCCCCATACTTCAAGCAGTATAGGAAAGCTTAGTCAGGAGGCTTTGAGATAATCGATTCAGAATAGGCAGCGGAGTTTTCATTGAATATTAAATGTCCAGAGACTCGTAAAAGCCACCTGCCACATCCCCATAATCTTCATCGCATACGTTATAATATATAATACAATATAGTCATAATTTTAACGAGAAACTCGTCGATAGAAATACTCGCTATCTCGTTGAATTATTATTATACTGCAACGAGCTCTCAAACGTTTTTTTTTTCATTTAATAATTGTAAGCCACGTATGTGGAAGAATAAAAGCGTTCGAGGGCATAAAAAAAAATCGAGGATAGAAAAAAAAATGAAGGAAAAGCGCGCGCATGAGGGTGATTTTTCTGATCATGAGGGAAGGAGAAAAAAGCGGAAATAATTTTCCGTCACGTATGCATTGTGACTCAGGATCGCGACGGTATGCAAAACAGTAGTGGCAGGTCGAGTATTATAAAACGATAAAAAAAAAGCACTTTTACCTTTTCACATAATATAATATGTAGAGGAGATTTGTAAAGGTTTCCGCGTCCAGTCCGTTTTCACCAAGAGGTAGAATCGACATGAGTTTGATACGGCATGGAAAACACAAATCTCTCGCACGTTATAAGTTTTCGCTCCGGATATTAATCGAGAAGTCATCGAATTTCATGATTATCAAGCCATGCAAAAGTGTATAAGAGTGCGGCAGCGTTTGATCACACGACGTCCCATATTTCATATTTTGAACATCACATTAGCGTCCATTTATACACCTTAACTCCACTCTGCCATAAAAAATCACATGGGATTTGTTTGTGTGACACAATATAAGTTACAAAATGGAACTTGAAGGTCCCTTCTGTAGACTTTTAACTCACTGATGAGTCTCTTAAAAAAAAAAAAAAATTAGACAAACGTATTGAGATATCATTCGTATATTTTTTGTGAAAAACAGTACAATATATACTGCACTGCTAGTTGCTCTGCTTTTCATTACTTGTTGTTGTTGTTTTTTTTTTTAATTTATTCAACCATTATGATAAAATTACTGCTCGAAAGCGAGAAGAAAAGAAATGTATCCAGCTGTTGTTTTCAGCAACTGAAAAATTATCGAAGAGAAATATTATTAGAGGTATTTGAAAAAAAAAAAAAAAATCACAGATTAAAATGAAACAAGAAACTCACAGAAGCGAATGTTTCGAGCGTTACAGGCATAAAGTTTCCGGCTGTTATTTTTAGTGGTTTCTGTGACTGTAGCATCATAGGTATTAACTGAACAGCTTCGCGTGGTCTTAAATCATACCAATTACAATTATAAGCTGCCCATTGAATTCCATGGCCCTGAAATACGAAGAAAAATCAAATAAACAGATGAAAAATTATGAGAAATATTGTCTCTGTGACAACTGCCTATAGACGTAAATAATTTCCAATCTAATTACTTGTATCAATAGTGTTTCTCCAACTGCTGTATAGATGAACATGACAAAAAGTATATACGAAAAGTATATCATGCTAAAAGCTGCCTTAATTAGAGGAGGATTCGCCTCACCCATAACCTAAAATTTTGTAGATTTAATAAGTTTTTATAAATCTTTCGAGTGTTAATAAAAGTTAAAAGGGAAAGGAAAGCGCTCACTTGCATTATCTGAAATACTTGAATGCAGACAGTCAGGCTGAATGAAATAACAACTTGAAGGAGCATTATGTTGAATGTTCCTTCAATGGAATCAACAAACCTATCGTGATACACTACTTTATATTAAATCGTAGTGACTATAGTAATCAAATTTCATTAAGTGTGTCATGATTTGTTTTTTTTTAATTATTTTTTTACGGATTGACCCGGAGGAGGTCATATGAAAAGGACGAAGGATTAAATGAAGAAAAAAAAAGCACCTTATCAGACGTAAATGTTCCTCGATGTTTGACTTGAAAACATGTTGAAAATTTTGAGTGGGATTATTATTATTATTATTATTGATATCGATATCGACCATTTTCTCTATTCGCGACTTGAGGATCTCCAATTGCGAAGAGACATGTAAAACTATGACTCCGAACAGTGTAATAGCTGCCGTGTAACAATAAGCAGAAACGAAACAAACGAATGTTTGACTTATCGCCGTTAGCTCGTAAACTGGAGATATATAAGCGTCGAACCAGTAGACCGTCTGACGGACAAACCGTCGATCATTGGTATCGGTGAGATTTGTAACTGTCCTCAAGACGAAGCCAAATATCAGTGGTGGATGATAAATAGCGGTCGTAGATGTCGTAACCGAAAATCCCCAGATCGTAATGATCCTCGCTACTGCTGCATATTTCAACATTACTCTTCTCTCGTTTTCAGTTTTTTCTTTCAGCCAATCAGCCTTGATCCACTCGATCATCGTCCCGATTACTTCGTGATTGGGCAAAATTTCGATGTAAATAATCATTTAATAATAATAATAATAATAATAATAATAATAATAAACTGTCCGGGAATTGGTCCATTACAGTACTGCAATTTACTTGTATTGAAACTGTTGATTCCGAAAAAACTAAAACAATCGAGAGATCCTAATACCTTCCTTGTGATACCACAGAGTGATAAGTTTGCACTCAGCGACGAAGAAAGGCAAATAGATAATTAAATTGTCGCACATCAAATCCAAGTAACCCCAGACTTTGATGAGTGCTAAACTCTGAGGAATCAGCGAGAATAAGACGATTGAGACGGCAAAGAGGACAACCCGAATATTATCCCAAACATTTTTCCAAACGTCCTGCCTGCTTGTTGACAACGTACCAAAAATCCAGAGGCTTACGCGATTTATTCGCGTTGCCCATTCGTAATCTGGAAATGCGTCGATGACAATTTTTTTACTGATGAGTTGCCACACAAATTGACCAGCCAGTGAATTATTCAAGAATCATCGATAGCACTGTGTGCTTTTTCTATATAAATTTCAAGAGAATTTTGTATCTTTTGACTGATGAGTTGCCACACAAATTGACCAACCAGTGAATTATTCAAGTATCACCGATGGCACTGTGTGCTTTTTCTATATAAATTTCATGTGAATTTTGTATCTTTTTACTGATGAGTAGCCACACAAATTGACCAGCCAGTGAATTATTCAAGTATCATCGATGGCACTGTGTACTTTTTCTATATAAATATCATGGGAATTTTGTATCTTTTTACTGATGAGTTATCACACAAATTGACCAGCCAATGAATTATTCAAGTATCACCGATAGCACTGTCTGGTTTTTTTAATATAAATATCAAGAGAATTTTGTATCTTTTTACTGATGAGTTGCCACACAAATTGACCAGCCAGTGAATTATTCAAGTATCACCGATAGCACTGTGTGCTATTTCTATATAAATGTCAATAAAATTTTGTATCTTATCAAGAGACGTGTCTCATATAGTATCTCGGCGTCAAATAATTTCAAAATCAATGATTTATTTATATTAACGTATGTGGTTTTTTTTATCTTTTTTTTTTAACCGAAGATTTTTCAATGAAATTGTACCGATCGAATTACCTTGAACAGACTGCGACTCGCAAGTACTCATTACAATGACCGATAAGCGACTAATGTTATCAAGGCATACGGGGTGCACCGATATTCACATAGACACACTCTGATGCATTGAATTATCTGCCGAGAGAAAACTTTTCTATATTCCTCCTGCTGAGAGTTATAAAATAATACACGCGTATGCTCGGGAAAAAATAATGCATGCCCAACTCACGTACAACTGAACAGTTCATCTAATCGTAAGTGTAATAAGAGGGCACCATTCTTATGGAGAAATAATGCATCCCCAGCTGTTGTACAACTGAACAATATGTCTAATCTTAAGCGTAGAAAGAGGGCAACATCATCATCATTTATTCCATGCATATTTAATATACACGCAGATAGTTTCCCTGGTTGTTTCCCATGCAGGAAAATGGCCATCAGAAAACGAGGAGATAAAACTTTACTTTTTCTCGGAAATAACGGTGGTATATATCTATAGTGATGTATTTATCGATTGGATTTGTCACATGGTAGGAACGTTCTTTTCCGATCGTCTAAACGCTCAAATTTGTTGCAGGTATAATCGACGTGCAAGGTATGTAATGTAATAGTAATGCACTTTGAGGTTTGTGAGTTGAAAAACATTCGTCTTATTACTCGATAAATATTCAATTCGCAATCTCTCAACTGATCATTTGAGTAAGGTTATTTGCTACTCAGTCGGCTAAACAGACTTTGCGTAAGCCACTGTGAGTGCGAGAGAGAAAGCTGCTTTCACTCCGGTACCAAAATTCTCGTAAACGGTTGATCTTTCGGGAAAAAGAGTACCACGAACTGCTGAATCGTTATACGCAGATCGTGGTTCTCTTCGCTTGTCCGAAAGATCAACCGCTTACGAGAATTTTGGTACGCAGTTTTTATTACCGACAGAGGAGTAGCACATCGTCTTGAGAGCTCATAGAACTAAATCGATTCATAAATACAAATCCTATCGACGAAATAACATAACCGGAAGCACTCTCATTGCTTAGCCGTTACGAGAGCTCTCACGGGACGCTTTATACGAACATGGAGAGCGGAGACGCCATGGTCCTTTCAATATAGTCTTTGTTTCTCTCCTCCGGTATTCAAACAACTATGAAAATCGAGATATAATACATAGCGAAATCTTTCACATCCCCCTGAATGTACACGAAACGATCCGATATAATTATCTGTGTGCGAACTATCCATTTGCACGAAATAAGCAGTAAATTAGCGTAAAATAACTGTGCGAGATTTTGCTTTGGTGAGTATGACGATTCTATTTCAAATCTCCCGCGCTAGTGTCCCAAGAAAGAGCTTGTCGCGCCATCTATCACTTCGACGATTCAACACATTGCAAATGACGGCTTTGGCTATTTTTTCGATAAAATTACTTCTATCAAATACGCCGTTTGCTTATATTTCAACCTGTTTTTCCGTCTTCCACTCCAATTGTCCGAGACATCGACGGAAAATTCCTTTTGAAGAAGCACAAAAATGACAAAAGTGCTGGAATTTTGCTTCGCTTATATCACAAAAAACGATCTCATGTTTTCACGTTGCCAGTGGCGGCGACATTAACCTAAATTCCACGCGTAGTTTGTGAAATTAGCACTGTCCATCGGTGGCGCTAGTGTCGAAACAACCTGTCGTGAAAGCGAAAAGGGACAACGACGAACAGTTTATTTACGATTAAATTATATCTCGTGAATTGTGCTTTGTCCAATTGAGTACTTTTAATCGGTACTCTCAGTATGGTCAATTATTTTTCGAGATATTCAAATGTACACAAAGTAAACAAAGTGCACGAAGTGTTTGGAAACAGTGATGCGTGCGAGTTTGATTAAAAGTTGCGTGTATTGTCGTTGACGTTATCGTTGTTTCGAAGCAGCCCAATCGGTAGGCGTTGCTGCTGTCACTAGGCTTTCCCCGAACCCATAAAACGCTTTTCCTCCTTAATTATCCGGATCATTCAATCGACACGGCCATGTCACAGATACTGCGTGTTCGATTACCCCAATGTAGAGAAATTTATTGGACCGGTACAATTTGATGCATGATTTAAACATTATTCATTGACAATATTTTTATCCTCGTAAATAAATACTACTACGATACACTAAAAGTGCCGCTTGAGTGGAAGACGGGGAGAAAGTCTCCCCCCATCATCACTTCCTGTTTTCACAAATTTTTCTTCCCTCTTCCCCTATCCCCTTGACAAACGCAAAAGGGCGCGAAAAACAAAATGTTTGCCAAAAAGAAGAAGAAGCCACAAATATCTACCCCTACGAATTTCGAGCACAGAGTTCACACCGGCTTTGATAAGCGTGAAGGAAAGTTTGTTGGATTGCCATTGCAATGGGCCTCGATAGTTGGTAATAATCAAATTTTAAAATCAACAAATCGTCCATTACCGCTCGTCGATCCGAGCGAAATTACTCCGACGGAGATACTTGATTTGAAAACTATCGTACGAGGTCACAATGATCCGAGAATCGTTAGGCTCATTTCCACTGATAAAAACACCGAGAATTGTTTGCCAAAAACAAGCACGGTTGCCAGATCGAATTCTTTGAGATCATCAAGTCCACCGAGGCTCAGAAGGGACTACAGGTTTGTGTTAAAAAGCTCAGAAAAACAACACTAAAGAGTTACAAGGATGATTATGAAAAAAAAAAACATACTTTATTATCAATAATTGTTAATATAAATATTCACACTTACCCATAACCCATCGTTTTGGACATTTTTTATTTTTAATTTTACCACAAAAAAATGAAAACAACAAAAAAAAAGCAAATAAATACAACTGCGAATGAATTATTGGATCGTAACAGAATCAACTTCAGTTATACGTGAAATCGAATGATAAAAACTTTCATTCAGAATCCATTTATCAATTGCCTGTAAAATGAAAAACTCAAAAACGTTAGTATTCGAAAGGTGAAAAATGTTAGAATCGACCGGACAAAAACGTTAAAATTGGCTATAGCGATAAATTTGCAATTTTTCTTGGCTCGTTTCATTACATTATAGGAAATTTGATTATTCGTCGTTTTCAATTCTCTGAGAGGCGGGGGGGGTCTCCAGTCCTACCTGCCTCGGATAATTGAAGCTTTACTATGCAACATTGATTTTTCCACTGATATGAGGTATTGGGGCACAAACTCACACACACACACACACCCGTGTCATCCAACACTCACACACTCACTCCATCAGCCAAAGATTCTCGTAGCTTCTGAAGGATCTAGATTTTTTTCCAAGGAAAGGGAATTCTACCCGATCTTTATCTTCTACTTTCAAAGTTGCTGATAAAATTCCTTAAAAGTCGTAAAAAAAACTCACCCGAAACATCTATCGATAGAAAAAACCCTCCGAGATATTTCTACGTTTCACTCGAAATTGGATATTCGATAGCTTTAGCTTGAACTGTAAGAAATAAATTATTTTTTGTTTTTTTTTTTTTGCAGGAATAATGCAAACCTTCCACCATCAGTACCAGAGGGCCAAGAAATATCTTCGAGCCCCAGTCAAATTCAGCCATATCCGAATTTTCCAAAGCCCCATGGTTATCCAGACAAACTGCGACAGAATTCACCAAACGTTGCTCCAGGGATCAACTCGAATCTTCAGAGCCTTATTCCAAATCTTCAAAATCTTAATCCAAACATGCAATCCTCGCCTAATCTTACCCACGTAGGCCCCAATTCGACAAATTTGTCGCTTAATTTTCAAAATTTAAGTCCCATTCCAAATCTTCAAACACCCACGTTGAATCCCACCCCTCCACAAATATCAGATCAAGATTTTCAGAGAATAAACGCAGCGTCCACGGTGGCTCCTCAGTACAACGGAAATGCCCAGGTAAAAATCTATGCGGCCATAAAAAATAATAAAAAAAATACAAATATACAAGCGATCGATGAGCATTTATCGAATTATTTTGGAATTTAAAGATGAGCGAGCAGGGATCATGCAGGGATCATCAAGTAGCGCAAACTATGTTGGTGCACAAGCTGCAACCAAAAATATCGCCCGTTGGCTCAATAGCCTCGCAACGTCCATTGAGCCAATTAAGTTCTCACAATGTGAACAAACATTCGCAAAATTTTGTAGCCTCGGAGAATGCACCACCGATTCATGGTCTTTACAATAAGCCATTGGAGAGCTCACAATCGATGCATAATTTGTCAAAACCACCGAGCATTCCATCATCAATGGCGGGCGCGAGCACGACTCCCGATCAAAATCAAAATCTCAAAGCTGCTGTGTCTTCGGGAAATTTGGCGGTTGGGCCAGGCTTGAATAATTCAAACAAGCAGAGCGCCGAGCAGAGGCTTACTCACGAACAATTCCGGGCAGCTTTGCAAATGGTGGTGAGTTAACGATATTACTCAATAAATAACAAATAAGCAACAAAAAAAAATTGTTATTTCTTTGAATTTTTCATCAGGTAAGTCGAGGAGATCCTCGAGAAAATTTGGAAAATTTTCTCAAAATCGGCGAGGGAAGTACCGGTACTGTTTGCATAGCAACCGACAAAACCACGAATCGTCAAGTTGCTGTAAAAAAAATGGATCTCAGAAAACAACAGAGACGTGAATTATTGTTTAACGAAGTGGTGATAATGAGGGATTATCATCATCCAAATATTGTCGAGATGTATGACAGTTTTCTCGTTGATGACGAGCTCTGGGTCGTCATGGAATATCTCGAGGGTGGAGCTCTGACTGATATTGTCACACATTCTCGTATGGACGAGAGTCAAATAGCAACTGTTTGCTCGCAGTGTCTTAAGCCATTGGCGTATCTTCATTCTCAGGGCGTTATTCACCGAGATATAAAATCCGACTCGATACTCCTCACAGCAGACGGAAGGGTCAAACTGTCAGATTTTGGCTTTTGTGCTCAAGTTTCGCAAGAATTGCCAAAGAGAAAATCTCTCGTTGGCACACCTTATTGGATGAGTCCCGAAGTTATTTCCAGGTATTTACCTACTTCCATGATCAAAATACTCATTTTTAAATATTAAACGAAAAACACGGCTGTTTCCGTCGATACGTAATTTTGAAATAAAAAAAATATCCTGACCCCCATTACCCCGAGTCGAAGGCTTAAGATCGAAATGCTGCCACGCTTTTCCATATTAGCCAATATGGCTCAATAATCTTACCCTTTTTTATTTGTTTTTTCGATTGTAAGACTATCCATTTGAAATTTCTACAGGTTACCCTATGGACCGGAAGTTGATATTTGGTCACTCGGCATTATGATTATCGAAATGGTCGATGGAGAACCGCCATTTTTCAACGAGCCACCACTTCAAGCTATGCGACGAATCAGAGATATGCCACCACCCAAACTAAAGAATTCACACAAGGTGAGTTGAGAAAAAGATGCAAAAAAAAATTGCTCTTATTATATTTTCGCTATGTACAAGTGAGCGAAGAGTTGGTTTGGCTGACCGCCAGCGATCATGGTGGTGATTTTTGGTACTGTACCAGGCTATAAGACCAAAAACTCGTCGTCTGTTTACTGGACGTTATTATATATCGTATAAAATCAGCGTATTATTTTTTTAAGCTTTAATTTTTTTCATCACATTCGGTCAAGAAGATGCCAATTGTGAAAAATCTTGGGATGTCAATAGTGGTTTATGATTTTATAAAAATTAAAAAATCCTCGTCTAATTCATTCAAGCGTATACTATCGTCAGTCGAAGAAGTACCAAAGCCAGCCGCTAGCGGCGCCACTTGACCACACATAGCGAAGTAATTTCTAAGAGAGACTTGCTCTTACTGTATAATATTATTAAAGGATTATTCTCGTTTGTAAAATAGGTAAGTCCAAGACTTCAGGGCTTTCTGGAGAGAATGCTCGTTCGTGATCCAGCACAGAGAGCCACTGCAGCTGAATTATTGCAGCATCCATTCCTCAGACAAGCTCAGAGTCCAAGTATTCTTATACCGCTCATGAGAGGCGCCAGACACACCAATTGTTGACTCGATGAAGGACAGGACTCCAAGCTGTGAGCAAAATACATATCGAACTCGAAAAAAAAAAATTGGTAAAAAAAAAAGCTCCGTGACGATTTCCTTTGCAAAAATCAGGATGATTTTTTTTTTTAAATTACGAACGAGAGGCTTATGAGGGTACGAAATGGGCGTGAGATTATTTTATAACGATTTCCAGTATATTATTGGAATTTTTGGACATTCCAGCATCGCCCATCGAGGATATTTATCAAACTTTTCATTGTAAGATATGTAAACCGAGCATAAGAATCGATTAACGTTTTTTTTTTTTTTTTTTTCTTTCATTCTTTTAACTAATTATGATAGGAATAATTATAGAATTGACACAATTAGCAGCTAGATATAAACCCAAGTGCCTTGAGAGAACGAAAAGCTATCTTCGTTTCATTTAAACAAAATGTGCTTGGTTATTGGAGGTTCGATTTTTAAATTATTTTCATTTGCGATACTCATATTAAGGGGGTACGACTAACCCGATAAAATACAACTTGGCGATTTGCAATTTTGATAAATTATTGGCAAGTACAAAATTTTCGTAGATAAAAAATTTCAAAGAGCGTAAATATTCCGTTCCCATATACGGGTAATGAAGAAAAAAAATTATTGCATTATATTTGATATAAAGTGAGAGGAAAAATAAATAATCTTTTTAATTCTTTGGCGTCGAGACGCCGCTGTATCTCTCGATACTCGCAATATTAATTTGGTGAGATCCGTTTCGGCTTCGCGATTTCGCGAAAAATTGACAAAATTTTTACGCTGTATTTAAAAAACAGTTGTATCTCCTTAAAAGAGATCGACCGGCAATGCTTTACAATGCGTGGTTTTTTTTTTTTTTTTCATAATAAATAATTCGTGACACCAGTGATGAGAAAAATTAGGAACTGTACAAGTGCCACTGACCAATCGACCATATTTTATGATTTTCCATATATTGCTCGTTCGCAAAGCCTATTGACGATTTAGTATCGGAAATTGTTAAACGATGGCCATAAATGTATAATTATTATATAATATTACGAGTATTGGATGAATATTAGAGATCGAACTGGACTTCCCTATATTACCGATCGGCCTTTGTAGAATGTAAACAGTAGAGAATATTATGAATTTTTCATTATACCAACGAAACTGCGACGAGTAATTGCGACAACTTAATAATATTGATCGGCAATTCAGTCAATTGGTATATAAAAATCATATTATGCAATAATAATTTGCCTTAGAGAGATAAATCAAGTCATTTCATATCATTGGCGTATCGAAATTTTTATCGTTGTATCGCAAAGTTAGCCAAATGGCTTAATAATACCACTATGGAAAAATCGTTATTACATGTTTGTAGCTCAAAATTCGTGACAATTTTTTGGCTCTTTGACTTTCTCGTGTATGAAACGAGTGAAATTTTGTCGCAAAAGTTTCACGAAAATTTGAAGCTCCTCCGCGCTATGAGATGTGATATTTTACAATGAAAACTACACAATACATACCGAGTAGATTTTATGTTCAAATTTATTATACGTATATATAATAATTGAAAAAATATTTAAAACCGATGAAACGAAAAAATTGAAAATGTGCTATATTTTTGGACATGCACTGAAAAGAAAGTATATCTACGTTAATCATGTTTCGAGTGGCCTGCATTCATTTTTCAAACGGCCAGGATTCTTTTGATTGACAGTAAATGAAAACTCTATGCCGTAATTCGAGCCAGACTATAAGACTAGATGAAAATATATTTAATCACTTTTATTCCCCTTCCACTGTGTCACGATTTAGCGTGGTTAAGGTGATGCCCAATTCGCACGAGGGCGAGAGAAATTTCTGCAATTTTCAACAACAATAAAATAATAATAATAATTTTAAAAAATGCGACTCAGAAACAATTGAGACTTGATGGAAAAGAAAATAGACGAATGTGATCCAATAATTTATTTTCCTCGAAATCTCAACCATCTGTACATCGCTCATAATTTTTGTTATCGATCGCGACAATGCGGATCACGAAAAATCCTCTTTTCTCTGCAATTGGTGAAAAAAAAAATCATATTTGACCATCGTGCATAATTTTCCTTTCACAAAAAAATATATTATTAAAAACTATTAGTTTTTAATAATATATTCCTAGACCCAATAGTTTTTTTTTTTTCATGTAAGATTTCTTTCCGTGTATCATATAATTTACATAATTTTTTTTTTCAGTCAACATCACATACTCACTAGACAGAAATAGACAAAATAGTATATATATATATATATATAAATATCTATACACAATATAAAATATTAATTTTATCGTGCTCTAAGCTGACTACTATGTCGAGTACAATGAAACTCTCCAATGCCGTGTAAATAAACTGTAACGTTGAATTTTCATAATACAAAATGTGTTTTGATTTAATTATAAACAAACAAAAAAAAATCTCATCTGCAGCGATCGAAAAAAAAAAAAAAATCTATATATATATATATAAACGTTGAAACGTCGTGAGTCTGCATTTTCTGCAAATCCACATTAGTGGATCAAAATGGACTTTGAACCTTTCGAATGTTATTCTCATGGGAAAAAAAAGTGAAACCAGGAGGCTTCTTTGGGTCCCGTTGTGATCCCGGATTGTGTGACGAGAGTTGGTGTTTATTTTTTTCCTGACGACACAACAAAGTTTTATATTGCTGGTGGGCTCGTCGCCTTGCAATTTCATCATTCCGTGTCGTCAGCTCGGGTTGGCCGAGACCGTACACGCTGACGACGCTGTTACCAGGCAAAGACTTATCGTGATAAAAAAAAAAAAAAAAAAAAAGGCGTCGTGACTTGGTCGCGCTCTGATTGGCTACTCGACGACGAGCCTCTCTTGTTTGACCGGAATGACCTTCACATTCCGCATGAACGAGCATACTGGCGCGTATTCTGTGACAAGCGCCGCTTTTTCTTACACGCGCATGCACACACATGCGTGAAAATTCTCATCGAGTTCGCCGAATCGCCGCGTGGGGGCAACTAAAATAAAATCAAGCAGTCTTTGCACTAAAAACACACACAAGACTCGCAAAAAAAAAAGCATCCATCGCATTTACACTACTAAAAGATAAAAGAAGACAAAAAATGTAGTTTGGGAATCCCCCAAAAATATAGATTAATCACATTCATTCATAATGGCGGAGCAGATATAATCGCGCAATATATTTCACCCATGTTGTGCAATATTTATTGTCGATCTACAGAAAAAAAATGAAAAAAATAATTTGAAAGCGAGAAACGCGCTCCACAATCTCGTTAGAATTGAAAATCAGCAATTGAGAGGCATAAGTGGCCAAGATATGACA
Source organism: Dyspetes luteomarginatus (assembly GCA_963669185.1). NCBI lineage: Eukaryota > Metazoa > Arthropoda > Insecta > Hymenoptera > Ichneumonidae > Dyspetes > Dyspetes luteomarginatus. Next base: position 3,815,016 of record OY769903.1, read on the forward strand.
ACTGTCAAGAACGAGAATTAAGAATGAAAAAAAAATGAGTTTTGCGAGCAAATAATTTGACATTCGACGTTACACGATGATAAACGCGATATATCCTAATAATTCAAGACGATAAAATGATAAATGTCGAAAAAAGAAGCTACGATTTGAATTTTTTTTCACTTATTCAAATTTTTCAACGTCAATAAATTCATGGGGAATGGCAATAGTTCACCGCGTGATAAAGATTATTTTTGAATAATCTGCAAAACGTGATGGATGTTTCCTACTTTTTTGCATCATTTCTGGCTCACGTCAGGTGACTTTTTACCAAACGCGCCTCTTCTGTGTGTGTGTTTTTTTTCCTTCTAAAAATAGCATCACCGATAAAATCTCAACTTGGAATGAAGCAACCGGTTTTTCACCTACGAGAGAATGATGCGTCAGCCATTCTCGTTGATATGTCGAACTTTGGAGGCTCGACTTTTGTCAACTGGAATCGTCCAATGACGCGAATTATCCGTCAATCGATCGATTAAACTCGCTTACGAATGATTGTGCAACTTTATCTGTTATTTCAAATTTCAATATACGAAACAATGGATATTATTGTCGAATGGACAATCAACAAAAATCTCGAAGATTTATCGATAAGTGCTATGAGTATTTAAATTAAATAATCGAAAAATTAAAAAAAATTTAATCTTTTATCCATTTAGTTTTCTCTTTTTCTCTGTAGAAATTTTGCTGCAATTTTTTAAATTCTAGGAATCATCGATTTGTCCGGATAAGGCGAGGGGCATGGTCTCTCTCTGCATGCATGACTGACGCCACGTCGTCCAAGTGAGAGCCATACCAAGAAGGAAGCAACAGCTGTTGCTGACCCGTTCATTACGAGGAATTTCAATAGAGGGAAAAAAAAAATTATACTGCTACCCTACGGAATGACTGGGCTGGCTCTCTCCCTTTCTCTCTCTCTCTCTCTCTCTCTCTCTCTCTCTCTCTCTCTCTCTCTCTCTCTCTCTCTCTCTCTCTCTCTGTCTCTCTTGGAGGCTTGTCGAGGCTGATAATAATCACAGTAATAGCAGTACATAATTGCGTGAAACGATCCGAGACGAGAAAACAGAGGCGCGTTGGGTTCCTTTCTACGATACGATTGGCCGAAGCCGAGTCGAGCCTCCGACTCTCCGAGTACGTGACGTCATTATAGCACAGAATACGCACGTTTCTACAGAGAGAGAGAGCGAGAGAGAGAGAGAGAGAGCGAGAGAGAGAGAGAGAGAGAGAGAGAGCGAGAGAGAGAGAGAGAGAGAGCAAGAGAGACGGAAATAGAGAGGCAGAGGCAGCGCACAAACCTCAATTCGTATCTGTCCGGGTGGAGGAAGAAAAGAGAGACAAAAAAAAATGAGCAAAGGGCGAGAGAAAGACGCGGTGAGGAAAGAGAGGGAGGAAAAACCAGAAACGACCTTCGCACGCTTGGACGTTCGTGTTCGGGCAAGTTATCGAGAGCAAGTGAGTAAATATCGGAGGCACGACTTTAACAACGAGCCGACCAATCAGCGAGCAACGTGTCTGGCAGAGCTCCTCGTCGATCGCGAGAATTTTGCATCATAATATGCGAGCGTTGCGAGATAAATATCGACGCAAATCTCTTGGCAAGATTCCCCGTTGATTGATGATCGTGATCGATTGACCTTTGTAACGTTGCTACGTCAGACAAAAATTTTGCCCACTCGAGCCTGCAAACAAATTGAACAATTGATGCGTATTCGCTATTTGTTATGTCAGACGAGTTATAATTTTTCAAGCTTGGTCTCTTTTTAACGAAATTTTGGATCAAACGCCTCTCTCTCTCTCTCTCTCTCGCTCTCTCTCTCTTTTTTGCTGTAAATCGTCACGAATGATGATGTAAGATCGATAGTCGCGAGATCGATTTTACTCGTAATTTTTCGTAATTTGCTGCGCAAAAAGCAAAAATACCTGAGTACTCACATGCTATTTTTTTTTTTTTACAAACAAATTGAACAATTGATGCGTTTTCGCTATTTGTTATGTCAGACGAGTTATAATTTTTCAAGCTTGGTTTCTTTAACGAAATTTTGGATCAAACGTCTCTCTCTCTCTCTCTCGCTCTCTCTCTCTTTTTTGCTGTAAATCGTCACGAATGATGATGTAAGATCGATAGTCGCGAAATCGATTTTACTCGTAATTTGCTGCGCAAAAAGCAAAAATACCTGAGTACTCACATGCTATGTTTTTTTTTCTTGCAAACAAATTGAACAATTGATGCGTATTCGTTATTTGTTATGTCAGACGAGTTATAATTCTTCAAGCCTGGTCTCTTTTTAACGAAATTTTGGATCAAACGTCTCCCTCTCTCTCTCTTTTTGCTGTAAATCGTAACGAATGATGATGTAAGATCGATAGTCGCGAAACCGATTTTACTTGTAATTTGCTGCGCAAAAAGCAAAAATACCTGAGTATTCACATGCTATGTTTTTTTTTCTTCCAAACAAATTGAACAATTGATGCGTATTCGCTATTTGTTATGTCAGACGAGTTATAATTTTTCAAGCTTGGTCTCTTTTTAACGAAATTTTGGATCAAACGTCTCCCTCTCTCTCTCTTTTTGCTGTAAATCGTAACGAATGATGATGTAAGATCGATAGTCGCGAAATCGATTTTACTCGTAATTTTTCGTAATTTGCTGCGCAAAAAGCAAAAATACCTGAGTACTCACACGCAATTTTTTTTTTTTTTACCTTTCTTATCGAGGAGAAATTATTGGAGATTTTTTTGCCTAACGATATCTATTTAAAGTTTCTTTTGAAATAGTTGACGCTGCCGTATTTACTATATAATAAAAAATTAAACTTTCCTTTCAATTATAATATTTGACACGGAGACGATGTCGCGTCTGTTATAAAATAAAAAATTAAACCTTGTTTTTTTATTATTTGGCATGGGGACGCTGTCGCGTCTGGTACAAAATTAAAAATTAAACGTTGACGTTGTCGCGTCTGCAACCAAAATAAAAAAATCAACTTTGCTTTTAATTATTTGACATGGGGACGCTGTCGCTGTCAACTATATATATATAAAAATATCGATATTGTCATTATATAGTCGCGCGTGCAAGATGACACAAAGTCGAATACCCGATAAGAAACTTTTTCTCGTCATAAATAATCCAATGTTCAATGTCTATGATGATAACAGATTTTAGATTGAAGCGATTTTATTTTTCTTTTTTTTTCGTTCATTTACAAATCGTCAAGTAATAACGACGATAAGATACGATTGTGACTGATTCATTTTTTTTTCAAAGTGCAACTCGTCAATTATGAGGATCGATGATGACGAATCACGTAGAAATTTCGGAACGATTGTCTGTCTGGTAAAAAAGAAAAAAAAATCAACCGAGAGTAAAATAAATAATGCGACGTGGTGGATTAAAAAAAAATATTTGCTCGCATAATATTAATGATAAAATAAATAATAATCGACAATGATAGTCTCATGTTTTATTAATTTTCGACGCTTACGAAGAAATCGATGATTTCTAATTATCTCTAATCCGTTTTTTTCTTTTTGTGTCCACAGATCCTCGATCGTAACGATCTAACGACTCGACTGTGGAATTTTTATTTTCCCATACGTTGTATCGACCACTCTTGCTGGCACAGAGGACAACGATTGTTTTGTTTCACCCACAGTGACATGCAGCAATAATGAAAAGAGTGATTGCATTCGCCCCACACGACAACGCAGTCCTGACGTCCGTAAAAATCCTTCTTGCTCTCGGCTTGACAACGTAGACAGGCATCTGCAAACAGCAAAAAGGAAACAAAAAAAAACTGTCAGAAAATTCTCTCGGAGATTTTTTTTATTTTCATATTTACACGTCTCGGTCTGGAGATAAAAAAAAAAAAAAAAAAACATTTCAAAGAAATTCCGTTCCGTTCACGTTTCTAAATGCAACCTAAAGGGAAAATCTCACGGCGGATTCACAAGCTCGTGGCATTTTTTAACGACAAAAGGTGAACTGATCCGTGACGTTCGGCGTATTATCTATATATATATATATATAAGAAATATTTTTTTCATTTTTATTTTCGTTCAATTATATATATATATATATTTCGTTCTAATATATATTAGAACGAAAATAAAAAATGAAAAAAATACTTCTTATCAGGCATGCCCCCCGCATTCACGCACAGAGATGACGTGCGTCGAAAATAAGATTACCAAGTTCGTGGCATTTTTTAACGACAAAAGGTGAACTGATCCTTGATGTTCGGCGTATTATCTACATATAATTGAATAAAAAAATTTTAATTTTAAACTTTTTTTAAAAAATACCTCTTATCACGCATGCCCCCCCCGCATTTACGCACAAAGATGACGCGCGTCGAAAGTAAAAGATAACCAAAAAATTTCAGTGTTTACATAAAAAGAACGTATATACGTGCTGTCGAGTCGACATATGTATCGTTTCTCTCTATATTTATTTTACACGGTTCTCGATGTATTATCTCTTCCGCAAGTCGTGAAACGTGATGATTCGGTGAAAAAAAAAATCGAGAGAAGTGCGAAAGTAAGAAAATTCGTATCGTTTGATAAAGATTCGATATGCAATAACGCACAAAGTGCCACATAATGCAACATAGATAAACGTTCATACCTTCGTGATTAAAAATAATAATAATAATAATAATAATAATGTATTAAAAATAAAATTAGACGAATTAATTTAATCACTTCATTTATTTTAATTTTATCATCGATATATTTTTTTTTTTCTACGCATCATCATAATCACAAAATTTTATATTTTTTTAATTCAAAATGAGATCGATAGGCGTCAAAGACAAATAAAAAAAAATTGTCATTGATAATCTTTATTTAATTACACGTATCAATTATATTCATAATGGAGGAAAAAATGAGTTTTTCTCGCAATTTCAGTTGACGATTTTTCAACATCTCTAATCCTCTTTTATGTATCATAAATATGGTTGTTATTAGCATAGAAGAATTGAGAGTTGATCCCGGTATTTCTGATCAATATCTTCGGTCAATGCGTATATATATATATATATATATATATATATATATATTGTACATGTACATCTCTCGGATGCGCCATTCACTTGGTAATATTCCACTCGTTGCTCACACATATATATATATATATATATCTGATAATGCTACGACGCCAACGATTATTCTTTGCCTAGAACCTTTTTTACGTTTTTTTTTCTTTTTCTTTTTTTTTTTTTTTGCAGACACGGCAACACTGTAATACAAGTTAAGTCGGATGTTCATGGCAATACGAGTTTGTTTTTAACGCTCAACATGATTCAATATTCACGATCTCTAACGAATTCTTTCGTTTAAAAAATTTAATGGCCGAATGAGATTTTTAAATTACAAAACGACGGTGATGTTTATGCGATATATAAATAAATAAATAAAATAAATAAATAAAAAATACTGTGAAATATAAAAAATGGCTAAAAATGATAAAACTGTTTGAAGGCATCGAATCGGGATCGCCGCAACTGTTTTATTTTAATATCCTGACGGATTTTTACACTTCCGGTAGCCCTGATTCCTTGATGTTATTTTTATCATTTTTTTTTTTTACTTATAACTAAATTTTCATTTTCATTTATAATCGCATGTCTGTTTTTTTTTTTCTTTAATTCACATTCCATTTTCATCTTCACCGCTCTCTCGCGCCAATCTAAAATTTTTTTGCAGAATCACAAAGGCCGACCAGTTTTTTTTTCCTTCTCAACGTATTATTTACATTTTATCTTAAAATTTGAAATGATCAGAAATATTCAATTATAATAATAAATAATATTCAAATATCATATATATATATATATATATATTTGAGGCAAAATTTGTCTATATTTTACTTTCTCAGACTTTTGTGCTAGAAAATTACGAGAAGAAAAGTGCAAAAGTTTTGCAAATTTTTTTTTTCTTTTCGGCGAAAGAATGATAAGTAGAATGAGTATAATCGACAGTTTGGAATGCTCGATAACAATTGCAAATTTTTTTGCAGCATCACAAAAGCCGACCATTTTTTTTTTTCTTTTCAACGGATTATTTACATTTTATCTTAAAATTTGAAATGATCAGAAATATTCAATTATAATAATAAATAATATTCAAATATCATATATATATATATATATTTGAGGCAAAATTTTGTCTATATTTTACTTTCTCATAGATTTCTGTGCTAGAAAATTACGAGAAAAAAAAAAGTGCAATAGTTTTGCAAATTTTTTTTTTCGTTTCGGCGAAAGAATGATAAGTCGAATGAGTATAATCGACAGTTTGGAATGCTCGATAACAATTGCAAATTTTTTTGCAGAATCACAAAAGCCGACCATTTTTTGTTTCCTTCTCAACGGATTATTTACATTTTATCTTAAAATTTGAAATGATCAGAAATATTCAATTATAATAATAAATAATATTCAAATATCATATATATATATATATATTTGAGGCAAAATTTTGTCTATATTTTACTTTCTCATAGATTTCTGTGCTAGAAAATTACGAGAAAAAAAAAAGTGCAAAAGTTTTGCAAATTTTTTTTTTCGTTTCGGCGAAAGAATGATAAGTCGAATGAGTATAATCGACAGTTTGGAATGCTCGATAACAATTGCAAATTTTTTTGCAGCATCACAAAAGCCGACCATTTTTTTTTTCCTTCTCAACGGATTATTTACATTTTATCTTAAAATTTGAAATGATCAGAAATATTCAATTATAATAATAAATAATATTCAAATATCATATATATATATATATATATATTTGAGGCAAAATTTGTCTATATTTTACTTTCTCAGACTTTTGTGCTAGAAAATTACGAGAAGAAAAGTGCAAAAGTTTTGCAAATTTTTTTTTTCGTTTCGGCGAAAGAATGATAAGTCGAATGAGTATAATCGACAGTTTGGAATGCTCGATAACAATTGCAATTTGAGGAATGAAATCCGTTGATCCTTGATGTGATAGAATAATGTATTTGATAGATTGGCACTCATCGCTGTGATGATCGTCAATTGATCAGTTTGTATATTATACACAAATACATCCATACGCACGCACATACATATATATATATATATATAGGTATATATATATATATATATATATATATATATATATATATATATATATGTACGTATACATGTACCTATATGTATTTATATATATATATATATATGTGTGTGTGTGTGTGTGTGTGTGTGTGTGTGTGTGTGTGTGTGTGTGTGTATATATATAGGTGGCGAGAAACGTCAGAGACGTCGTGCCCCCGACCATAATTTGTGAGATCACAAAGCGCTATATGATCATTGGACCAATTGGCCAAACAACACGGCGAATTAATGTTGTTATCGATTTATCGTACACGCAATTCACGTCTATAGGTCGTAACGCCAGCGTCATTAAAATGTGATCTGAAACGTCTGATAATATTATCGATTGGCTTCTTTGTTTATACACCTGCTGACGCTTTACAAAGTCATCGATCTCGTCCAGGGGGGCGTTTGGGATGAAAATTTTGTCACGTTAAATTGACTCTGAGTAAATTTGAATAATGATAATTTGTTTTTTTATACATTCCGATGGCTACTCGATTTTTATCTTTGTAAAATCGTTGAAAATATCTCGAGGAAAAATAAAACTCTACTATGGTGAAATTTTTTTTATTTCTTTTATTTTTATTTACCAAGTAATTTCATTTATAATTATTATATCGATGCCAAGGGCACACGACGTACGTACTTCTGGTATCTCTGATATGAACGTGCCCGTGACCTCTACCTTACGCTTGTCTGGGTCTCTCGTTTGCTGATAAGATTGAAGCTCTGTACTTAATAATAAAATACTATATATATATATTTACGATAACGAGCAAAACTCTATCTATGTTTGACACTGTTGACCTTTAGCCTCGTTAAATCACTTTTTCTCCTCTCCGCTCTCTCTCTCTCTCTCTCTCTCTCTCTCTCTCTCAGGCCTTACATCTGATCACTCGCCATGTTAAATCATCATTGTCAGCTGTAATTTTTTACGATTGATAAAAAAAAAAACAAACAAGAATCTCGTTGAGCAAATTTAGGATCGATATTGAAAATCGCGTAACTAATAAATTTTACGAAAATTTTGTCAATTTATAAAATTTAAGTATTATATCTGCATATAAAAATTATTGTACCTCGTAAAAGATAAGTAGAAAGTATGTAAATAAAAAATAAAAGTGCGGTGTGCAATTTAGTTGAATTATGCTCGGGGGCCTCGACGAAGCAGTCACGAGAACGTGTGCGGTCACTATTTACTTATTTAATAAGTACTTTCAGCCCGTGCAGATTTTTTTTTAATAATATTATTATTGTCTATTTTTCAATTTTTTTTTAAATATTTTAAGCTTATACTGCTGCCCATCCCCTTGAAAATTTGCCTCTCTTTAACTACAATTGGACCATGAATTTGATCTTCCTCCTTCCTCTCTATATATAGTATAATTTACGTAAAAAAAAGCTCCGTAAGAAATTGCATCACATCTGCATATATATCTATCTGTATATATAATTTATCGTAGCTAATAAAAGGTACAAGTAGAAAGTATGTAAATAAAAATGTGCAGTGTGTAATTTAGTTGAATTACGCGTGAGAGCTCGACAGTAGAGAGCAAGAAGGACGCCTGTGGTCACTATCTACTTTTTTGTAAGTAGTTTCAGTTCGTGCAGATAATTAAAAAAAATGTTTTTTTTTTATTTTCCATTTTTTTTTAAGCTCAAACTATCCTGTCCATCCCTTCGATAATTTATTTCGTTACAATTACAATTGGACGAAAAATAAAATCAATTTTTCTTCTTTTTTTCTTTATTTATAAGGTACGTAAAAAAAAAAAGCTCCATAAGAAATTGCTACAATTATATCTACATATATAATTTTATCGCAGCTAATAAAAGACAAAAAAGTGTGGGAATAAAAATTTAGTGTCCAATTTATTGTCAGTTGAATAATGCGCGTGGGCTCGACAGTAGATAGCAAGAAAGACACGTGTGGTCACTATCTACTTTTTTGCAAGTAGTTTCAGTTCGTGCAGATAATAAAAAAAATGTTTTTTTTTATTTTCCATTTTTTTTAAGCTCAAACTATCCTGTCCATCCATTCGATAATTTATTTCGTTACAATTACAATTAGACAAAAAATATAATCAAATATAATCAAAAAAAAAAAGAAGAAGAAAGTAATTGCAAAAATTATATCTACATATATAATTTTATCGTAAAAGCTTTATCGTAGCTGGTAAAAGACAAGTGAAAAGTATGAGAATAAAAATTTAGTGTCCAATTTATTGTCAGTTGAATAATGCATGTGGGCTCGACAGTAGAGAGCAACGAGGACGCGTGCGGTCACTACTTATTCAATAAGTAGTCTCAACCCGAGCCGACTCATTCGTGTTAATTTTTTTTTATTTTTCTTTTTTTTTTTGTTTTCAAAGTTTACAGTGTTGGTCACCTCGGTAATTTGCCTCACTCGAAATACAATTGGACCAAAACGATCGTACAGTCGTCAAAGAAGCTGCGAGAGTACAGAGCGAGAGCAAAGAGGCAATATATTCGCGCTGAAGGGTTCCACGAAGAGCAAGAGAGAAAGAAAGGGAGAGAGAGAGAGAGAGAGAGAGAGAGAGAGAGAGAGAGAGAGAGAGAGAGAGAGAGAGAGAGAGAGAGAGAGAGAGAGAAAGAGAGAGAGAGAGAGAGAGAGAGAGAGAGAGAAGAGAGGAAGAGGAAGAGAGAGAAACGAATCTCACTTGGAGATGAAATGAGAACTCACGCCGAGAAAAAAAGAGAGAGAGAGAGAGTCGAAGATGCTGTGTGTAGCAAGTAATGGAAGTTTTTCGATTACAAACGCAATGAATCGACGAGACGAGTATATAGAGAAAGAGACAAGATAAAGGAGGAAAAAAAAAATTGCCTCATTGAGAAGAGACGAGTATCGATTGTGCGAATTATCGGTTTAGGAATATTCCGAATATCTCATGCGTAATCGATCGGTTAAAAGAGAGAAAAAAAAAAAAAAAAATTGTCATCAGTTGAAATTTTGCAATGAGCGAGTGCAACGAATTCGTTGACGAGAGCAATGCAATTCAATGATCGATATACGTATTAGGAGCAAAGCATATTGTTGATGCACTTATTCTATGTAATTATTATTATTATTATTATTATTATTATTATTATTATTATTATTATTATTATTATTATTATTATTATTATTATCATTATACACTTGAATACACCCCATGAAATTTATTTCATTGAAGAAAAACTTTTCCAATACATACTTTGTGGGTCTTGACGATCGTACGCTCGCGCGAGACCCAGCCAAGACCCCCCGTGTTGACCCAACAGATTAACCCCCATCGACGACGTAATAATATAAATCATTTTATTTTTTATTTTACAATGACATAACGCGAAATATCTTGCGTTACTCGTGCACGAGTACTTGGCGGCAAAAGACATAGAACACTCTCGATCTTTTTTGTTTTTTGTTTTTTTTTTTTTTTTTTTTTTTTTCATATATATGTACGCAAAAATATGAATTTATGCCAAATTTTCGTCTTAATTATTTTATCGTCTCGGATTAATAATGAAAAAATTTGACAAAATTAAAATTCAAAAAATATCGTTTTTAATTATATGAAAAAAAATAAATATATTGATATCGATTTGTTTATTTTATTTTGAAAGTTTATTTAAAAATTGCGCATGATTGAAAATAATGTATCGATCGATTGAAGATTTGACTAAAATTGATCATCGCCAAAAAATTATTAAGCCCTTAATTCACGTTGATGATTCAATCGCAGAGTAAAATTATGGCATTTATGAACATTTCTATGCTGTGTGTGTGTGTGTGTGTGTGTGTCTGCTGTGTGTGTGTGTCTGTGGAAGGAACTCTTGACTCTGTCCCCTCTCTCTCGGAGGCGCCACGAGAACGGGGCACCTTGCGTCTCGCCGGTTTCCCCGTCATCGTAATCGCCGAGGTGTCCCGAGACTAGCCGAGCCAAGAACTTGAGAGTTTCGCCGAGCACGCCGATCGTATATAAAAGACAAACCCGGCGATCTGATTAGCAAATCTTAGCCAAACAGAAGAACACACGCGCGCGATCGCTATATATATATATATATCCATCTATATATATATCTATACATATATATATATATATATATATATATATATCTATATATTTTTTTTTTCACCGGCCCACGACGGAGCATTGAATCGTTAATTACAACAAATTAGTATAAAAACAAAAAAACAAAAATATTTTTTTTATCCACGAGAAACATTTGCGATGCTGTAAAAGTTTCACCGATTGAAATTAATCATGAGAGAAAAATAATTAAATATTCAAATGTCAATACGAGTCAAATTATCCACATAATTTTATAATAGAATAAAAAGAGTGCAACGAATTAAAAAAAAAAAATTATCATACGGGAGAAATTTTTTTTTTGCATCGATAAGAATCAAGGAAGTAATATTGATCGTGATTCGCGACGGGGGATCGAGTGAGCGAAATTGCATATGAGAATATATATATATAAAAAATTAAAAAAAAAAAAAAAAAACGAAGCTCTCACCGTGTGAGTTGGTCGATAGGTGGCGCGAGTATAGCGACGAAAGAAAATCGAGGCGGGCAAAGAGAGTCTCCCTAGGCGGTGAGCATAGCGGCGATCCAGAACAAGACCGACAGATCAGTACTGTCACAACAGAGCCACGTGTCTGCGGCTGACGAGCTCTCGAGGCGCCAACGTATAAAATATACGAGAACAAAAAAATAAAAGAAGACCCGAAAAAAATTCGAGTGTTATAAAAACTTTTTCCTCACTTAATTTTATTTTGTGAACGGTAGAAATTTTTTTTTTTTTTTTTTTTCATCGATAAGAATTATCCGCGAGAAAATTTTTCAATATCGCGAAGGAAAAAAAAAAATTAGTGATTATATTTAGACGAAAAAAAAAATCCGAGTTGTAATCATGTCGTCAAATTCGTCGTCGCAGAGACGACAGATGCTTCAACCATGGCCGGTTTGTCTGATGCCATTTCACAAAAACAAGGTGAGTCTTTGAACTCTTATATCGATGATTTTTTTTTGTTTTTCAAATTATAGATCATTGATCCATTGTTATAAATGATTTTGAGCAATTTTTCAAATTATACGAATTTTTATTTTTAACACGCAATCTCGCCGACAATCAATGAAAAAATGATTTTTATAAAATTGATCGATACTAAAATATTCTCGTAATATTGGCAAATTCATATTTAAAGGACGAGCGATAAATTAATGAATCGAGAAACGGAGAAAAATCGCGCGCGTCTCACGCGCGTCGTAGAGCCTCGTGAGTGTATATATATATATATATGTATATATATATATATATGTTTCGATTTTTTCGCAACAAGAGAGCGCTGCGGAGGGTATGGAACACTCTCCATCTTTCTCTTTCTCTCCCTCGTCGCCTGACGGGCTTCTGGAAAGTTCCATTCTCGCCGCGTGCCCGCGAGCAGCTACGCGTTTCATTCCACCGCTCGGTGAAATAACTTGTATATATATATATATGTACATATATATATATATATATACATACATATATAGATATATATAGGTATATATATATATATATATATATATATATATATATATATATATACACATACATATATATATATATATATATATATATATATATATATATATATATATATATATATATATATATATATATATATATATATATATATATATATATAGGTATATATATATATATATATTCATATGTATATATGTATGTATGGATGTATATATATATATGTAATACCGGCGCACTCGAACCCCATGCTCCTTTCCACCCATCGATACTTTTTAACGAGATTTAATCGTGAATGAAAATTTAATTTATTCAAATAAATATTGATATTTGATGGATGTTTTACTAATAAATCTTGGTCTCCTTTTCCACACAACGATTTTATGCACTTCGACGTTTTCTCGTTATTAACGATTTTTGTCATCCACACCCTCCCCCCTTTTTTTTAACAGATTTATTCGATAATAAAAATTTAATTTATTCAAATATTGATATTTCACCCTCTGGCGGCAATCCTGGATACTAAACTATCCATCGTTCTTTTTTCGATGCGATAATTTTTCACGTTTTTTTTTTTTTGCATTAACGTACGTTTTCATTTTATAAAATTTTACTTTTGTCATATACATTGAATCTGAAACTGAATAATGAAATGAAATGACACTCTGGCAATTTCATTTCATTACTAAAAAGTTGAAAAATAATAATTGACATTTTTTTTTTTTTTTTTTTTTTTTTTTTTACAAATAGAATAATTTGTGGGTTGCTGGACACCCAGGATGATACAGATCAGGATAAAAAATGATAATTTGAATAATTTTGAAAAAATGAAAATATTTCTTAGTTGTCTAGATAGGGGCGACACAAAATGGCTGCCCTCGGAGACTTTTATCGGATTAATCTCATGTTTGGCTAATAAATTTTCGCCTCATCCTTTTCCATACACAAATCGAGACCTTTAGACACGCCCTAATTTTTCTATATCAGCCATAAGTTTTATCATCCACCCCCCCCTCCTTTTTTTAAATAGATTTTTGCCAATTATCGATAATCGAAATGGGATGTGCGTCTCATTTCCGTGTGTCATTTTTTCAAATATCTGATAAGAATGGAAGAATAGATAAGCGCGTCAACAATTGCATGACTTGCAATGATTTTTTTTTTTTTTTTTTTTTTTTTAAACAACGATATGAGAGCAAAATTTACTAAACTTAATTAAAATGGTAAAATCAAAATGTAGATTTAAATGATTTTTTTTTGTGTCAAATATTTCGATCGTCAAATATTTCAGCTTCGATTGATCCTATTCAGATAAATTATTTATTTTCCTGATCGCGTGAAATTTGAATTGCTCGCAAGTCTTATTATTTAATTATTATTGCGATTATTATTTAATTATTATTGCGATAATTATTTAATTATTATTGCGATAATTATTTAATTATTATTGCGATAATTATTGCAATTATTATTTAATTATTTAATTATTATTACGATTATTTAATGTACTCGATTTCATCGTAAAATTTTTATGTAAAGATTCATCCGGGCCACGTGCTCGCAATGATCTATACAGTGTAATGCAATGAGATAAGAAATTGCAACGTAAGGATATATTCAAATCTTGGTTAAATTTTCAGACGCAATAAACATTGCTCGATGTCAACTGATTTGAGATTTATTAATTATGCATGCCTAGAATGAAAATCTCAACAGTCAATCTCGAAAGTTTCAAAAGACAAGTTAGTTTTTCATCAATTTCAAATATCTCGTCGTTTATTTCCTTAAATAATGTGATTACGATTATGCTGTGTATTGATCGATTAAACCGAGATATCAGGTCAATAGGTGATGTCGAGATAAATTATTGATCGATTAAACCGAGACATCAGGTCAATAGGTAATGTCGGGATAAATTATTGTGACTAAAAAAAAATCTACACACACACACATATATATATATATATATATATATATATATATATATATATATATATATATATGCAAGAATAAGAGCATTGCTAAAAATTCAACGAAGGAGGTAAGATTGAGTAGCAAAGTTGTATTGAAATTTTCAGACGCAATAAAAATTGCTCGATGTCAACTGATTTGAGATTTATTAATTATGCATGCCTAGAATGAAAATCTCAACAGTCAATCTCGAAAGTTTCAAAAGACAAGTTAGTTTTTCATCAATTTCAAATATCTCGTCGTTTATTTCCTTAAATAATGTGATTACGATTATGCTGTGTATTGATCGATTAAACCGAGACATCAGGTCAATAGGTAATGTCGAGATAAATAATTGACTAAAAAAAAAATCTACATATATATATATATATATGCAAGAATAAGAGCATTGCTAAAAATTCAACGAAGGAGGTAAGATTGAGTAGCAAAGTTGTACTTGCTCTTGATGACTTTTTTAATTTGCCCAAACGATTCGTGTTGCAATGTCGATTTCACACGCATATTTTACCCCCAGCTTATTGCAATTGCAAATTTTATCCAGTCGCACGAGCGATAAAAAAAAGTGCTTGCGTATGTGAAACGCTCCCCCCACCCCCTTAACTTTCAGCCTGAACTCTCGAGACACGTGATATGTATGTATATATATATATATATACACAACAGTTATACACCTGATATACTATTATATATAGTAAGGCCCATTTACCTCACAATGATATTCGCATAATTAATGCGTAGCTTATCGTCGAAAATTCAAACGAGTTTTCCCCATTTTTCATTTTAACCTTCCGCCGAGTTCGATCGCGCAGGATATGATGCAAGAATTAACAATAATTGCGACATTCCTCGGAAGCAAAGAGAGAGAGTGAGAGAGAGAGAGAGAACGGGAGGGAAGACAAAAAAAACGAAATCTTAACGTTCAAATAGTGACAACGTGCCAGCAGGATGACAAGTCCTCTCCCCCCCCCCCCTCCCCCCACCCCGGAAATAAAAAGAAAAAAAACGGACCAGAAGCAAATAAAGATAAAAAGAAACTCACCGATACACATTTACAGAGGCACAAATTGCTAAAATAACTCGAAGCACGCGCTTCTGTCGAAGAATTATTCTCCTATAGATATATATATATATGAGGCATCCACGTCATCCACTGAATTTTCTATCTTTTTCAAAAGACATTTTGCTTTTTTTTTTTAATTCGATATAATTATCAAGAGAACGTACAATTTTTGTTTCCAAAATTTTTAATATCATATTTTCGTTGAACAAAAATATTGAAATTTTTTAAATTATTTTTATTCAAATTAACTTTGAATATTTATCAACCCGGAAACTATCAATCGAAGAAAAAAACAAAATTTGTATGAAGAAGGGCATTGAAAATTGTAAATTTTGTACGATGAATAGTTTCCGAGTTGAAAAATATTCAAAGTTAATAAAAAATTTGCAAATTTTTCTTATTTTTTTTTTGGCAAATATACGCAATTCGAGAATTTGAAAAAAAAAAAAAAAACATTTTCCTCGTAACTATACGTGACTCGTAAAAAAAAAATTTACCAGGTTGTTGAAAAACATCGAAAATGAAGTGGCTGACTTGACGTAAATTTTCTCGTAGAACGCACATTCGATATTGAGCAATTTTTTTTTATTTTATT
The DNA here is from genome assembly GCA_963669185.1 of Dyspetes luteomarginatus. NCBI lineage: Eukaryota > Metazoa > Arthropoda > Insecta > Hymenoptera > Ichneumonidae > Dyspetes > Dyspetes luteomarginatus. Next base: position 3,831,331 of record OY769903.1, read on the forward strand.
TTTTTAAATTTATTTTTATTGAACCCAACTGATGAATATCCTGTCAAATATTTTCACCGTTCGTCCTTACATACAAATATGAGAATCGCCTAGAATTCGTATGCAAAGAAGAGAAATGTCAAAAATATTAATGGTCCTCGTTTTATCTTGATTAATTATATCGTTATGAGATAATTAAAAAAAAAAATGTTTGGTGAACCATGAAAATATTGAGAGATGCGGGCGGGTCAAATACGAGTCATGAATGATAATCGAAATATGAAGAGCAAAAAAAAAAAATCATACTATCTTGGTTGTTAAATTACTCATGCAATTATGATAATTGGAATAATTAATTAATTAATTAATTCGATATTACTTTTTGCATTTGCGTCTTAGAATATTTATAAGAAAAGCTTTAATAATCAATTATTATTCATTATTTATGATTTATTAAATATTAAAATAGGAATTTCCACGTGACACAACGAAACGAAACGTTGCAATTTATCATCCCCACTCTCATCTCTTTTCTCTCTTCTCTCTCGTTACGTTCGTGGCGAAACTAAAAATGTTGGTAGACGCACGTGATTGCACGTGATAGTCACTGAGAGGCGCGAGGCTCTCGCACACACCAAGAATATTTTCTCACGAACAAAGATGAGATAAGAAGAGTGGACTGATGAACTTTATAGAAAAATGGAGAAACAGCTGGCTCGATATTGTTGTTTTCATATGAGAAATAAAGCCAATTGTATATCAAATATATCACTAAGTTTATATATATATATATAATAGGAAATATATAACATTAAATAATAACAAGTCTATGACAGCGATGAAAATTTCACTTTTTGACCCCACTAAAAACACATCCACAGATTTAATGCTGTTATTGACAATTAAAAAAAAAAAAAAAAAAAATATCGAGAGATCAAAAGTAAAAACAGCGTGACCGCGAGTCGGTCAACATTTTTTTTTTTTTCTAGCATTTCAAGACATGATGATAGAGTCTCTGGCAAACTGTATAGGAAAATGGAAAGACAGCTAACTCAATATTATCGTTTTCACACGAAAAATAATGCCAACAAAAAATATTTTATCAGTTATAACAAATTTATAATAGCGATAAAAATTTCACTTTTTTCTGCCGCACTAAAAATAAATTCACAGGTGTGACAATTTAAAAAAATTGTTGACAATTTAAAAAAAATATAAAAAAAATGAATATTTCCTTCTCATTAAATTAGCGATCAAAATTTAACACAGCGAGACGGTCAGCAATTTTTTGAACTGTATAGAAAAATGGAAAGAGAGCTAACTCGATATTGTCGTTTTCGCACGAAAAATAATGCCAACAAAAAATATATTATCAGTTATAACAAATTCATAATAGCGATAAAAATTTCACTTTTTTCTACCGCACTAAAAATAAATTCACAGGAGTTATTGACAATTTTTCAGCTATTTTTTGAACTGTATAGAAAAATGGAAAGACAGCTAACTCGATATTGTCGTTTTCACACGAAAAATAATGCCAACAAAAAATATTTTATCAGTTATAACAAATTTATAATAGCGATAAAAATTTCACTTTTTTCTGCCGCACTAAAAATAAATTCACAGGTGTGACAATTTAAAAAAATTATTGACAATTTAAAAAAAATATAAAAAAAATGAATATTTCCTTCTCATTAAATTAGCGATCAAAATTTAACACAGCGAGACGGTCAGCAATTTTTTGAACTGTACAGAAAAATGGAAAGACAGCTAACTCGATATTGTCGTTTTCACACGAAAAATAATGCCAACAAAAAATATATTATCAGTTATAACAAATTTATAATAGCGATAAAAATTTCACTTTTTCCTACCGCACTAAAAATAAATTCACAGGAGTTATTGACAATTTTTCAGCTATTTTTTGAACTGTATAGAAAAATGGAAAGACAGCTAACTCGATATTGTCGTTTTCACACGAAAAATAATGCCAACAAGAAATATTTTATCAGTTATAACAAATTTATAATAGCGATAAAAATTTTACTTTTTTCTACCGCACTAAAAATAAATTCACAGGTGTTATTGACAATTAAAAAAAAAAAAAAAAAATGAATATTTCCTTCTCATTAAATTAGCGATCAAAATTTAACACAGCGAGACGGTCAGCAATTTTTTGGACTGTATAGGAAAATGGAAAGACAGCTAACTCGTATTGTCGTTTTCGCACGAAAAATAATGCCAACAAGAAATATTTTATCAGTCATAACAAATTTATAATAGCGATAAAAATTTCACTTTTTTCTACAGCACTAAAAATAAATTCACAGGTGTGACAATTTAAAAAAATTATTGACAATTTAAAAAAATTATTGACAATTAAAAAAAAAAAAAAAAATGAATATTTCCTTCTCATTAAATTAGCGATCAAAATTTAACACAGCGAGACGGTCAGCAATTTTTTGAACTGTATAGAAAAATGGAAAGAGAGCTAACTCGATATTGTCGTTTTCGCACGAAAAATAATGCCAACAAAAAATATTTTATCAGTTATAACAAATTCATAATAGCGATAAAAATTTCACTTTTTTCTACCGCACTAAAAATAAATTCACAGGTCTTATTAAAAAAAAACAATTTAAAAAAATTTTTAAAACACAATTAATGTGACAATTTAAAAAAAAAAAATTAAAAAAACTGAATATTTCCTTCTCGTAAAATTAGAGTATCAGAAATAGAAATAGCGTGACCACGAGACAGTCAGCAATTTTTTTTTTTAGCGTCGCATTACGCGAGATGGTTTCTCGTACATTCGTTTGAAGCGATGGCGCGTAACAGACACCAGAAATTTCGAGGAAAGCGTTTGCAGCTCTTGACCGTATTCTAGAGAGAAAGAGAGAGAGAGAGAAAGGCGACATTTTTGAAAAATTAAAGATTATAGCAAAGGCAAACTTTTGCGGAAAGAGCGTTACACATTATAACGCCAACATGCTCATTCAATGGAGTCGCAAACTGACAATGAGTTCAAAAAGGTTATCGGAAAACGAGGCTAAAAGTTCATCCAATCGCTCGGTCTGAACACAAAATGAAATATTGAGAGATGATGATTTTCTTCTCGTTTACACTTTAATGATTGGTCAGTTCTCCAAATCGCCGCTATACTCCATTGCTCTTTCTCTCTCACAGATAATGCTGATAGTAGAATTTGTATAAATAGTTGAAATTATCGTTTCATCCCCTCAAATAATCGTATTTCGTGCAAGCGCGAGTAACGCGACGACGTTCCTCCATTTTATTCTGATAGTCGAACGGACGGTAATTCACAAAATAGTTTCTTTTTTTTTTTTTCACTGAAATTATCATCTCATCCCCTCAAATAATCGTATTTCGTGCTAGCGCGAGTAACGCCACGACGTTCCGCCATTTTGTTCTCATAGTCAAACGGACGATAATTCACAAAATAGTTTTTTTTTGCCACACTTTTTTTTTTTTACTCAAATTATCGTCTCATCCCCTCGAATAATCGTATTTCGTGCTAGCGCGAGTAACGCCACGACGTTCCTCCATTTTGTTCTCATAGTCAAACGGACGATAATTCACAAAATAGTTTTTTTTTGCCACACTTTTTTTTTTTACTGAAATTATCGTCTCATCCCCTCAAATAATCGTATTTCGTGCTAGCGCGAGTAACGCCACGACGTTCCTCCATTTTGTTCTGATAGATTCATAAAATAGTTTTTTTTTGCCACACATTTTTTTTTTTTTTGCTTCTGGAATTATCGTCTCATTTCCTCAAATAATTGTATTTCGTGCAAGCGCGAGTAACGCCACGACGTTCCTCCATTTTGTTCTTATAGTTTGTTCAAAATCGGAGTGAAAAAAAAAATCTGCGAAGAGAGACGACTTCTCCATTTCGGAAATTAATTTCAAGTGTGTACGGAATTATTGAGATCGATAAAGCGTAATTAACAGCCTATATATATATATATCCCTTGCCATCGGGTTTAATTTCATCTGGTCAAATTTTTGTCGCTTTTTTTCGATAAATTATTTTACATATTTTACGCGTAAAAATTGGAAAAGAAAAAAAAAACAGGAATTAATTATTCGACGTACACGATCAGCATTTTTCAATTTTTTTTTCAATTTCTCCTCTCCCTCTCTCTCTGTCTTTCGTTCGCTCTAGAGATAATGGCGAATCGGCAAATGGAAAAAGCACCAATTTACAAAACTGGTAATTTCCGCTTTCGGACAAACGTTGCCAGATAATTCTGGTTACGATTATTAGAGCGTGTAAAAAAAAAATATATATATATATATATATATCACTATCTAAGTTCGATTCTATAGCTCATCTATGTTCATGCATATCATCGTCATCATCATCGAGGATAAATACTAGCAAACATGACCTTTTGACCCCGCATTTCATACAATTTCCCAATGTTTGAAAAATAAGATAAAAAAAAAGAAGCTCTAAGAATTTTTCAATGCATATTTATTGAGAAAAAAAATTCAATTATTATATTTTCAATGATTAATTATCATTTTTTTATTACTCTAATTTTTTTCAGGAACGCTCAATATTGCCAAAATATTACACGAGGGTACCTCAAGTATCATCGACGAGTTCGAGCCTGGCCTTGGATTGTGCCTCGAGCTCAACAATAGCAACGACTGTGAGTCCGTTCAACAGCCAACAGGCCCTCATAAAAGAAAACAAAGAAATAATTCAAGACTCGCCAGTGGCCGAGACGAAGAATTTGTCGATCGGCCACGACAACCGTCACTACTATGCGGAAAATTTAAGACATACACAAGAAAAAAGTATACATGGCCAACAAGGAATTTACGATCCGTTGAGCAAAGATTTTGCCAATTACAGACAGTTGAGTCCAGCAACGAATATGAGCAAAGATATGGAAATGGCGATCAATGAATCTGCCGATCAAACGGAAGCTCATCGATTTTTACAAGAACACGATCCTAGTGTCAATTCTGATAATGTCAAACCTCCCAAAATCGTTCCATTCAGGAAGGAAATTCGTCCTCATTCTATACTTCAGTATACGTCACAGGTGAGTTTTTATTTTTATAACTTTTTTTTTTCCCTTATTCTTCCTGCCAAGCAAAATATAAACTCGAAAAAAATAATTCTACATTTTTATATTTTTTAAAACTATTCGAGGCCTCCAAACATTTTTTCTCATCGTTGAAAAAAATATTTCCATACCGAATGATTTGAATTCCGGTCTGTATTCGCTGCAGCAAAATCACAGATTAATTAATATTGTAAATAAAAAAAAAAAAAACCAAAACTAAACTATCGATCAAAAGCATCTGGAGATAATTCTCGAGCAATTTTCACCAAATCCTTCTCTCCCTGTACTTGAGACCTGGCACACAGAAGAAAAAAATAATTAATTGAAATATTAATCAGACCGTTTGAGAAAAAAAAACCAAAAAATCTTCCATTATTTGAGCAAAGTCTGGTCTAGAGATACCTAATACATGTAGAATCGGTACGTGTGAGACTCGGCACGCCCTCTCTCGCTATTTCGAGTTCCTATTATCAAACAAATATATTGTGCACCATGTATGTATATATATATATAGTACTATATTGTACTAGAAGTATAGCAGTAATATATATATATATATATGTATGTATATAGATATAGCACTATATTGTACGAAAAGTATAGCAGTACTATATATATATATGTATATATATATATATATATGTTTGTGTGTATATATATGTCGAGCGCAAGGACTATGATAATGCTCAACCTTTGAACAAGAGTTATTTATGACCAGCAAGTAGCTCTCTTGAGTTACAGCGTCTACGTGACAGACAAACGAAGGCAGCAAAAATCCCATAAAATTCCACGACCCTTCGATCGATTATCACAAAAATCAATGGCTCATGGACACACTCTCATCAACTTCAGTGCAATTTATTTGCTGGCAAGAAATAAGAGATTTTCATTAAAATGCAAAAAAAAAAGTAAAAAAAAAAAAAAATCAATTGCGAAACACCAATAGAGAAAAAATTTTAAGTAATGAAAAAAATCTGTTAATTGATTAAATTAAGAGATGAGAGATTCGATACGAGAAAAATAATATGCAAACGCGTCGCTTTAAATTACGTTTTCACTACTTAACGCGGACCGTCAGTTTTTTTTTAAGTAGTACGAGTCGGCGCTTGGTCAGCCACGATTGTGCTTTATCGCTCGCGTCCTCTGCACGAGATCATTGGCACAATTTACCAGCGATAAGATTAACTCAAATTCTTGAAATTCTTTTCCTTTTTTTACTAATATTTTTCGAGCAGTCCATCTTGGACTCGCTATTTTTCGTCATGAATACTCTAAAAAATTTCGCAACTTGTCCACAGACACGATCACGAATAATATTCTATTGTAATACGTTCGGGTTTATATTTAGATTTTTTTTTTCTCTCTTCATTATGCATGACTCGTGCAAGCGAAATCTCACGATAATCGCAAAATGTGGAACACAAAAAAAAAAAAAAAAGCGGATCTCCTCGAGCTTGTTTTTGGCAAGATATTTCGTGTACGAGCGAAATTGTGTGGGAATTTTTGTTTTTTTTTTTGTTTCGACTCTACACTCGAGTTTTAATGCAGTTGTGCAATCGTCAGTGGAACAAAAAAAAAATGTTTTATTACATGCTCTCATTTGAAGCACGTCCGAGTTCAATTTTCTTATCTTATTTTAATCCACCAATTTTATTTTTTATCCACCAATTTTATTTTTTATCGCGAAAATAATATCGCTCATATGAAAATTTGTTATCGGAGAATTAATTTTTTTTATTTATTTATCATTCCTCCGATGTTCGATTCAAGAATTAACATTTGCCATTGATAAATGCAAAATATTTAAACAAAAGAAAATGCGAGAGATAAAAAAAAAAAAAAATTACGGAAAAGGTCACATGTGCGAAAACAGCTTTCGCGTTGTATAATCGCGATTAACGAATGAGTAATCGATCTGGCTACTATTGAGCGAAAAATTGGAACCGCGTCATTCGTTTGCTTCGGAAATTATACTTTTTTGTTTCCTTTTCATATCGAGACTAAAATAGTTCGAACAGCAGACTGATCGAAAATCCGTGGGAATATCTCGAGGCATTTTTTTTTTACTAAATATTATCAGTACCATTATTTTTTTCATCCCTTTGTGAATTTTTTTATTTAAATTTATTTTTAGTGACTTTAACGAACTCTGAAAGTTTAGCAAATTAAATAAAATGGAAATATGTCATGTATCCATTTTTTTTTTCTTTTATATCTCGAATTCGTAAGACTTTCCAAATCCCCATTAAAGTCACTAATGAAAATTTCAAATAGAACATGTGTAAATGAGGCGATAGAACCGTTGATCGTTTTTAGCAGGAATAAAAAATGGAATTTGGACATTAACTTGTATGGGGTGGCACAAGCAGGTACATTCGAGAAGAAAGGAAACTAAATTACTCGAATGAGCAGAGAAAGAACTTTTAATGATTTTTGGTGGGCTTTTATTATATATATATATATAGTACCGAGTATTTTGAAAATGATGAATTATGGGAAACCAAGAAATTGAATGCCACTTAACGACCATCCACTAATCGAGGTGTGGACCCCTTTATACCTCTCTCTCTATCTCTCTCTCTATATATATATATATATATATATATATATATATATATATATATATATATATATATATATATATATATATATATATATATATATATATATATATATATACACAGCATATTTCGAACTGAGTTCCATTCATCCTCAAATATAATGCCAATTTTCCAAATTACGTATCAACGAGAAATATAAAAATCTCATACTTTGAGTTGAAAAAAAATATAAAATACATATATATAAATATATATATATTTTTTAACGAGAAAATGATACACGAGGTGGGATTAAAAACTTTGATATTTTATGAGAAATCGAAGTTTGTGTGGCTGTATAATAATGCATATCGTAATATTATACTTTTCGTACAATAGTAGCCAGATCGATTACTAATTTTTCTCTCTCTCCCCCTCTCTCTTTCTCTTTCCACGTTTGTACACATGCGAAACAATGAGACAGCAGATGTTTACCGTTTATAGACACATGGGCATCAATTCTGAATATCCTCTCTCGCTTTTGCGTACGTGAGAAGCCTTTAAATAAAATGTTCAATGGGAAATAATTGAATTGTGCTATAGCACTTCCGGAAATGTTGAGGAGAGAGAGAGAGAGAGAGAGAGAGAGAGAGAGAGAGAGAGAAGGAGGGAGTGAGACAGGGAGGGGGGGGGCGAAAGACAGGCAGACAGAACACGCGATAGTTTATGAATAATTTTACACAGACGAATTAAGTGAGCAATTGTATATATATATATATATATATATATATATATATATATATATATATAGTCAAAGATCGATAATAACGAACGATTAGCATTTATTGTAGGCGACAACGACGACAACGACAACGACAACATCGTAAAACTCGTACAAAATTGCCAACCGTTTTGCAGACTCGAGAGAGAGAGAGAGAGAGAGAGAGAGTGAAGAAGAGAGAGAGAGAAGGAGAGAGGGAGAGAGAAGAGATCGGCGAAGAATCGCAAGAGGCAATTTATGGGGGGGGGGGGTTGCTATAAGGGATTGCTTTTGACGAGCCCGGGAGGAGAGGAGCGGAGAGGGGCGGGAAATTAAAGAGGGGGAGGGGGTATATTCGGCTCCACAGCTTAGAAAATTTCTATATAAGAGGAGCGTTCGATCAACGAGTGTCGACAGCCAGTAAAGTTTACTCAAACCGAAAACACTTCCATATCTCTCTTTACCACCCTTAACGCGAGCTTCGAGGATTTTTTTTTTTTTTTTTTTTTTTTTCTTCCACCAATTTGATAAATTAATAAATTTAAACTCGCCAAGAGAAAAAATAAAATTTCTACATATATATATATATATATATATGATTGGAAGGCGAGAATTTATCGTGAATGATGTGAAGTGAATGCAAATGCCACGAATGAAATAATATATTTGTGAGGGAGAAAAATAAAAAAAGGGAGGTGGGGGAGGGGGGAAAAGTAATAAGTAGTTGAAGTTTATTTTATTTATTTTTTTTTAAATAATTTTCTTTACTCTTGTTCGTCGCACGTAGAAAATTAACGTTTCCTCTTTTATTCTCCTTCACGACCGTAACTGATTTAACAAAAGATTTTTTTTTTTTTTTTTTCATTTATTATTTTTTGTTTTGTTTTTTTTTTTTTCTTTATCGTTCTTTCGACCGTCACGTTTGTTTTCGACGTCGTTACCACGAGGCTCCTCGAAGCGACGGCGGATCAGCGGGAGGGTCGCGAGAGCGTTCGCTGATTTCAAAGACTCTTCGAACAAAATGTATCTTGCACTCGCAACGGGGTCTTCGTGACTCGTGGACGATCCTGCTTATCTCTCTCTCTTGCTCTCTGTGTGTGCGCGTTGTTTGTTTTTTTTTTTTTTTTTCTGGTTTTCACATCATAAATCGTCGATGATAATAATAATAATAATTTGTCAATAAATATCGTAAAAATTTGAAACAAATTTACGAGTCAAAATGAAGATTCTCATGCGAGCTGATACCCATGTGAACATCGAATTACCGGGAAATACCCCAGTCGCAAAATGCACTTTTACTCAGGTACAATTTTTTTCCTTTTTTTTTTTCGCCATCAGGATTTTTTTTTTTGTTGGAATTTTCGATAATTTATCGAAATAATTATTGGAGTATGTGAATTTGTGTTACGCGAATTTAAATGAACACTTGGGTGATGAAAATTATTAAATTTTTGGTAATTTGTAAATTTTTGTTTTTTTTTTTTCGCCATCAGGATTTTTTGTTTTTGTTGGAATTTTTCGATAATTTATCGAAATAATTATTGGAGTATGTGAATTTGTGTTACGCGAATTTAAATGAACACTTGGGTGATGAAAATTATTAAATTTTTGGTAATTTGTAAATTTTTGTTTTTTTTTTTCGCCATCAGGATTTTTTGTTTTTGTTGGAATTTTTCGATAATTTATCGAAATAATTATTGGAGTATGTGAATTTGTGTTACGCGAATTTAAATGAACGCTTGGGTGATGAAAATTATTAAATTTTTGGTAATTTGTAAATTTTTGTTTTTTTTTTTTCGCCATCAGGATTTTTTGTTTTTGTTGGAATTTTCGATAATTTATCGAAATAATTATTGGAGTATGTGAATTTGTGTTACGCGAATTTAAATGAACGCTTGGGTGATGAAAATTATTAAATTTTTGGTAATTTGTAAATTTTTGTTTTTTTTTTTTTCGCCATCAGGATTTTTTGTTTTTGTTGGAATTTTCGATAATTTATCGAAATAATTATTGGAGTATGTGAATTTGTGTTACGCGAGTTTAAATGAACACTTGGGTGATGAAAATTATTAAATTTTTGGTAATTTGTAAATTTTTGTTTTTTTTTTTTTTTGCCAGGTCGTTGCGGCCCTTTCAGTTTCGCTGGGCTCGATGGTGGTTGGTTTTTCGTGCTCTTACACATCGCCCGCTCTCGTATCCATGAAGAATAACGCGACTGCAACGTTTACAGTCACGCCAGAAATTGTAAGTAAATTTTAACTTTTTTTTACTCCATTTTGTTTTTTTTTTGTGAAGAAAAAAAAAAATTTGTCGAAATTCCGTTTGAATGTTTTTTTTTTTTTTTTTTTTTTTTTTGCAAATTTCCGTGATCGAAATTTCTCGTTAAAAATTTGACGGAAGTTTTTTTTTTTTGTCAGTTTGAACAAAACAAAAAAAAAAGCAAATCGTGGAATTTATGGAATTATTTTCCTCATGTCTTCCTATTAAGTTAACAGACGACGGGGTCAATTTGGTGGTTTAAAATTTAACCTCATATGCGTCATACGTATCGTGATCTGTTGGAAGGGCGGGGGGGGGGGGGCACGGGCCACGCTACAACAGTTGCCGATTATTACGACGCGATTGTCGCGATTTAATTTGTGGCGCCGCCGGAACCTTCGCCGTTTGCCCATGACAGGCTCGACGCGAGAAATACACGCGAGAGTGCCCCGCATCAAGCCAAACCGATCGCACGATATTGGCGATCTTGATAAATTTTTATAATTATTAAATCATTAAAAAAAATAATAACAATAATTAACTGATTAAATAAAAATAATTAATAAAATTTAATAAAAATAATATAATTATTCTTAAGCGTTTGTGATCTATCAAGAACATGCCCTTGGGGTAAATACGCGAGAGACATAATTCCTTCGTTACATCCTCAGTGGTAGTATATATATATATATATAAGAGAAACGTTAACGCGGTCACGTTCTTGCGACGGTCATGAAAAAAATCCTTCGACGCGACGCGCCTACATCGATCGATCGATCGATCGATAACCCCTCCGAGGTTTTTTTTTCCATATACTAATCTCGGCGGAATTTCTCTTCTATTGTCATACAGGAATCATGGATCGGTTCGATAATGCCATTGAGCGCGTTATTCGGTGGAATATTTGGTGGGCCTTGCATCGAATATTTGGGAAGAAGAAATACGATACTCGGGACTGCTTTTCCATTTATCGGAGGTGAGAAATAGTAAAGAAATATTACTACTAAATACTAGCAAAACTAAAGAGTGAAACAAACGAAAAAGAGAGAGAGAGAATAAACGAGGAGAAAAAAAAAAGAAAATTAAATAAATGAAATTCCATTCGTTAAATCGTCGTCGCCCCCACGCGTAGAACCCAAAATATTTACTTCTAAAAAACACGCACAACAATTGAGCCAGCATGGTGAAAAAAAAACGTTGACTCTCGGGTTCCTCGTAGTCCACTTCTTCGTTTACTGACACTCTCAACGAACAAGAGAAAAAAAAAAGAAAAAAAAAAAACATTTCCGCATATACACAATTCCGTCCCCGTTACGTAAATACTAATTTTTTTTTTTTCCAAGGTGTAAACTATATTTATGTGTGTATTATAATATCGTCGTTTATTCTTTTGCTTATTTTATCGCCAATGTCGAAGAAACGACCTCGTGGCAGTGATTGAGATCATTTGGATTCTTTTTTTTTTTTTTCTCTCTGATTAATGTCAGAATCGATACTGATTGATTTTTGCGGAACTTCCGCAATATTATCATTCTCTCTTGATCTCGCTCTTGGCTCGATCGATTTGTACATTTTACAGATAACGAGACTTTTTTTTTTAAATTTAATTCTTATATTTTTTTCTAAATATTTTATCTCGATTGTTTCATTTTTAGCATGGATGCTGATTGCCCTTGCCAATAATGTTGGCATGATTTTGGCCGGTCGTGCTTTGTCCGGTTTCTGCGTTGGCATCGCGTCTCTCTCATTACCCGTTTATCTCGGTGAGACTATACAGCCGGAAGTTCGTGGAACTCTCGGCCTTTTACCGACTGCCCTCGGCAATGTAGGTGAGCATTCATACCTTATATATATATGTATATAATACGTATAAATATAAAACTCGAGTCAAAGCCTTCTATTACTCGTACCAAAATCATTTTTCCATCACTTTATAGTTTCCATTGCCTTTTTTTTTTCTTTGACCTTCGTGAAAAATAAGTTCAAAAAATGCCAACATCAAAATTTGCAGCTTTGATTAATCTTTTTTTTTTTTTTTTTTCATTATTCAGGAATATTGCTCTGTTTCGTCGCTGGAATGTACTTAAATTGGTCAAATTTGGCTCTTTTGGGTGCCTGCTTGCCAATACCATTTCTTCTTCTGATGTTCCTCATTCCCGAGACCCCAAGATGGTACATTTCGAAAGGAAAAACGAAGCGTGCACGTAAATCGCTTCAGTGGCTTCGTGGCAAAAATGCGGATGTAAGTGACGAGCTTAACGCAGTGGAAAAGACACACGTTGATAGCGAGAGACACGCATCGCAGAGTCCTCTGATCGAGCTTTTCAAAAAGAATAACATCAAGCCATTGGCAATATCTCTTGGTCTAATGTTTTTCCAACAGATGTCTGGTATAAACGCTGTAATTTTTTACACCGTGCAAATATTTGAGGTATTTATAAATAATAATCTTAATTTTTTCTTTTTTTTCCACTAAAAAATTTTTTGTTTCTTCGATAGTTATTATTATTATTTTTTCGCTAATAGTTATTAATTTATAATTTCAGGCTGCCGGAAGTGATATCAATGGAAATCTCTGCACGATTATCGTCGGTATTGTAAATTTTGCCTCGACATTTGTCGCTACAGCTCTCATCGATCGGTTAGGTAGAAAAATTCTTTTGTACATCAGCAGCGTTTCGATGATCATAACACTTTTTACACTGGGCTGTTTTTTTTACGCAAAAGATAGCAATGTCGATATGTCAAGTATCGGCTGGTTGCCACTCGTTAGTTTTGTTATTTACGTAATTGGCTTCTCCCTCGGTTTTGGGCCAATTCCATGGCTCATGATGGGCGAAATATTGCCTGTTAAAATTCGTGGCTCGGCCGCTAGTGTCGCCACTGCATTCAATTGGCTGTGTACATTTTTCGTTACCAAAACATTTAACGATATTATACTGGCAGTTGGTCAAGGTGGTACATTTTGGATGTTTTGTGTAGTTTGTCTCGCTGGTCTTGCTTTTGTTATATTTTTCGTTCCCGAGACGAGGGGACATTCGCTCGAGGAAATTGAAAAAAGGCTCACAGGTCCAGTTAGAAGAATGAGCGCTGTTGCCAATATGAAACCAATGCCAACCGCTTGTTAGGCATGAATAGTTTGAATCATCTCAGATCGATACAAATATATTATTTTATATACTATGTATATCATTAAAAAAAAAAAACAAAAAATTAAAAAAACAAAAAAATTAAAAAAAAAACTAAAAACATAAAAAAAAACAAAATCTATAGGTACCGAGAGATTTTCTATTGCGCCCAGTCTCATTATTTTCATGCAATATTTTCAATGCGACTTCCTAAAAAGAAAATAAAAATCATGTCGCCTCTCTCTCTCTCTCTCTATTTTGGGCCCTCTCATTAATTTTTTCTCCCAACGAAAGTAGCAAAAAAAAAACTATTACGAAATCAATATGTGGTGCTTCCATAATTTGTACAAAGTGTCCATATCACATACACAAATAGATATTTTTGTACGTTGATATTGCTCAAAAAAAAAGAAAAAATGAAAAAAAAAATGCCATGAAGACTTTGCGCCTCATTGCTGTGCTACGAGATAAAAGCAAATTCAAGGCTGAATCTCTCTTTTATTATTCTCTCACATTTTATTATTGTCTCGCGTTCCTAAATTTTCAATGAAAATGTGAATATTTCGAAAAAGCGATTTTTTACAATCAAATATTGTTGACTAGATGTGTACTTGGTGAAATGTTCTTAAATTATCTCGCTCGTTTTTTTTTTTTTCCCTATCTCTCGAATTCAGAGTCCTACAAGCTCTACCTCAGAGGATTATGAAAGTTTATATAATATATGGAGAAAACGGGGTTGAAAAAGCCCTCGAGATTATAAATTTAATAAATAACGATTTAATATTTAATTTGTGAATATATATATGTATATATATATATATGTAAATGCGGCCACTGAATGTAACTCGTGTGAGGCGATGATTCGCCAAGCCCATAATTGATGAATTACATCGTATGAGCACAAATATATATATATGTATTTAGCTAATATAATATATGCATGTGTATATAGTTAGAATCTTGCATAATCAATTATTATTTTTTTTCTTGTTTTTTTTTTTTTTTTTTTTTTAGATGTAAATAGTACGTGTAAATGCACGAATGGAAATTGTAAAAGTGATGAATACGAGAATAAACTCTCGTATGATTTTGTAGAGTGTGTAATCAATTAATCAAATTCAATGAAATGTGGGAATTATTTTTTTTAGTGATGATAAATAGAACAGAGTTTAAAATCGAGTTTGCGTCATTGCGAAACGCCCGAAAGAGTGTGTAATCACACATCGTATGTTTCTTACATTGTACTTAAACGAAAAAAAAAAAAAAAAAATGAAATTATTCAAATGTATAATGAAATTGATTAATTGTAAATTTTTAATTAAAAAACATATGAAAATGTTTGAGGGGAAGGAATAAAATGAGAAATTTTAAATCAGGATTGTCGATTTGAAGATTCTTTAAAGTTTTTTCACCGTTTCCTCATCGACGTTATTCCAAGCAGCATGAGAAAATTTTGACGAAAGATCCGAATATGGACATTCCACGTCAATTTGTTTCCATTGATGATAAAAAAAAAAAAGAAAGAGTTTTAAATGCGGCTGTTTTTTTTTCCTAATTTTTAATCCTTGAATTTTGGTCCTATTATGCATATATACGAAAAAAAAACGCATGTGCACCAACGATCAGCTGTGAACGCAACGAATTCAAAATTCGTCTGAATTCATTGGTGAGAATTAAATTTTAAAAACGATAGAGACGTTGAATGCAAAAAAAAAACAAATTGTTTGCCATGTTTGAAATATTCATGGAAAATATGTTTTTTTTTTCACAATTTTGTGTCTCCTTGAACGTTTGTCCTTATTGCTAGAAAAATATTGCGCCGAAAAAGACGCGCATGCGCGTCAACGATCAGCTGTGAGAATGACATTTGAAAAAACGATAGAGATGTGGAATGGAAAAAAAAATTATTTGCCATATTTGAAATATTTATCGAAAATGAAAGGATTTTTTTTTCTCAATCACGTGTCTTCTTGAATTTTAGTCTTTATAGCTAGGAAAATATTATGCCGAGAAACACGCGCATGCGCGCCAATGATCAGTTGCGAGGATAAAATTAAACGACTCTGATAAATGTTGAATGAATAAAGTAGTTTGGGGTCGTTGAAGTATTTATTATACGCTCGATTTAACGCCTGATCGCGCATGGCAAAGGAGTGTGTTGAATCGCGAGGTCATTTTCAAAAAAATGACCTCAGAATCGTTAATTTTGATCTTTAATGTCCGATGATATCGAAAATTATTGGGAAATTCTCATGGAATTATCGTCCAAAAATTCTCCACATTTTACCAACTATTTGTAGCATGACGACGTTTACAATTATTGTAGATAATGAATTCGTCTAATGAAATGCAAATTTTAGGTTATAAATATCACTTACCCATCACTTGAACTCGACAAATTGCGCAGGTATCACACTCGACGTCCCAACTCCACATGGCCACTGCATTCCATTTTTTCAGTGTAAACAGCTTGTCCGATTTTGTATTATCACCATCACCACGATCATTGCTGTCTTGATCCTGATCTGCCATTCTCACTTTTACGATTGAACAATCAGCGTGTAAACATTGAGAGTTTTGAACAACACACAAAATTGATCGTTGAGCAAGAAATAAGTGAGAAGTAATCACAACAAACTAGACACTAGAGTGACGAAATCACGCTGTTATGAAAGTGGCCGCGATGAGGCGATGGCGCCACGAGTCGGGACTGATCAGTGCTGCTACTTGTGAGTAAAACGGTGAACTACGATGACAAACAGTTTCAACCGTTACACAGCCGCGAAGACGCACAATGTAGAATTCTAAACAATCGTTTGTCGCGAACTTGAAAAATATTTACGTGAAAAGGGACATTCGAAGGGCAAACGATAAATCGAAATTACGATGCTTCAGTCTCAAACTTTATACCTGTGTCAAAGTTTTGTTAATTATATTTTTGGGATTTCGGGCGTGAAAGTGTCGATTGAGGGCAAAACGTGCTCGCTTGTTTACTTGTAGTGCCTTTGCAAGTTTATCTTTACGACTGTATATTTTATCTGTGAAAGAAAAATTCCATCATTATGGATTTACAGTATTTTCTACTTTTTCGTATGAAGGCTCAACATTTTGCAAAAGAAGGAATGTTTACGGTAAAGTAATGTTTTTTTCAAACTAGACTGACGAAATGACGAATCACGCGGTTACGAAAGTGACCGTGTTGAGGCGATGGCGCTACGAATCGGGCTGATCCGTGCTGCCACCTGTGAGTAAAACGGTGAACTACGATGACAAACAGTTTCAACCGTTACACAGCCGCGAAGACGCACAATGTAGAATTCTAAACAATCGTTTGTCGCGAACTTGAAAAATATTTACGTGAAAAGGGACATTCGAAGGGCAAACGATAAATCGAAATTCTCAAACTTTATACCTGTGTCAAAGTTTTGTTAATTATATTTTCGGGATTTCGGGCGTGAAAGTGTCGATTGAGGGCAAAACGTGCTCGCTTGTTTACTTGTAGTGCCTTTGCAAGTTTATCTTTACGACTGTATATTTTATCTGTGAGACGAAAGTTACATCATTGTGGATTTACAGTGTTTTCTACTTTTTCGTGTCAACATTTCGCGCAAGAAGGAATGCTTAAGGTAAAGTGATGTTTTTTTTTGTACTCGAGGCTGATCGTAAGCTTATTTCTATATCTATATATGTTTATCGGAGGACATATAGAGAAGAGAAGCGTCTTGTACGTTCCACGTTTACTACAAATAAATACACACATAGTTGACGATATTTTATAATCTCGTCATGCTGCTGTTTGTTTTGAGGCCATTTGTACCATTGAGTGGAAAAATTAATGGATTCAGGATAATATTATTATCGGGTGGGCTTGTGCTGTATTTTCGTCGATTATTTCTCGGAGTTTCCGAAAGAATCCTCGGATCTGGTTCTGTACATCCGGTCAGCCAGTATGTCGTCACTCCACCTTTGCCCTTTAATTCGACCTGGCCTCTCAGCTCGAGAATAAATGTGCCATACTGCTTTTCGAGAATATCCTTTGTTGTCTCGGACACGTGAATTCTCAATGCTTTTTTTCATTACAACAAAATTAACCGCAGAGTACATAAAAAAAAAAATCAACAATGAGTGGGTAAAAAATATACTTACGAAGTCCGGAAGATTCCATTCTCGATGCTGTATTTACTGTATCACCAAAGAGACAATAATGAGGCATTTTTTGGCCAACTACCCCAGCACAAACTGGCCCTGTATGAACGCCAATTCTCACGCTCAATTGAGCTTCCGGTTTGTGAATTATTCTAAAAGTTTTGACCGCATCGAGAATGGCCAAAGCCATCAGGGCTATTTCTTTAGCATGATCATCGCCATTTCTTTCGGGCAAACCGGAAACGACCATGTAGGCATCACCGATTGTCTCTACCTGTAAAAATTATTATTGTTATTATTATTATTTTAAATCTGTTGACTCTCATATATATATACGGATATGATAATTAACACCAAAGATAACAAAAAATACTAACTTTATAAACCCCATAAAATTCAATAATTCGATCAAACGTACTATATAGATCATTGAGGAAATCGACAACTTGCATCGGTGTGCTCTGAGCGCAGAGAGCCGTAAAACCGACAATGTCACTGAAATAAATTGTAACACACTCAAACTGTTCCGGTCGTACTTCCTCACCGGTCATTAATTGGCAAGCTACTTGCCTGCGTGCATATCAAAATTGTCGAGAAAAATAATTAAATTTTCACCCTAATGATATATATATATATATTTATATTTATAACGAAATATATCTATATATATATATGTATATTTATAACGAAATAAATAAATATATATATATATATATATATATATATGGCCGATTACTGTTACCTCGGAAGTACTTGATAAAGTAATTCCTCGCTTCGTCGTTTCTCCATACTTAATTGCTCGGTTTTTTCTTCCACGAGAGCTTCCAAATTATTCGCGTACTGTTCCATTCTTCTCAAGAGATCGTCCATTAAATTCTCACAGTATCCTCTAGAAAAAAAAAACAAAAAAAAATTATAATTTGAATCAAATTGTCTCCCCCCCCCCCCCTTGCTTCATCATAGAAAATGATATCTTTTGGTTGGGGATCGTGATGAAAGTTGAAGAATTTTTATTTAAAATAATAATAATAATAATAATTGACCGAATTTTTGTGTTATTTTTACTTCATTATTCCACGAATAATTCCACGAATGGCATGAAATGTTGGCCTCTCCTCGGTTATTTGACTCCAGGATCTCTCCATGAGGGATAATAAATCAGCTGGGCAATCTTTGTGCGTAACTTCTGGTCTGAAAGCCGGAACTTCGCACGCGGAGACTCGATTAACGATCTGTTGAGAATAGATGGTCGCAATAATATCGAATAAAATAATAATAATAATAATAATAATAATATATTGAATTTTTACGAAGCTTCGTTGTATTTCGTGTATGAGAGAGAAAGAGAGGGAGAAAGAGAGAGAGAGAGAGGGGGGGGGTGAAGAGAGGGGGGGGGGGAGAGGCAGCTCACCTCCTGTGCAGTCATACAATCTCTGGCAATTTGATAAGGGCCTCCACGAACGACAATTTCTTCGAGAATAATAGCAAAACTGTAAACGTCCCCTTTTTGAGTAGCCAAACTGCCTGGCATAACAGTCAAGGGTAGCAATTCTGGAGCTATCCACAATAATTCTATTAAAAAACGAAAAAAATATATTTTTTTAACAAGCCCACAATTTAAAATTAATTCTGTTTTTTTTTTTTTTTAAATTTTTTTACACGTAAATATCGAACCATTAAAAAATATTTGAAATGAATAATAATTATTATAATTATAATTAATTTTGATAAATCGTAATCGCTCACTCGTATAATGATTTTCGTCGATAATAAAGTCAGCCGGTGTCACGAGTGTCTTTAGTCCAAAATCCGAAATTTTTAAAACAAAACGACCGTCAATTAGACAATTGTAAGATCTCAATTTTCCATGTGCCGAAACTTCGCTGGCGTGAAGATAAGCCATACCCTGGACGCCATTTTGTGTTTCATGGAAGAAACAGAGAAACGAGATTTTGTAAATTTTACTCAAAATTTATTCGTATATATATCAATATATCAATTATATATATCAATATATATATATATATATATCAATTACTAGCTGCTGCTCGCGAATTTGCACACGTTGAATCAAAATTAAATAAATTTTACCCGTTTTTACCCCGTTAGGGGTTGAATTTTGATAAATCTCTTCTTAACGAGTCTCTACATTATAAAATAAAACTGCTGACCAAATTTCATATTTATAGCTTCAGCGGTTTCGGCTCGACGATGATTAATCAGAGTCAGTCGGGACCTGTTATCTTCTATATATTATTTATTATTATTTTATTACTATTATTATTATCGATCTTCATATATATATATATATATATATAGATCGATAATAATAGTAGTAATAAATAAATAAATATATATATAAATGTATATATATATATAAGCGAAAATACCACTGACTCATCACAAAATCTCTGGAACTATAAAGCCTGTAAACTTGAAATTTAGCAGGTCCTTAAACGACTTAGGCATTTGCTAAAAAAGGATTTTCCAAAATTCAATCGTTAAGGGGATAAAAAAGGGTAAAATTTATTTAATTTTGATTCAACACGAGTTTTATATATATATATATAGATTATTGGTTTATATTTTATCGACACACCTTAACGATATCGTGAATAAGAGACATTCGAAAATTCCAATCGAGTTTTATCGCCTCATTCTCGAGAACATCCTTGAGAGATCCTTTTGGACAGTACTCGGTCAGTATGAGAACAGTTGGCGAGGGTGAACAAATGCATGCCCCGATAAATCTTAGCAAATAATATTTTGTTTAGTAGAAAAAAAAAAAAATTAGTATAGAATTTTTTTTTTGTTTTATTTTTTTTAATAAAAAAATTATTTCATCAAATATTTATGAGTGAAGAAAATTTATACCTCACTGTATTTTCAGAAGCAACGTCGCGAACTTGTTTTATCTCCCACAAGAGTTTTTTTGTAACATCGACAACTTTTTTTTTCGTAATTTTTTTAATCGCCACACGTTCACCCTTGTATATACCGACGGTGGTAAAAACTGTGCTCGGTGGTAATGAGCCACAGCTCGTTTGGGAGCCTCTTCTTAATCTTTCGCCCAGCCCACAATTCTAGAAAAATTGAAAAATTTTAACGTCAAAACGTAATTTTTTTTTATTTTTTAAATCAAAACTCACGTCTGACATTGCTTGATGAAGATTAATCTTGGAAGAAAATGGTTTGCCAACTTCGAGTAATAATTCCTCGGGTCTTATTCTCCATGACATGTTGTTCAGATCGACCCACAGTCTCATGTGCCTAAATTATTGATTTAATTTTTTTAATTTTTATTTAATTTTTTATTTTGATCGAAAAAAATTATTGATCAATGACAAACCTGTAAAGAAAACAAGCAGCTGTAAAAGCTGCTATGAAAAAAATTCCAAGCGATAGGCCCGAATAGAGAACGAGATTGTAGGCAGTTTCGGAAGTCAAGCATGCTGGATCATTCCCGAGAAATCCACATATCGGTATATCAGCTGGTGGACCTTCACGACCTCCTGGCCAATGAATTTTTTTACCACTCACTTGACTGTATTCACGATTCTGTCCCAAGTAATGAGCGACAACGTCAAATCTGTGTTAAATTATTATTATTATCATTATTATTATTATTATTATTATTATTATTATTATTATTATTATTATTATTATTATTATTATTATTGATAATAATAATAATAATAATAATAACGATTCATCATCGATCGTAATTTCAAATTAAATTTCACCTTCCGGTAATGGGATTGAGATCGAGGATACTGTAATCAGCGTCACGATCGCCATTGTCATCAATTCTCACGTGACCTGTTATCCCAATAAAATCTCTGTCCCACATTCTTCGGGTTATCGATAATCCATCTCGTATATCACCATTTTCCGACAGAGTCTCGTTAAGGGCGATTCCCAATAAATAAACACCGTCGTAAAAAGCCCCGATGAAAAAATTCACCTGCAGGCCAGATAAATGATTTTTTTTTTCGTTTTATTATTTTTAATCGGGCACAAATTTATTTTTTGCAAATACAATTGTTTGCTTTAAATGCGAAAAGATTAAATAATAAAATTTTATTTAAATTGATATTAATTAATTAATTAATTGACAAATAAATGAATAAATAAATAAATAATCGACAGCGGAAGGTCATTTTTTTTCGAAATTTGGTAATTTCGTGCAGGACTATGTAGGGAGAATTTACTGTATCGGCACAAGTTTCCGGCAATTTCCGCTCGTACCAGTGCGAATGAGATACAATAGTGGGGCATATTAGTCATTATGGCTGCAGACTCATCACATGGGGTCACAGGAAATGGCAATGCGGAAATTGAATTAAGAAAGAAGGGGAACGTTTGCAGAAATCCAAAAGTACAAACGTTAGAAATTCAAATAAAAAAATTAATTTCTTACTATTTTAAATCAAATGAACCCACGAAACTTGATTTTAAATAAACCTTTTATCATTGTTGACAAAAATAAATAAATAAATAAATAAATAAATAAATAAATAAATAAATAAATAAATAAATAAATAAATAAATAAATAAATAAATAAATAAATAAATAAATAAATAAATAAATAAATAAATAAATAAATAAATAAATAAATAAATAAATAAATAAATAAATAAATAAATAAATAAATAAATAAATAAATAAATAAATAAATAAATAAATAAATAAATAAATAAATAAATAAATAAATAAATAAATAAATAAATAAATAAATAAATAAATAAATAAATAAATAAATAAATAAATAAATAAATAAATAAATAAATAAATAAATAAATAAATAAATAAACAAACAAACAAACAAACAAACAAACAAACAAACAAACAAACAAACAAACAAACAAACAAACAAACAAACAAACAAACAAATAAATAAATAAATAAATAAATAAATAAATAAATAAATAAATAAATAAATAAATAAACAAATAAATAAATAAATAAATAATTGTACTTACTTCTTCCTTATCGGAAAACGTATAATTGTAGTCTGTTTGAGCGCGTATTCTCACATCCTCGGCAAATTCTTGAAATCTCGGACTGGTAGGTTGAAGCAACGATACCCTGAGCAAAGCCTCGTATGCTTTTCTCGCTGTCGCGTCCTCGGCATCGCCCACTTCCCAATCGTGATCGCCCCAGTAAGAACCCTGCGATAATCGATCGTAGAAAAATATCGTTGTCTTATTATTTATTTATTTATTTATTTATTTATCTAATTCGCAGAAAAACCCTAATCATAAATAAAATTATTTTTAAAAAAATTATATAATTACCGGAAATATCTCAACATCGAGAAAAGCCCAATCTCCTCGTGTCATTCCAAGACTGTGAGCAGCGAGCATAAATTTTCTCACAAGAGTTCCACGAACGCTCAGAATAACAACTGCGTGTATTAAAAAAAAAATTATATCATAAAAATAGCTTTTGCAATTAAATCACATGCAAATGCGCATGATTGATCATGAATTTATCCTAATTACTCTAGTCTAAATAAATAGATCAGTTTTTTTTATTTTTATTTAAAAAAAAAATCATTTTATTATTATTATTATTATTTATTAATGTTTATTTTATTTTATTTACTCACCCCTTGCATACATACTGGCGTCACGCAAGTACAAATTATAACTGTCATCCTCCAATAAATTTCCATCGAGCTCTCGTACAAATTTCAACAGGCCCTTTTTACGCAAACCGTATTCCAAATTTTTGCCTACCGTCAATGAAAAAAGATCGGATCTGTCGAGAATAAGAGCCACGTGGGACCAGCCAAATTCCTCAAAAACACTCGAGAATACCAATCGAAGACGACACTGACAATATGACATTCTCGTCAAGGTCGGATATTTGCTCTTGTCTTTAAAAATACCCTATAAAAAATAATCATCACAATCATCCCTGTAATAAATATGATTTTATTCATTGAGAAAAAATAGGAAATATATTTTTAAGGCCCAAAATTAAAAAAAAAATTCACGTCTAAAAAAAGCAACAAAATATATCGCTCTCTTGCTACTTTAAAGCGCTACTTTTTTTCCTCGTGGCAAAGGCTCTGACATAAACTTTATCAGCGCTGACTCGCGTGTAAAATTACAAGAACGATGCGAGGGCAGAATAGACGCAGAGAATATGAGAGAGCGGTAAGGACGAAATGGGAGATTTTGAAGAAAAAAAAAACAAAGAAAAAAAAACAAGAAAGTGTAAATAAATAAAAATTAGAGGTAGGAAAAATTTACCGAGCTCTCGTTTTTCCACTTGTGTAGCCTCCCCAAAATACCAGAGGTCACGGACAATTCGCCCTCCGATGGTGGCTTAAAAAGTAAAGAAAAATTAATATTGAATAATCATCAATAATTAGCCGTGCCAAGTCTCTAAATTTTACAACTTAATCTCGATCCGAAATTGGCTCTAAATTAAAATCGTTTTAAAATTTCAATCAAAATTAACGCTGATTATTTATTTTTTTCGACTCGATATTTATTTTCTATTATTTTTTTTATGGGATAAATTATGGTGTATTTTCACAATCCACCTGATCTCCCATTCCTGTGATTATTGGAGTATTCCAGTAGGCTGCGAGCCGGGCAACAGGTTCGAGAGCAAATGCACAGGCTGGTCCAACAAAAGCTATCACGTTGTCACGAAAATGCATATCAGCTGCCAGGCCAGGTGCTCGAGCTCCGCTGCACGATGGATAACTGCCAAAAATTTCAATCCTATATCATTTACCAATAATAATAATGCGCAATTTTTAATTATTACATTTATTTTTTATTCAATTGAATTTTTTTTAGTTTTTTTTTCAATTCATAATTTTTAATCGTCAATAATGGGCCTATCAGCAATTAAAATATTCGTACACTTTATTATATATATATAATAACACGCACTATACATATATACATTTATTTTTAATTTAATTTAATTTAATTTTTTTTATTTATTTTCTATTTTTTTTTTTCAAAGGGTCCATTCGTAATTTTTAATCGTCAATAATGGGTGAATCAGCAATTAAAATATTCGTACGCTTTATTATATATATATATAAGAGCTAATATATATAAGAGCTTTTTGTGCAGGATTTCTCGCATATATATATATGCGAGAAATCCTGCACAAAAAGCTCTTCTTTAATTTCTTCCCTTCCCGAGTTAATGCATGAGTCGTTGAATAAACAGCAGAGCGAATATCATGTGTAATGTTCGATGGTCTCTTCAGTCGATCGCGACTCACACATATATATAGATACAACACGTATATGTATATCTATATGTCTATATTACTATTATTCGAAGAGCTTTTACTCTTCGCTCAATCCTTATCTCAATCGACCAGGCATCGTGAATGAAAAAAAAACAAAATTGCAATATCGCCAAATACACATTTGGAATTCTTAAATTATTTATATTTTATTTTTATAACAATTTTTTATTTTTTAATGCCAAAGTATAGGCGCATCAATTTTTCATTCATCTGAATTGCCTATCATAGCAAATAAATAATCAGGATGAAAGCTACTCGCAAACCCGAGTTATAATTTCTTATCGATTTTTCGTTGCAAAATTTTATCAATAAATATGGAGAGAGAAAAAAATATATATCAAAATATTATATTTCGCAATAAAATTACGCAAAAGTAGAATATGAGAGCAGCGAAGAAGAGGAGAGGGGGAGGAGATTCGCAATTTCACGAAGCATATGACGATCGAATAATTGCAGCTTGCATGTGACATAATCAATGAGCGTTGATTGAACCGTGAAATTATCGAGCTTGCAATCTTCGCTTATTTTTCTTTATTTTGGATTATTTTATGTGATTTTATTTTATTTTTTAACTTCATTATTTATTATATTATTAATTTCATCATCTCGAAGGGCGTACAAAACCATGCTTGGGCACAGCCCACGAGCCCTTTTATGGGTATTAAACCATCGATATTATTGAACCAAGGGACCCTCGAATGATCGCGGAAACAAACTCTCGCCCTTTTTCACTCCCTCGGCTGTTATACGTTTACTTAAGACTTTCTTATTGTGTGTATATATATATACATGTATATATATATATAGCAGGATTTTCGGTCCACTGGATATATGGGTGGTTAATGCTGAGAGAAAAGATTTACGATATTACGCACAATCTCTTCCCTCATCCAGATTGTTCAGGCTCAACACGTATATCAAGGGTCGATCGCATTGCATTTTACCTCTGTCTTTTTTATTTTTTTATTTTTATTACATTTTATAGCATTACGTTTATAAACAAACTTTAGGCGTGGAGACAATCGAGTGTGATATTTAATGAACGAATCTCGTATATAAAATTAAATATGGCCATCAAATAGGATGAGTAAAAAAACTTATCCATTTACAATTATTATTATTATTGTCATTTGTTTCGCGAAATTAATTATTTGCTTTAGTATGAATAAGAAGAAATTTTATTGATTCCGAGAATGTTTGAAAAATATTATCACTGGCTAGAGAGAAAAAAATCCTGCATGATGTAATTTCACGCCGGTAAAGTAAAGGTCAAAACTCCCAAGAGACGAAGACCACGATCTCCAAGCAAAATATGAATTATTTATTTTCATTTTTTTTTTCCTCATACGATAGAGAAAATTTCAATATTTGGATTTAAAACTTTTGACCGGAAATGATGGAATATTTGACAGAGTGGAAATCGTATTTACATATTTTCATTGCCGCGATATAGAAAATTGAAAATCGATGTGCAATAATAATACGCTGAAGAATTAATTTTTTTTTTATTTTCTTTTTTTAATTTATTTTTGCTACATAAAGCATGAAACTTTTTTTTTTTCTTACCTGCCTTGAACCTTTCGCAATTGAACATTATGAACGATGAGAAATTGATTGACTTTGGCGAGAGCCAAGTCGACAGCTGGTCCACAACGTTCGAGGTCAAATGGACTGTCAAGGTGCGAAGCCATCAATACCCCAACGTTGTATGTTGTCAATGGGCTTATTTCTTGCCCTGCTGTATTACGTCAACGAATATCAGCAATACGAAAGGAGAAATTAAGGGGACGAAAATGATAAAATAAAAACAAAGTGCAAAATCATCTATCCAAACTCTAAAATATCGATCTTAATATATATATATATATTAATATGTATATTAAAATATATATATATATATATATATATATATGCATATTTTCGTGATACATATAAAATTGTAAATGGGGGCTCGTGTACTCACTCGTATAAAAAAAATGATAACGATAAAAATGAAAGAACCAGCAGAAGCAAATCTCTCAGAATAATATATGTATATAGCTATTTTCACACGTACGCGAGTACTCAATCGCTCATGACTCTATGGGGATGCCGAATTATGTACCCATCGAAGGACGCGAGGGAATGGGTCGATGAACGAATCACAAATGGTTCTCTCGCGATGGACAAATATATCTATATCTCTATTTCCTCTTATATATATATATATATATATATATATATATTTATATATTTATATATAAGTATATATATATCGAACATGTATAAGAAAAACTTGGATTAATTTACTCGCGAATTTTAAAAATATCTGCGAAATTGAATTTGTCGACTAAAATATAATGCAAATTTATTAATTTATACTTGAATACAATTTGCATATATTTGATCGCGTATTTTTAATACTCTAAAATATAATCGCGATACATATAAATTTTACAAAAAAAATTCAGGATGTATGAAAAAAAATCCGCGAAATTGTACAAATTTTTTCGTAAATCGCTGGGACTTGAATTCTGATAAACTTTTTCGTGCAAATTAAATATACAGAGCAGATCGCTCTATCAATGATATATTAATCCTTTCCGTACAAACGCTCTAATCGCTCTAATCATTTCGCTGTCCGGTCGATTCAATTTATCTCCCAAATTATTGATTATTCTTCGATAATAAAATGATACTGATTTTTTTTTTTCCTAAAACGAAGTAAAGACGATTCTACAAAGTTCAAAGTTTATTGACAAATTTTTTGGGATTTTTAGAACCACTTTGAATAGGGGAAAAAGTCCCTCAAATTCGAAAGTCCCATATTTGTATGGATCAGGTGCCATTTTTCACATGGTAGGAAAAGGATTAATCGAGCTGGTAAATTATTTTTTTAAGTCCAAAGTTATTGACAAATTTTTCGGGATTTTTAGAACCATTTTGAATAGGGGAAAAAGTCCGTCAAATTCGAAAGTCCTATATTTGTATGGATCAGGTACCATTTTTCACATGGTACGAAAAGGATTAAGCGGTCTCGTAATTTTTTTTTGAAGTCCAAAGTTATTGACAAATTTTTTGGGATTTTTAGAACAACTTTGAATAGGGGAAAAAGTCCCTCAAACTCGAAAGACCCATATTTGTATGGATCAGTTGCCATTTTTCATATGGTAGGAAAAGGATTAATCGAGCTCGTAATTTTTTTTTTTAAGTTCAAAGTATATTGACAAATTTTTCGTAATTTTTAGAACTACTTTGAATAGGGGAAAAAGTCCGTCAAAATCGAAAGTCCTATATTTGTATGGATCAGGTGCCATTTTTCACATGGTAGGAAAAGGATTAATCGAGCTCGTATTTTTTTTTTAAGTCCAAAGTTATTGACAAATTTTTCGTAATTTTTAGAACCACTTTGAATAGTCAAAGTGGTTCTAAAAATCTCGAAAAATTTGTCAATGTACTTCGAACTTAAAAAAAAAAAAAAATCGTAAAAGGTTCGTCAAACTCGAAAGACTCATATTTGTATTCATCAGGTGCCATTTTTCACATGGTATGAAAAGGATTAATCGATCTCGTAATTTTTTTTTTTCAAGTCCAAAGTATATTGACAAATTTTTTGTAATTTTTAGAACCACTTTGAATAAGAGGAAACGTCCGTCAAATTCGAAGGAATTCGAAAGAATTATCGAAAGAATTAATTGATATATAAAGCACATGCACAATTGAAAAATTGTCTTACCGGAAATCACAGTGGTAAAAAAAATTATGTTGAAACTGACGACAATGAAAAAAAATAACCAGATCACTAATATTGGTGACATTTTTAAAATAATTTACATATATATATATTTTTTTTAAATAATAAATGTCGCTCTAAATTAAAAATTAACGAGTCTCAATCGTCGATAAATAAATATAAAAATTAGAGGCTAAACATATTTCGCGCACTTGGCTTTGTTTTTATTTGTTTATTTGTGTAAAATACGTTATTATAGTTTGCGGTTCGAGTGCCGAGTTGCGTCTACGGTTTCGCAGGGTGCGATTCACCCTTATATACGACCTGTGTATAGCTCTTGTGTGCGTCCCTCAATGGAGGAGGGTTTGCCATCAGTATCATGAGATCGTGCGTACAGAATCCCCCATCGGTCTTATTATGATGCGACACGCAAACATTGTACGACAATAAACCCCAACTATGATATAATTCAATTCATACACACACAAGACGCGTTCGTGGTATTGCCATGCCCTTAATTTATTACCTCAGCTACATTCACAGCAATTGAGCTTGCCTTGAATTTTCGGTAAAACGTTGAAAAACTTTGAAGAAAAAAAATGTTAATAAGAACATTATAAAAAATTATAAAACTTGAAAAATCTGAAAAATATAATGTATAAAAAAATATATAATATACAAAATATATACATAATGTATTAAAAAAAATAATATATATATATATATATATATTAATCATCGCTCATCAATGACCCAAGTAGCCTTACGAATCTCGAACGATAACGCAAAAAAATGAGGCCAAAATTTAAAAAGAAAACATAATATTATTGAATGGAAGAAAAATTCGTCAATTTCGGGCTTTTTTAATGATTTTATTTATCTTTCCAGGAATCAAAATAATGATTGTTTTTTTGTTTTCGCTTCAAACTGCGCGTGATTCATTTTTAGTCTGGTATGGCAAAAAACAATTTATGGTATGTAATGAGAGTGCGCTTATAGAAACAAACAAATAATGTGCAATAATAAACGTTGCGGGCCGGTGCGCAATTTCACCGTGTGCGACTGTTGGTATTAGGAATCATAACATCACGTGCTTAATTTTGATTCTATGCGATAAACAAGCTTCGTGTTATTGTCTCGATAAGTTCAAATTCTCGTGAAATATATTTCGCCGCGGCCCAGGTAAGAGATATATCTCGATATTGTGTATCATACGAATAGAGAGAGAAAGTGAGAACGAAGGAGAGAGAGAGAGAGGGAGAAAAAGGATCTCGAAAATGTGCTCGCAACGGCGAATAATATGAAATCTAGTGCCAAATAACACATCACGCATATCGTCACAATATCGCGCGATCGTATATTTACATTTGTATCGCGTCATCCGCCTGAGATCCGCACAGAGGAGCTCTCGTCTCTCTCTCGCGATTATCTATAAAAGAGACCAGTCTCTCCCCAACTCGCTTCAGTAAACCCAAAATCATTCTAACGCAAACATATACATATAATTATAATAGTAGAAATAAAAAATTATAATAGAGAAAATTAGAGACTGCAATTTAATCAAAATTATTTTGTTAATTAAACATTTGCATTAATATAGAAATTATTAATAGAAGAAAAAAAAACACACACACACACAATTGTGATTTAATATAATAAAACGACGGTGACAAAAATAAAAACCGAACTGACATTACGTAAAAATAGTGATTAAAAACACGAGTTTTGCGCACCATAAAAATTTGCACGGAAGTTATACCAGAGCGCAAGAAAAATACGATTCTTCGAACTGACATTGAATAAATAGTAAATATAAACACGAGTTTTGCGCATCGTAAAAATTCCCTGGAAATCATCAGAGCGCAAGAAATATACAATTTTGTTTTCGTCTTATATTTGTGAAGTTGACTCGATTTAATTATTCCACCATTGTTGAAAAAAGGAAAAAAAAAACAATAAAGTTTTTATCACAATTAAATATAACGTCAAAAAAAATTTTGTGCATCTGCCGCTGGTTTTTCAGTGATAAAAAGAAAAGTGTTTTTGCTTCAAACCGATAAAAGAGTGGTATGGTTCTCAGCAAGCACATGCGACATTGCCGAAGATGCGTTTCAGTGACTAGGTAAGTCGATTTTTTTTGCATTTTTCTATAATTTTGGTTCTTTAAATACGTGCGTTTTATATATTACTCGCAGTGTATTCCTCTCGTCTGTATACATATAAGCACGTAATTACGTAATTCACTTTAATACTTTTGCAATGATTTCTTTCCACATCATACAATACATATATATATGCTTTTGTCTATATATATTTTTTAAATACATCAAACCAGAGATAAATTTATAATCATCGTATTATACAGTCAAATTCTTCTCGAATGTTAGCATATATATATAAAGAAATGTATGAGAAAAAGAGATCGTGCAACACGTGTATTTATTTGTATTGTCGAATCCATCTTTGGGGAGTGAACAGCTGATTATGACAGCAGTGCAGTGTATTCGTCGAGTGACAAATAGCCTTTCTCTCCGTGTTTTTGCGTCGTTTTCCGATTAGTATTTTTTTTAAATCGATATGACCTCGGTCTAAAGTGCGCGTTTATGAGACAGAATATATCAATCGATACTTTTGGCAATCGAAACGGAATAAACAAAGGATTTGTTAACGTTTATAAATTGCTCAGGCACAGTTTTAACGTGAACTGCATACGTTGTAGATCGCGTTTAGTGTTTTCCATTATCGTAGATTGAAATTTTGAAAAAATTTCATCGGGACCTTCTGTTTATTTGATATCAATAAATTTAAGTATTTTTACGAGGGTAAAGTTTTATAGAAATTTCATTAATTTCGACATAAATTTCATTATTTCATGCTCAGAAATTAATTTTAGGTTATACGTTAGAGAGACGCGATGATCAGCGCGGTGGCAAATAAACGTACTACAGAAATTCAAACTATCGCTGTTTCACCCGAAAATTATTGATAAATCTGTAACTCGCATAATATTAAATTTAGTAATTTGTTTCGATCTTTTTGCGTAGATTCGAATTTATGAGAATTTTAGCGATAAGAGTTATAAAATACTAAATAAAGCATAATGTAGATGAAATAAGGATAGAAGAGGGCAAAGAAGAAGGAGGATGAATAAAGATAGAAGGAAAATAGAGAATGATAGTAGAAAAAAATAGATAGAGATAAAATAGTAAATATTTAGATGATTATAGATCAACTGAACTGTGTATTTTGTATGAAAATATTTTTTGTAAAATTCTCAGACAACTCACGGAAAGCACGCACGAGCGAAATGCAACAAGTAACGCCTCAGCAATGGCGGCAAAATTCTCTGGTTCATTGAGCATTGTGCAAAAGACAAAAATGTCTTTGCAAAATCATTGGAAATTGTTGACTCAGTTGAAGGGAATACGTCCAAAAACATCAGAATATGAGAAAAATTATCAATTTATTCTGAGCAAAGAATGGATCGAATTGATACAAAAAGTCACTTATGCACAAATTGAAAATATAAGAAAATTCTCAGTCGCCCAAAATGTGAATGAGAAGGCCAGAAATGGCGAAGAATCATCAAACACCAAAAGAGATTCGGCAGTAGAAAAAACCGTTGCTATTGCATTACCGGAAGAAGAGAGAGGAAAAAATGGCGATATTGAACTCAAACCGGAAGTAACAAGAAAACAAATTCAACAGGCAGAAAAGCCAAAAGAGTCAACCGCTCAACAAACTGAGACTATCAAGGAACAGATTTATGCTTTTCCTCAGGTTCTCTCGGCACTTTTTCCCCAATTCAATACCGGAAATAACAAAGATTCGCCGAAAATGTTGCCGGTACCAAAATGGAAGACAAATGTACAAACGAGCATATCGAAAAACAGTATAGCATCGAGAACGAGGCACGTTTTGAACAGTATCGCAACTGCCGAATCTGCCGCCTCCAAATGGAGAAGAATTGAAGATTTGCTCACTCATATTGAGCAATATCCGGAAGCGAGACATCACGCAATCAAGGAAGGAGCTGTTGGAATTCTTCTTAGAGCCAGAAGAAAAACGAAAGATCCACAAATAAACTGTGAGAGACTGAATATATATAACAAATTATTAATTATTCATCTAATAATAAAATTTAAAAAAAAATCCTCCATTTTATTTTTATATCTTTAACGAAACTCGTTACGATTTTCAGGCTCAATCAGAGAAGCTCTTGCCGTTATGGGACACATAGATCCACTGCCTGGTCGAGGAATAAGAATTCTTTCCATCGATGGCGGCGGAATACGAGGATTGGTCGTTATCGAAATGCTTAAAAAATTGGAACAACTTACTGGCCAAAAAGTACACGAAATGTTTGATTATATTTGCGGTGTGAGCACCGGCGCCATTTTATCCGCCGTTCTAGGTATTTATCCAAGACGATTATATTTTATTATTCTCAATTAGCTTTTGGCTCTTTGATCGTTAAAAATGGCGTCAATGTTAATGATTTTACACGCAGCCACGATTAAGGATAAAGAAAGTAGTTATGGTATGCTCGTATGGTAAAAAAGAACAAAAAAAAAAACAAAAAGGGGGGAAAAAGATATTTACGATTAACTTTCCGTTAAGGTGGACACAAGAGAAAAACTTTGGATGATATTTCCGAACTCTACAAAGTTTTGAGCACGAAAATATTTACTCGTGGGACAATTCGTGGAACGAGCAATTTGGTGTGGAGTCACGCTTATTACGACACAGAACTTTGGGAGCAAATGCTGCAAGAGCAATTAGGCGATAAGGATTTAATAAAAACGGCACGTGATGAAAATTCACCCAAGGTAAATTTTGAATATATTTTTCATTTCCAGAATTGAAAAATTGAGAAGGTGGAGGAGGAGCAGGAAAGTTTTTATTTTATTTCAACTCAATATTATTTCAATAATTTTTCTTGTCTATTTAAATAGTTCTCCGCAGTATCGACAGTCATCAATCATGCCCAAATGATGGCCTATATTTTTCGAAATTACACTTTGCCACACAGAGTGGAGAGCCAATATATGGGATCACACAGGCACAAATTGTGGGAAGCTGTGAGAGCTTCAGCTGCTGCGCCAACATATTTTGAAGAATTTAAACATGGCGAATATTTGTTCACTGACGGAGGTAACGATTTTTAAATTTTTTTTCCTGCATATCGATGAATATAATTCATAATTATACGTGAGAAAAATACAATTTGCTAAATTTTTCATTCAAGGATTGATGGTAAACAATCCATGCGCCGTTGCAATTCACGAGGCGAAACAGCTTTGGCCAAATAATTCAATTCAGTGTGTCGTTTCATTCGGCACCGGAAGAACACCAACGTCCATTGGTGACGTTGACCAGGATATCAAAGAAATAACTATATCAAGTTGGAAGGAAAAGTTTCACAAAATTTTGGCCAGCGCAACCGATACGGAAGGTAAGACACGTTTTTCATTTATTCTTATTTATTTTTCAACCTTTTCTTTTTATACTTTTGTTATTAAAAAATAAGTTTTTATGGTTAATTTTTTTCAGCTGTACACACAATGTTGAACGATCTATTGCCCGACCACGTTTACTACCGATTTAATCCATATCTCACGGAGATGCTCCCAATGGAGGAAATTCGTCCGGAAAAAATAATGCAACTGGAACAGGATGCAATGATGTACATCAGAAAAAATGATGACAAATTTCTTCATGCCGCTGTGGCACTGACAAAGAGACGAAGCGTCCACCAAAAAATGGCCGACTGGCTAAAACTTCAAAAGGAATTATTTGGTATTTAAGATTTGCCTCTCGAATCTTCTCAAGCTTCTGCAAGCCTCTTTTGACCCCTCTTGACCTTCGCAACGATGAATTTTATCGTGTGGAAGACAAATGGGAAAATAAAACCAGAATAGTTTATACCAAACAAAAAAAAACGAACGAACGAAACGATATGCGATTCGAGTGAAACGAAAAATATGCGAAAAAACGATAAATAACTGTATTAAAGTTCTATCATGATCGAACAGTATTTGTAGCCAATTCACCCCTTACATTTTTCCCAATGCCAATTCACCATTTCACATATTACAGTCGTGGTGCCATCTGTCGGCTACTTTTTGTCTCTTTGTATATTAGGTCACGCAATAATGCTTTGGATCGCGAGTATGACAATGAGCTGTGTCGAGAGAAATATTAAAAATATTAAAATTAAAAAAAAAAACAATTGAAGCCCTCCAACTGTGATACGAATCCTACCAATAAATAACACTTTCATTTGTTTATTACGACTATTAACACACTACACGCCGTATTACATGATAAAAAAAATAAAAAAATTTGATGTAAGAGAGAAAGAGAACTCTTAAGGAACAAAATAAAAAGACAAATCTCATAAGTGCTTTCCGACTTGACCACAACGGCGTATCATCCAAGTGTAATTATCCTGACGTATATTTATTTAAATAAATATTGAAAATTATGCGCTGTTCATTTAGTCTACGATGTATTTATCAATTTTTCATACTTAACTCTCCATTAGAAACTTTAAAAGAAAATGTAAAGGAGCGACTCAGCAGCGTCTTGATGCCAAGTAATTAAGAAAAAGATTTAATCTTTAATTTCTTTGACGCACTCTTGAACGCTAATCCACTGACGTTGTTAAAACTTTATTCTTATTTTTATCTAATTTTAAAATAGACTAACGAGCATTTAAACTCTGACGGTTGATAGGAGAAAAAGTCAAAAATGCCGTTATACGTTAGCAACGAGGTTGAACGCGTATGAATTCGGTTACGTTAGTTCGACGGTTCAAGTGGCGCCGCGGTGGCAACAATTGTCCCTACATGGAGCTTAAACTCTGGTTGCTCTGTGTCGAAATTATATTAATAAATTGATTTGGTATAATAATAATAATATTCAGTTATTTAATTGTTAAATAACTTTAACAAAGTTAAAGCAACGAGAACGCGGTCTGTACTTGCATCGGTGACCGCTGAGTGGCGCGCGCTGTCAGGCGCATCGAATCGTTTGCATCAGTAGAGATTTTACGCAGTTTGCCTGTGTCCCTCGTGCAAATGCGACACTTTCATGTCTCTTATCGTGTAGAATCGAAACGAGTTGCCACTAATTCTCAATATGGCAGGATATTTAATAATATGATAAACACACACACAGTTTGAGGATTAATGAGTGAAATGATATTTTCTAAGCATTTTGCTTTATTTTTCAACAAAATAAATTGACTAGAACTTGACTAGACTTCCGATTCAGTAATCGAGACGAGAGGATGCAATCGGTCCTGATGGCAGACAAGATATGTTCTTTCTAAATCCGTCAACACAACGAGAACTGCGATAATCAATTTGCAATAATTGTTCGTAGCTCATCGTCCATCCTTGCTTGATATATTTTTTATTTTTTTTCAGCTTTAATGATCTTGGACAGCAAGAAGAACTGACAAGTAACCAAAAGTAGTTTTCAACAACTGAAAAAAAAAAAGAAAACAAAACAAACAAACAATTTTTTTCATCTCCATTGTCACGATGCAGTGAAACAAAAAATGTAAATAAATACTCAAGAGGATTCGTACTGTGGCAAATGTTGGAAGCGTTAGAATTGCGAATTTTCCAACTGTTATTGCGAGGGGTCTCTGAGAACGCACCAATACAGGAATCAATTGGGCAGCTTCTCGATAATTGAGTCTGTACCACAGGCAGTTGTACGCTGCGTATTGAATTTCTTCACTCTGTGTGACAAAATAGATCGGACGAGATCCATAATACGAAAATTATCGTATGTACTTGGCGACTACTTAATTTTAAGAGATATATATATATATATATATATATATATATATTTGTAAATTATGCAAGAAATAAATTAATCTATCGAATGAGAGGAGAAAAAATAAAAAAGATATGTGAGACTTACTTGCGTCACGAGAATATCACCAACTAGTGAATACACGAACATGGTAGAAACAGCATAAAGTAAATAGGATATGCAGAAAACGACTTGAATCAATGGCCGTTCCGAGAACTCATCTTTCAGTATCTGTTAAAATTATTCTTCGTGTAAATGCTAATTACGCAATGAAGAAGATGAAGAAAAACCAATGGGAGAGAGTTTGCCATCAGATTAAAAAAAAAAACTTACGACTATAGTTTGATAGCATTGAAGACAAAGAAGTATCATAAATCCAATCGCTATTTCGAGGAGAATTATGCTGAAGGTGCTCTCTATCATTTCAGAAAATCTGAGAATTTTTTTTCTTCTTAAAATTAGACGATTCTTTTGCAATGATATTAAAATATTTATAATAATTCACCTTATTAATCGTTGATGTTCCTTGGCATTCGTTTTAAACTCAGTTTGAAAAATATTCGTATCATTGCTCATTCCCATTTTCATTATTCTTGCGCCAAGATTTTCAAGCTGTGCACTAACGTGAAGTACAATTGTGGCAAAAACTGTACCCGCTATCGTATAAATAAAACAACCACCTGCACAAATCACCAGTTGGCTAATTACAATAAGCTCGTAAATTGGAGATTCGTAAGCTTCGAAAAAATATATCGTTTGTAGCACAAAAGGGCGATCACCGATATCAGTCAAATTCGTCAACGTTCTCAGGACGAAACCAAAAATTATCGGTGAATGATTGGAGCCGACCGTCATGAAGATTGAACAAAATCCACCGAGCGTTATGATTCTTGATAATTTTCCATATTTCAGCATCACTTGTCTCTCGTCTACTGTTTTTTGCCTCATCCAGTCCTTCTTCATGTACTCTATCATCGTCGTTAATACTTTAAGCGAATCGTGTGAGAATTTTCAATCTGATCTTTTATTTGTTTTTTATTTTTTTAGAATTGGAATCTCGCGACAGTCTCGATCGCAACAATCTGTGCAAATCTCCTACCTTCATTCTTGTGCCACAGTGTAATTAGCTCAATCTCAATCACAACGAGTATTATTGAGATTATAAGATTCTCGATCATGAGCATTAAATGACCCCAAACTCTGAGAAGGGCCATCGCTTGTGGGATTAATGCAAAGACCAATGTGAATATTAAAAAGACAAGAATGTGCAAATCGGAAAGATGATTTCGCCAACTGGTATTTCCGGTTATACGGTAAATACCACAAATTTTTAAGCTCGAACGACTCAAACCGATCACCCATTCCAGATCTAGAAAATTATACGCACTATATTGAGAAATTACAATTTTTTGCATCATTCATTTTTTTTTTGTTTCCTTAAACATTTCTTCTCTCAATTATTTATTATTATTGCTTCTCTCAAATCAAATATTAAAAAAAATTAATTCGATTTTTGACTCATTTTATTTTACTTCTATTGTTAAACAAATATATAAATTGTATTTAAAAACCAACTACCTTGAATAGCCTGTGATTTTGAAACATCAGACATAATGATAATCAGAGAGTAACTGACATTTTTTCTATATCTGCAGATTCACCGCTAACGTGATCGTTTTGAACTTTCAGAGCGCATGCGGCAAGTTAAAAATTCAAGCCCATGAGAAAAACGGAGGGAAACAGCATAAGAAGTTCTTTTAAACTTTATAATAACGCAGGGGGAGAGATAAACGCAGCTTCGACCGAGCTATTATCATTATATAGTCAGCGAGTCTCATGCGCAAAATATCCATGCGCGATGATGTAAGTAAAAAAAGCATAATACCTTTTCTACTTATTCCTTTTCTACTTACAGTTAGCTATACCTATACCTTTATCTTTTACCGTATATCCGCGACAGTTAAATTCTGAAGTGATCACGTCGTGTGCTAAATTCATCGATGAAGATATCGTTTGTGGAAATAATATTAAAAAATGTAGTAATTTATTTCTTCATTGTCGAGGGAAAATTAATGTATTAAAATCAATCATTACAATTCGCGATGTTGAAGAAGACAATTTGAGATGCAACTACACTGATCACAAATCCGTCAT
The DNA here is from genome assembly GCA_963669185.1 of Dyspetes luteomarginatus. Taxonomy (NCBI): domain Eukaryota; kingdom Metazoa; phylum Arthropoda; class Insecta; order Hymenoptera; family Ichneumonidae; genus Dyspetes; species Dyspetes luteomarginatus. The sequence goes on from OY769903.1 coordinate 3,870,229, forward strand.
AAAGGTACAGATTTTTCAATTTTGCAAGCCTCTTCGCATATTATATGAATCTCGGCGTACTGAATTAAAAATGCAGTACACCGAGTACGCCGTTTAATTTATAACTGTATTATGGTTATTTAAAACGAATTTGTTGAACAAAAAAGTACTTGAAGTACTTGAAGTATTTACTGCGAGTAATAAAGTATTTGAAGTACAAGTACTTAAAGTACTGGAAATAATTTTCTCAGCTCTGAGTACTTGAAGTACCCGGTAAATTGAAATACTTTGCCCAGCTCTGAAATTAAGCATATCATTTACTTGGAATCAACTAAAAGAATTCAAATATACTCATTATGTTAACTTCATCTTGTTTTTTTTTTTTGGTAATCTGGCTTCCAATAATTATCCGTAGCTCATCATCCATCCTAGTCTGACAGATTTTTAAATATTCATCTCTAATAATCTTGGACAGCAAGAAGAACTGACAAGTAACCCAAAGTAGTTCTCAACAACTGAAAAAAAAACAAGCAAACAAATAAATCCTTTAATATCTATTGTCACGATGCAGCGAAAGAAAATAAAAATAAATGCTCAAGAGGGTTCATACTGTGGCAAATGTTGGGAGCGTTAAATTCGTGAATTTTCCAACTGTTATCGCAAGGGGTCTCTTAGAACGCACCAATACAGGAATCAATTGGGCAGCTTCTCGATAATTGAGTCTGTACCACAGGCAGTTGTACGCCGCGTATTGAATTTCTTCACTCTGTGTGACAAAATAGATCAGGCGAGATCCACAATACGAAAATTATCATATGTACTTGGCACATACTTAGTCAACGTACTTATATATTATACACGAAATAAATTAATCTGTCGAATCAGAGGAGAAAAGATCGAAAAATATATGAGACTCACGTTTATCACAAGAATTTCACCGACCAGCGAATACACGAACATTGTAGAGACAGTAGAAATTAAATAGGATATGCAGAAAACGACTTGGATCAGTGACCGTTCCGAGACCTGATCTGTCAGTATCTATTAAAATTATTGTGCGTGTAAATGCTTATTACATAATGAAGAAAAACATTCCCCAATGAGAGAGTTTACCATCAGAAAAAAAACTAACCACTATAGTTTGGTAGCATTGAAGACAAAGAATGATCATAAATCCAATGGCTGTTTCGAGGAGGATTATGCTGAAGGTGCTCTCTATCATTTCAGAAAATCTGGCAATTTTTCTTCTTAAGATTAAACGATCCTTTTGCAATGATAAATATTTATACTAATTCACCTTATCAATCGTTGATGTTCCTTGGCATTCGTTTTAATCTCGATTCGAAAAATATTCGTATCATTGCTCATTCCCATCTTCTTCATTCTCGTGGTAAGATTTTCAAGCTGTGCACTCACGTGAAGTACAATCGTGGCAAAAACCGTACCCGCGGTCGTATAACAAAAGGCACAAAGAAAGCAAATAATCATTTGACTGATTGCGACGAGCTCGTAAATCGGAGATTTGTATGCATCGAAGAGATATATCGTTTGTAACACAAAAGGGCGATCACCGATATCGGTCAAATTCGTCAAAGTTCTCAGGACAAAACCAAAAATTATCGGTGAATGATTGGAGCCGACCGTCATGATGCTTGAACAAAATCCACCGAGCGTTATGATTCTTGATAATTTTCCATATTTCAGCATCACTTGTCTCTCGTCTACTGTTTTTGGCCTCATCCAGTCCTTCTTCATGTACTCTATCATCGTCGTTAATACTTTAAGCGAATCGTGTGAGAATTTTCAATCTGATTTTTTATTTGATTTTTTTTTTTTTTTTTTTTTTTTTTTAAATTGGAATCGCGACATTCTCGATCGCAACAATCTGTGCAAATCTCCTACCTTCATTCTTATGCCACAGTGTAATTAGCTCAATCTGAATCACAACGAGTATTAGTGAGATTATAAGATTCTCGATCATAAGCATTAAATGACCCCAAACTCTGAGAAGAGCCATCGCTTGTGGAATTGACACAAAGACCAACGTGAATATTAAAAAGACAAGAATGCGCAGATCGGAAAGATGATTTTGCCAACTGGTATTTTCGGTTATGCGGTAAATACCACAAATTTTTAAGCTCAAACAATTGAAACCGTTCACCCATTCCAGATCTAGAACATTGACAAAATCTAATTCTTTGTATCAACCGTTCTTTTTTTTTTTTTACATTTCATTATTGCTTCTCTTAAATGAAATTTTCAATCATTTCGATTTGATTTTTGACTCATTTTATTCCGCTCCTATTGTTAACCAAAAACATAAATTGTATTTTACTGCCAGCTACCTTGAATCGCTTGTGATTTTAAAACAGCAGACATAATGAGAATTGGAGAGCGACTAACGTTTTTTTTTCTATATCCGCAGATTCACCGCTAACGCGATCGTTTTGAACTTTTGCTCGAACTTTTAGAGCGCATGCGGCAAGTTAAAAATTCAAGCAATTGCTCATGAGGAAAAGACAGGGAAACAGCATGGGAAGTTCTTTTAAACTTGATTATAATACAGAAGGGGAGGTAAATGCAGGTTCGACGGAAATATTATCATTATATAGTCAGCGAGTATCATGCGCAAAACCTCCAAGTGCAATGTTGTAAGTAAAAAGCACAAAAACGTTTTCTACGTATTCCTTCTCTATGGCATACAGTTAGCTATGCATTTTATCTCCTACCTCATATCCACGATGGGTAAATTCTGAAGTGATCACGTCGTGTGCCAAATTCATCGACGTAGATAGTGTTTGTCGGAATAATATGAAAAAATGCAGTAATTTATTTCATTATTGCCGAGGGCAAATCAATTCATTAAAATCAATCATTTCATCGCGACGTTGAAGAAGACAATTTGAGATGCGACTACACAGATCAAAAATCCGTCATAAAGGTACAAATTCTTCAATTTTGCAAGCCTCTTAGCATATTATTTAAATCTTGGCCTCCTGAAATTTTAATTGCTTCTCAATACATAATTTTTTAGATTAGACTAAATTTTTTATTTGATTCATTGTGATGGGTATGAAAACAAGGTAATCGAGGCATATCAAACATAATCGTATAGTTAAATTAAGCAGAGCTGATCAGTACTTAAATTATACAAGTACTGGTACTTCAAGTACTGGTACTTCAAGTACTGGTACTTCAAGTACTGGTACTTCAAGTACTGGTACTTCAAGTACTGGCACTTCAAGTACTATTGTACCTCCAGTACTATTGTACCTCGAGTACTTACATTTTTGTTTTTGAGTACTTGAAGTACTAGTATTTCAAGTACTTTTACTTGAAGTAGAAGATTACTTGAAGTACTTGTTGATCTGAAATGTATCTCAAGTAATTGTACTTGAAATACAAGTACTCAAAGTACTTTTCATAAAAATGTTTTCTATGCGTGTCTGCATTGATTACAAAAACTTCCGTAAAAGTTTGATCGTGTACGTTATTCTGCAATGATTTTGAATAAAGTAGTGAGATAGTCATACGAGTGCGAGGTATAATATAACTGCATTTGCGAAAAGAATCCATATTTACCTGCTTGACATGTATAACGAAGTAGCAAATATGTTTGGATCGGCTCGATTATATTTTAGCAATTTTTTTTTTTGTCGTAGAATGGGAGCAGCCTTCTGGAGTGAATTTCAAGGCATTGGTGCAATTATCGAACTTTTTTTGAAGAGCGAAAAAAAGTGAAAATTGAAACTTGCATACCGTGCTCCCTCGCAATTCTGCTTATTCACAAAGCTTTCTCTACGAGAAAATCAAAATTGCGAAAGCTACTTGCTTATATTAAAATCTCTGGAAACAAGCGAAACGCATGAGGAAGCAATACGCAAGTTTCAATTTGTACCTTCTTACATACGATTTATAACTGTATGGTTATTTAAAAAGTATTTGCTGAAAAATAAAGTACTTAAAGTATTTACTGCGAGTCATAAATTACTACAAGTATAAGTACTTGAAGTACTGGAAATAATTTTCTCAGCTCTGAGTACTTGAAGTACCCGGTGTATTGAAATACTTTGCCCAGCACTGAAATTAAGCATATCATTTATTTTGAATCAACTAAAAGAATTCAAATATACCCATTATGTTAACTTCGACTTTTTTTTTTTTTCAATAATGTCGCTTCCAATAATTATCCACAGCTCATCGTCCATCCTTGTTTGATACATTTTTTAATATTCAGCTCTAATGATCTTGGACAGCAAGAAGAACTGACAAGTAACCGAAAGTAGTTTTTAACAACTGAAAAAAAAACAAGCAAACAAATAAATCCTTTAATATCTATTGTCACGATGCAGCGAAAGAAAATAAAAATAAATGCTCAAGAGGGTTCATACTGTGGCAAATGTTGGGAGCGTTAAATTCGTGAATTTTCCTACTGTTATGGCAAGGGGTCTCTGAGAACGCACCAATACAGGAATCAATTGGGCAGCTTCTCGATAATTGAGTCTGTACCACAGGCAGTTCGCCGCGTATTGAATTTCTTCACTCTGTGTGACAAAACAGATCAGACGGGATCCATAATACGAAAATTATCGTATGTACTTGGCGAGTACTTAGTATATATATACATATATATTATCTCTTAAAACTAAGTACTCGCCAAGTACATACGATAATTTTCGTATTATGGATCCCGTCTGATCTATTTTGTCACACACACACATATATATATATATATATTTGTAAATTATGCACGAAATAAATTAATTTATCGAATGAGAGAAGAAAAATATATATATATATATATGAGACTTACTTGCGTCACGAGAATATCACCAACCACCGAAAAAACGCACATATTAAAAACAAGATACAACTTGTAATTTATGCAAAAAATCACTTGGATTAACGGTCGTTTCACATTATCTGTCAGTATCTGTTAAAATTATTGTGCGTATAAGTATGCTTATTGCGTAAATATTAATGACGAAAAGTCTTAGAGTACACAATTAGAAAACAAAAAAAAAAAAAACTAAAAATAAAAAACTTACTACGATAATTTGATAGCCTTGAATGCAAAGAATTAAGCTGAAAACAATCACAACTTCAAGGAGCATTATGCTGAATGTGCCCTCTATCTTTCCGACAAAACTGCGAAGATTTCTTCTTTAATTAGCGGGTTCTTTTGTGATGAAAAAAAAAGTAAAAAAAAAAAATAATGATTCGTCTCAAAGTTTGATAATAATTCACTTTATCAATCGCTGATGTTCCTTGATATTGGCTTTAAAGTCAATTTGAAAATTAACCGTATTATTGGCTTCTCCCATTTTTTTCATTCTCGTGGCAAGATTTTCAAGCTGCGCACTCACGTGAAGAACAATCGCGGCAAATGCCGTACCCACGGTCGTATAACAAAAGACACAAATCAAGCAAATAATAATTTGGCTGATTACGACGAGCTCGTAAATCGGAGATTTGTATGCGTCGAAGAAATATATCGATTGTAGCACAAAAGGACGATCACCGATATCGGTCAAATTTGTCAAAGTTCTCAAAACAAAACCGAACATCAATGGTGAATGATAGCATACAAAAGTCGCGGCCGTTATGTCATATCCACCGATCGTTATAAATCTCGATAATTTTCCATATCTCAGCATCACTTTTCTCTCATCTTCTGTTTTTTCTCTTATCCAATCTCTCTCAATGTACTCCATCATTGTCGCCAGTACTTGAAAAAGAAATTACGTGAGAATTTTTTATGAGATTTTGTTTACTTTTTTAAAATTTATTTATTTATTTAACCCTAGAACACCAACATTGTTTTTAGCACCTGTAAACCCGAAACATGGGATCGTTATTACGTACGGAATAATCTGAAAAAAATCGTGGGTCTGCTTTGGACTCTTAACTATATGATAAAATTTTTGCCGTGCTGAAAAAAAGTATTTTTTTAACAATGATTTTTTTGAAAAATCGAATGCATGTACTGGCCTTGAAGTATTTGGCATGGGCACAAATGATCCATGTTTGGGTTTCGAGGGTTAACGTAATGCCAGATGAATTATCGTGTCAACCCTCAATCGTTCAATTTTTTTCCAAATATTTCCTACCTTTCTTCTTGCGCCACAATGTGATGAGCTCACACTCAGTCACAATAAACATAAGAAAGACTACAAGATTGTCAAACATGAGCAACAAATGACCCCAGACTCTCAAAAGAGCCATCCCTTGTGGAAATAATGCAAATATCAATATCGCTATGAAAAAGACAAGAACACGAAAATTGAAGAAAACATTTCGCCAATCGGTATTCTCGGCTGTTTGCAAAGTACCACAAATTTGTAAGCTCAAACGATTCAATCCGATCACCCAATCGAGATCTAGAAAACGATATACTATTGATAAAGATTTTTTTATTATTATTTTTTCACTCAATTATCGTAATTCCAATTTTTATATGATCAATTTTAGTTTTCTCCTTGCTCGCGTCGTTACCATCAGCTGGTTTTTGCTTTCGGCTATACCTTGAATAGCTTGTCGTGACTTTGGAGCAGAAGCCATAATGGAAATCGAGTAGCGACTGATGTTTTTTTTTCCTTACATCCATAGACTCGCTTGAATTTTTGACGCGCATGCGACAAATTAAAAATTAATACCGTCTTTCGATGAGACAAAAAAAGCATAAATTGCCTCTCGTGCAAAAATTACCTCTCGTGCAAAAAATCGTACGAGACGATTAAAATTTCATAGTATGGCGAGGAGAAGGGAGATAAACGTCGGAAAAAAGGAGCCACTATCGTCGATAATAACGTCGATTAAGTAAGTCGATCTGGACGATCTTCACATGTCTCGTGAAGTAGCAAAAAGCACAAAAACTTTTTCTACTTGCCTATATCTATATGCCTTTATATTTTTACCTCATATCCGAGACAGTTCAAATTCTGAAGTTGTCACGCGTCGTGTACGAAATTCATCGGCGTAGATATCGTTTGTGGGAATAATATTTAAAAGAAACGTAATCATTTTTTTACTGCCAACGGAAAAATTAATTTATTAATATCAATCGTTTCGTCGTGATGTTGATGAAGACAATTTGAGATGCGACTACACAGATCAAAAATCTGTCATAAAGGTACAGATTTTTCAATTTTTTCATTCAAAAATAAATTAAATCTGATGAAACTCTCGAAAAAAAGTGTCCAAAACTGTGACGAAATACGATAATATAAGACAAAGAATTAATTCAAATAATACAATAACGCTGTAAAACATAAGTTTTATTTTTTGCTCTTTGGGTCTTTCTAAAATGAATTTAATGAGTTCCCTCCATACCTGTACATTTTCCAAATTTTCTCATCTTTACTACTCATGAACAGCAAGTAGGCATGATACGTAACCGGCTGCTGTCTTGAGTAACTGAAAAACATTTCAATTTTTTTTTTGTTCGTTCGTTTTGTTCGATTTTTTTTTAATTTTACACTGGCAAAAGTCCTCGAAGTAAACAAATTTCCTTACAGTGGCAAAAGTACTCAAAGTAAGAGGAACAAATTTTCCAGCAGTTATTTGTAATGGTTTTTGAGATCGAATTAAAATGACGATCAACTGGGCAGCCTCTTTTGGCCTCAAATTGTACCATTCACAGTTATACGCTGCATATTGTATCTCCTCGCTCTGCAAAACGTTTCTAAGAATATATTCTCATTGTGCACGAATTTTCATATCTAGTAAATAGACTCGAATGATTTGCAAAATTATCATTTACGAGATTAACGAGAGTTTGATTTTTTTTGTTAATTCTTTTTTATTCGCGCTACTGCAAACTCACTTGGCTGACTAAAAGTTGTCCCACCGAAGAGTAGACGAACATGACGAATCCTATAAATGTCATGTATACGAGACAAAAGATAACGAGAGCGACAGGCCTCTTGATTTCATCCCCGAGTGTCTTAACGTTACAATTGAGTATCATTTTAATTGTCATTTTTTCTTATTATTCTTGTTTTTTTCTTTTTTCGTATAATTTTTTACAAACACGAAAATCACTTACGCTTATCAATTGAAATCCTTGCACGCAAAATGTTATCGTAAAAGCTGGCACGATCATCAGAAGCATTAGACTAAATACACTCTCTATCATGTCTATAAACCTGAAGATAATTTTTAATATTGTACATGACACGAGTTATCGTTATTTAATGTGAAGAAAAAAAAAAAAGACCTTATCAAACGCTGATGCTCCTTCACATTTAAGCTCAGCGAATTTTGAAAATTTCTTCGATTTTTCGACTCGATATTCGCCATTTTCTCAATTTGAATTTTTAAATTTTCCAGCTGCGAGCAAACGTGAAGGACGATCATTCCAAAGAGTGCACCGACCGTCGTGTAACAAAAGCCAGCGATTGAACAACTCATTGCTTGACTGATGACGATTAATTCGTAAATTGGTGTTCGATAAACATCAATTAAATAAATAGCTTGAAGAACCAAGGGACGATCGCCTGTATCGGTGAGATTTGACAATGTTCGAAGTACAATTCCAAATATTACCGGCGGATGGTAAACCAAAACTGTCGCAGCGATTACGAAATATCCACCGAGCGTTATCAATCTCGAGACTCGGGCATACTTTATCATAACATTTCTTTCTTGCTCACTTTTCAACTTGGACCAATCATCCCTGATGAAATTAATCATTGTGATGATCGCTTGAAATAATTTTTAAAAAAATGTTAAACCTACGAGATATAATTATTGAGATACTCCATTATTTTTCCTCGGCCCGAAACAGATAAAAATAATTAATTCTATATTTTTTTTAACTTTTTTTTACCTTCCTTCTTAAACCACATAGTAATGATTTTGCAAAGTGTCACGAAAAATGGCAAATACGTTATAAGATTTTCAACCATCAGAGTCAAATCTCCCCAGACTTTGAAGAGAGCAAAAGTTTGAGGAAAAAGCCCGAAAATTGATATTATTAATGCGTAAATTGGCACGAGCATATTTGATAATACATTTTTTGCATGGTTCTCGTTTTGCCATATACCACAAGCTTTGAGACCCCATCGATTTATCCCGATTGCCCATTCCATCAAATCTGAAATTTCATCACGTTTTTAGTCTATTTTATTTTTCTCTGTACAGTTTAAGTCGAATCGAAAGAATCGAAGGAACAAAAAAATTGTATTTTGTTTTATTAGCTTTCTATCATTGCACTCGTTGAGAATTTTTCGAAAGCGATCTAACATAATTCGATCGGTTGATATCCTCTTGTCAAAATTACCTCGATCGGTCTTTAATGTGGTTGCACCCATGTCGGGAATCAAATGGCAACTAATGTCAGATTATGATGCATCAATGACTAATAGTCTCCGTCTATACTATAGACGGCATCATAAGACATTTCGAAGTCTGCAGAATATTAGACTAATCGTGGCCTCTTTTTCTCTACGCATGCTCGATGCTACCACCAAACAATATCTGCGATGCACATCAGACACAAAATACAATTATACGTACTATATAGTATAATCCTTGATCGATCCTTGACCTATAGTTAATCCTTGATTAACCAGAGTCCGATTATCCTTGCGCGTATTTTTTTTAAACACATTTTGGCCATTTTTAATTTTATAAGTTTCTTTTTGGATTTTGGTAGAAATTTATAAAAAATACTAAAAATCTTTTTGTTAATCAAAAAAGACAAAATTGGCATAAAGTATCGATAAAATTGTAATTTTTCTTGGCTCATTTCATTACATTATACGAAATTCGATTACCCGGGGGCGGGGGGGTCTAAGGTCCTCCTTGCCCAGGATAATCGAGGCTTTACTGTACTAATCAAATATTGCAAAAATAATGGCCTTTTGCGAATTCGAAAATCATCGATGAGATGACTAATTATTGAATGGCTGATGGATTGATTGATTGACAAATGGATTGATTGATTGGCCAATGGAGAAGCTCTATAGCCTCGATTAATCGTTATTGCACTCAAGACTGTTCGATCGTCATTCAAAATTTAAAATCTTACATCACGAGATATCTTCTTTTTTTAAAAATTTTATGTAATAGTTGTGCCCGGCTTGAAAACGTCGATATCATAATATAGATTTTTTTTTTCGAGATTTACAGACAAACCATAAACGATAATAATAAATTTCCATCGAATTCCCACCCTCGACACGATAACGAGCCGTGGAGCTTCGGTTGGTTTGGAAAATCGATTTGGAATAGGCAAAGCCAGTTCTCTATTGAATATTCATAGAGAGAAATTGCGAGAAGTCTGCGCCTCCTCATAATCGGCCCATAATTTGCTACATTCGCAATGGGATCGTACATACAGTATACAATTTCGTTATAGCTTTTCGATCTCTACATACGACTCATCGAGAAATGCTGACGATCTCTTTCAATATTCAAACAAGCTTCGAAAGTTTTTTTCCTTTTTTTTTTTATATCATCGACATTATAGTCGTCTACATGGAAAAATAAAACATAAAAAAAACCACGGTAATCGCCAACAAAAGTTTTCAACTAGAGTATGGAGAAACGAGGAGACAAAAGCTCGCCAGAGTAATTTTCCTGATCATAGGGGAGGGGAAAAAAACCGTACGATAATTTTCCTGGCGTCCATCGCGTAACTCAGAGGGATGCAAATATTTTATGAGCACAGCAGCGTCGGCGCAGGTACAAAGTACCAACGACAGGTCAATGACTGTGATATAATGAAAAAAAAAAAACGTTTTTACTGCCATGTTAAGTTTAGTCGAGGCTTGTAATGCTCGTTGAACACTGCACGTTCATCAAGAGCCGCGATTTTTACTCAACATTGTGATTTTCAAAGTGGTCTTATAATTTTTTGGCGACACCTAAAAAGTTTTCACGTGATTTTTGGCTGGCTGAAATATCGTTGAAAAATGATTTTTGGAAAATTAAATGACGCTTTTACGGTTGTTCGTATTGACAGTACAAAGGTGGCAACATGACGTTTGCAATAAAATTAGAAAACAATTTTATGAAGTGCAATTTTTTAGTCAAAGTGATAAAAAATTTACGGGCAAAAATGCTTTTCCGGTTTTGCTATTGAACATGGAAAAAGTAATTTGGACGGATAAGCGGACATTGGATGGTGTAATCATACAGTATCTTGGTGGGACAATGTATCGAAAATCTCCCATCGTCAATAGTGTTCGTTGGCTAAAATTATAATAAAAATTTATCAATTAAAAATTATGCTGAATAATTGTAATTGATTCGAATTTAATAATAATTTCTCGAAGTAATTGTAAAGAATTCTGACTTGGAGACATGTTGGCTTAAAAAAATAAATTACAATTACTTTTCCTGCACCCTATATGCTCTCTACCCTGCATTACAAATGATGTGAAAATAATGAGGAATAATTAATAAAAATTAAACGTCAAACAGTTGTAAAAAAGCGTAAAAATTCATAATACGACGAATAACAACGTTTTGATAAATATTTATTTTCATTATTAATATTTTGATTAAGATTCAGACAAAGCCAAACATTCATAAAAACAAATTTAGCGGCCTTTTTTACCAAGTGTCCTCTCACGGGGTAACGCTTTAGTTCACTACCGCAGACACCAGGGAGTCCAGAGGGCAGCTCTGTACAATAAATGTTTGCAAAGGCTCAAAAGCAAATTGCGTCTACTTTTCTTCATTATTCTTGCTCCTCAGTACCGTCGTGTGTATTTTTTAATCACATTTCGGCATCGGCTTCTTCTTATATATTTTCGGTAAAGCACCAATTATACCTTAACGTATCAATAGAACAAATCGATCTTAGTCAAAGTGTTTTGTAAAAAAAAAAACGTCTCAGAGCACACGTGGCTGTCGATAATTTGAACGGAGTAGAGTGCAAAAACGCGCGCATAACCAGCGAGTAATTTTTTTTTTGTCGTTTGTCGCGTTTGCGGCCAGTTAATCATATTGCAAATTTAGTAATGGCCGCAATTTCTTAATCATTCTCGTTGTCTGGCATCGATACTTTGGTTTTTTGGTCCGTGTGATCGAGGCTGGAATCTCGGAATCGCGATTATCGTATCTTTCACGTATGCTAAAAGTTTTAGTGTCGATTGTCGCCACTCCGCCCCCTCTCATTGTAGGCCAAATCGGCCGGTCTAACTCTCACAGATTGGTGGGGTTTAAGACGTAAATTTTTTTCCACGCCGACGGGAAAAACGAAAGAGCCGGCGCTCGGCAATAAAATCGACTCGTTCGCGTCTCTCTTTGGTTGGATTAATTTATTCAACGCTCAACGGGCGTTGTCTTTTTCTCAGGGATTTACGTGATTTTGGGAGGAAAAAAAAAGATATAATTCAGCAATGGAGCAAGAATCCAGACGTAAAGGACCACGTAGTCCAAGTGTCGATTCTGAAGATTCTTCACACAGAAGACGCTCGAGAAAATATGATAGATCTCCATCGCCAAGAAGATCGAGATATCGAAGATCGAGATCGAGAGATAGAAGATCAGGCTCCAGAGACAGGAGGAGAAAAGAATCAAGTCGATCAAGTCAGGATTGGAAACAACAAACTGCACCAACAAGCCAGACTCAAGCTCCTCCCTCGAATCCTGCATCAACTGGATATGTTTCTACTGTTCACAATCAGTATCAGGTGAGAAAATGGATTATGCAATATAAACTAATTATAAACTATATAGATTATATTATTAATTTGTTTATTTACTCATCTATTTGGTTATTTAATTATTCATTTCTTTCTTTATTTATTCGTTCCAACATACATTTATTTTTATCATTAATAATTCTTAATAGATAAAAATTGATGCAATTATACGATAGTCCATCTAATAAAATTGATATTTTATTGAAATTTCAAATTAGCTAACATTTTTTTCCTATCTTTTTCTCTATATATATTTTGTTTCTATGAAAATTAAAATGGTTTTAACTTCCACCAGGCACCACCTCCGCCCAATACAAGTCAACCGCCACCTCCGATCGCCGCATACAGTCAGGGCTACAACAATTACAATTACAACTACAGCCAAGGATACGACTACACTTACCAGCAGGCAGCCACCGGTTATCGAAGCGTAAGTTTTATTATTTCCAATAATTTTATTCGTATAGATAAAGAATAAGGCTTCTTAGACAATTTGCCGATCGCATTAGTCGCATCGTCGCTAAACGTACTTTACGAGCTACCTTGAAACGATGCGAAATTGTGCAAATTTATTTAGTCTAATAACGACCAACACGAAAGCATGTTCGCGAAAATGCCGTTTTATACTGTGTACTGAGACACGTCGAAAAAGTACGAAATTGCGATTGTCGTTGCATAGCCGATTTGTCCACTCGGCAGTGTCGACTCGGCTCATACCAAGAAAGAAAGAACGAAAGAAAGAAAAACAAACTTATCGCGTCATAAGCCTACAATTTTTTCAAGGATCCAGTAAGTATGGAAAACGTAAAAAAAAAAAAAAACTAAAAAACAATATTAAAAAATCCGCGTGATTTGTATATTCTACAAATGGAAAAAACATCGAACCACCACTTCACCGTGTAAATGTGCTCGATGTCCCGATTGTGTGTTGGATGAGGGAAAAGGTAAGGGGGCATCGTAAAAAAAAAAGCAAAAAAAAAATAAAGATCTCGCATTGCGGATCGAAAAAAAATGAGCGGTGATGTTCGATTTCTTAGGATTATCCACCACCCAACTGGCAATCGGGACAAGTACCGTACAATAATCAACAAGCTCCGCCACCGCCTACGATGCCTCAACAAGATTCTGGGAGAAACGTTGACTCTGGCTCTACCGGATTGTCAGTCGCAGCCTCGAGGCCGGAGGATGCCAAGAAAGAAGGTATGTTTTTGAATGGATCGCGAGAGAGAGAAAAAAACAAAATTGCGATACCGATGCTTAATCATTGTTGCGCACGAAAATTCAAATGAAAATTCCAAGCAGCTATCGCGGCTGAGGTTAAACAGCAAAAAGCAACACTGGCTAAACAGCGCGAGGAATACGTCACGAAATCAACGACCTTGCAACGTGAATTGGAAATATTGCGTCAACAATGCGACGAGATTGGCAAAGAGGGTGGACGTGAGAATAATCGTATCGTCAAGGAAAATCAAAAGTTGCAGGTAATTATTCAATTGTCACTAATAAAAAACAACTTTTATAGCTAAGAGCAGAAAATTTTACGTCTCATAATTTTTTTGTTTTTTTTTTTCTTCCACAGATTGAGATTCAGAATAAAATGAAGACAATTCACAACGTCATTGACATGCTCACGGGTATTATCGGTGACAAAGCAACTGTGGATGATCTTAGAAGCAAATTGAAGATGGAACAACCGAAGAAACGTTCAAAGAGTCCAAAAGAAGAATTCCCCAAAGGCAAGTCAGAGTCCCCCGCAAAATCATCAATCTCGGACAATGACAAAGAGGCAAAAATTGAGAGGGAGAAAAAACTCATCGAGGACACCAAACCCGCGTATAATTTCGTCCATTATGATCCTGAAATGCATTGGTGCAAAGTCTGCGATATCTTTCCAAAAACAGCCAAGGAATACTTGAATCATCTACATACGAATGAGCATAAAGAGGCTTGCTTGGTAAGTTTCAAATTTTTGTTTACAATATTTTTAATCCACAATTCGTAACGATTGGTCGAGTAGAGATACGAAAAAAAAAAGCAACAAAAAAAATATTCATTTTCACGAAAAAACCAATATTTGTGGATCAGTCGATTGTGAGATAGAAACGCAAGCATGGTAACGTACAAAACGCTTCGGAAATTTGGCCGTTAATTTTTTATGACAAATTTACTTAATTTTTGTTTTTTCTTGCGAGATAAATCACTAACACGAGATGCTGAGAGTGAGAAAGAAAGTGTACTTTTCTTTTCGAGATACGATTTTTGTTGTTTCATTCAACGTGCAATGTTAAGTGTCGGATCGAGAGAAGGATCATAATGAAATTCTTGCCGATAATTGTTTTTCCTCCGCATTCGTAACAGGAACGGAAAATCGTAGATATGCCATGGCACGAGAGGAACGGCGAGGGAACGGAAAAGGAAGTGCCCTATTATCCAGGATTGCCAACCAAACGAACACCAATAAAAGGTACGATTAGTTTTCAATGGATATTTACTAATAGTTATACAATTCCGTAGCTTTTGCACTGACACACTGTCTTTGTCTCTGGTATGTATTGAAGATCTAACGGCGTTAACGCCGATGAAATTGCCAGAAAAATTTTTTATCGCTGCTCGACAAGATAGCCTCGAATTTCATATTTATCAGTTGCCACGATTGTCGATGGACAAAGGAGAAAAAAAAACTTTGTTTTTTTTTTTTTTTTTTGTTAATCGAATTTGTCCTCGTGCAATACACAAAAGTCAGAGGTTTTCTCGCCGAGGCAGCGAATCATTTTTCAGCAATATTTTTCAAACCGGAAAATGTGTGAAAAAAACTTGTGCGAATATTGGGAGAATCGAAAAGCTGGATTTGACGAGTGACGCTCATCACACACGAATCACAATTGATAGAATTTAACATGCGAGAGCACGTTTTTCATTCACTCCTCCCTTCGCCACTGATATAGGTTTTAAGGACAGAACAAAAATCATGGAGCAAAAGAACCAAAAAAACACAATTCATCACTTTGATTATTGTCGCCACATCTTTGCTGCATTTATGTGACGAACGAACGAGATATATGATGAATTTTCATTAACAAAAAGTGTGAATTTATTATATGTGATTCGACTCGTGTACGATGGTGAATGAAAAAATTTCGTGACCGATGCCAATTCAGTCAAGATCGATCAACAACGAGTGTATTACATACATTTTCGTTATATCCAATCGAGCCATAATTATGTAAAATATGTCGTAATTGTCTGGTCGTCGAGCTACGCTTTTTTTCACTTGATCGATAAATATTACGTGATTATTTGGCAGAATTAAAAAAAAAAAAAAAAAAAAAACCACCTCTTAGACCATTCGAGAAATAAAGACAGAAATGGGAGAATGAAATCTGATATAAATCATCGACTATCAGCCAACTGCAGTATATTATTCAAAACAATGAAAAAAAAAAAAAAAAGTCAATGAAAAATGATACTATATTAAGTATCTCGTGTACATGTAATGTAATTAATAATTGTATTGTGTTACATAAATCGATGTCGAATAAATAAAAAAAAAAAGCATAAAATTCCCCATTCAAAAAATTGTCCTACTTTCAGGTATCATCGCCATGCGGAATTCACGTGGATTGAAAAATTCTTAAATAACGAGACGAAAATATTTTGACAAAAAAAAAAAGCATTTAACATTATTATGTTTGTTTTCAGTGACTTGAGTGTGTCGCGGCAAAGCACAAGGTCATTCTTTATGAACTTACCGAATTTTTTTTAAACGTTTTCAAAGCCACGGTATTGTCTGATCTTTAATTGTTCTTGTTATAGGATTGCAATTCTTCAGTGCGGCAACTTCATGGTACTGCAAGCTCTGCGACACATGGATCGGCGATCTCCATTGTGCGAGTCTTCATCTGAAGTCAAAAAGACACTCGGAGAATTTTTCTGTAAGTATTTAACTGGCAATGGTGATTATTAAACGATGATAATGATTATTTAGCTAAAATAATAAACAATTGTATAATTTTGCTCGATAGCGTTTTGTCGATCAAAATCCTCACTGGGAGACCGATTGGATGGCCGATCGTGAGAAGGCATTTTCCGATGAGAGACACAAGCAGATGCAGTTGGAGCTGCAAAAACAAAAAGAGGACGAGCCACCACCGCCACCACCGTCAAAGTCAAAGAAATCAAAGAGATCGAAAAAGAATAAGAAAAAATCGAGAAAACGTAAGAATAAAAGTAGCGGCAGCGATACAACGAGCGACAGCGAAAATACCGAGTCTGATTCTGATCAGGATATGTCAAGGAGTATACGCGTAGCCATGAGAAACAAAATGAAAGCTTCAACTCAGGCTATACTCAACGAGGAGATCGACTATCATGGTATCAAATTAAAGGGAAATTGGGCTCAGGTTGCACAGATCAAGACACCCGCAACACCGGAAATGCCACCACCGGAAAATGACGACAGACAATTGTTGAATTCCATCAGGGACAAGCTTAAAGCAAAACAGGAAGAAGAGATGAAAAATAACAGCAATAACAGAAGACAGAGTATGGATAAAATGCCAATACCTCCACCACCTCCAACTCCTCCACCAAAAGACGAGATAAAGCAAAATTCTAATAAAAAACCGGCAGAGGATCTTGAAGCCTGGGGACCAAAAGAACCGCCCAAATCCTTCTGGATCAAGAAAGATGAGGAAAAGCCACAAGCACCTCCAACACCGACTAACAAATATCTCGATGTCCCGAAACCCGAAGAAATACCAAAACCCCATATGGGCTTTTGGACTAAGCAGCAAGTCAACATGGCGGTAAAACCCTCGGAGAATAAATCAGTCGAGAAGGAAGAAGAAGAAGCAGCAGCAGCAGCAGCAGCAGCAGAAGAAGAAGAACAGCACCAGCAACAGCAGCAACATCAACAGCAACAACAGCGTGAACGAGATAGAAGTGATCGTTACAAGGACGAGCGCGATCGAAAATACGATCGTCGTGATGAAAAATATGATAGATCGGACAGATACGAGAGTAGACGAAGAGGCGGCAGTGGTAGAGATCGTGATCGTGATCGTGATCGTGATCGCGATCGCGATCGTGATGATTATTACGATGATCGTAGAAAAAGTAGATACTCAAACGATTCTCCACGTCGGGACAGAAATTGGCGCGAAAGCCCAAAGCGAAGTTACGAAAAATACAGCAATAAAGATAATAGACGTGAGGATAACAATTCATCAAATGACGAGTCAAAATTTGAGAAAAAGACAAATGAATCAGCAACAAAGCTGAAAAAAGGAAGCTCACAAACGAAAAAGCCACCTCCACCAGCGACAAAAGGCAAATTACCCTTTATCGGACGTTTGCCTCTCTTCAAGAAAAAAACCGAAGAGCCGAAAATGTCGGACAAAGCTGACATAGCACCGTTACCCTATCAACAGAGTAAATTTGAGGATACACCAAAAGTTCCAAGTGAGATAATAAATCCACCGGGTGTCGTTCACATTACGAAACTTGCAACACCCGTAAATTTGAATAACAGCATTCCAGCTAAAGTTTTACCAGCCCCAATGAAAATTCTCGTTGCTCCGCCACCCCCGATGCTTCGAAATGATGCGAAACTCTCGACGAAAACGATTCCGCCAATTGCAGCACTCACGACGCAGCAGGTTGTCGATATGGAGATCGAGGATCAATTAGAGGAAACGATAATCGAGCAGCCAATCGTTGAGCAACAAAAACGCGAGCCTGAGCCTGTCCCAGCGAAATTACCATCATTGCCGTCTCCTCATCCACCACCGGCCATGAGTCGACCACCGCCATCTTTCTCTGTTGCTCCCGCAGTTCAACAACCATCTCAGATAACTCAGCCAATCTTTACGCCAAATCGACCACCGCCTTTTATCCCAACGGCTCCTCCATCTTTTGTACCTTCGGTTGCTCCGCGATACACGCCAAGGCCACCAAATCAACCGCAACACGTTCCTTATGCTGTTGCGACCAGTCATGATGGAGCCTCTTTGGCAGCTGCTGCAGCTTCTTACGCTCAAGCTCATGGAAATCCACCACCACCACCACCACCATCGTCACAAATTCCAACGGTCGTCGAGCCAATAACTTCTGATATTTCTGAGATACCCGAACCCGCAGAAAAACGACCAGATCCGAGTATTCCCCTGCCAGATGATCTTCAAGAAGCTCTGAATATTATTTTCCCGAAGGAAGAAACGCCCGAGACTAAAATAACGAGTCAGAGTGTCGCCGCTGACACTAGTGTCATGTATGCCTCGATGTACAGCATGTTGGGCTGCGTTGGCTACGGTCCCGAGTACATGGATCATCCACCACCGGAAATCACCCAAGCCGATACCGAGACCGAGGCACAGCCTGGACCCGACGATCTTCGGATGCTCGGCATCGATGAGGGTGATACGATTTTTTAGTCGCACACTACTTGCCTGGGATGAAACAAACAAACAAAAATGCTTTCTTTTTCTTGGGCTTTTCAATGCAAAACTGTTACGAATTTGACGCTAAAGTGCTCTTCGCGCGGTTCATCCGCCAAGATGATAATTCGAATCTTGAAACACGTCGCACTTTACGTTTGACAATGAAAACAAGAAAAAAAATATGCTGACCTTTAATTGATCATCTCAGCCCCGATCAATGAGAAGCATTTTTTTTTTTTTTTTTTTTTTTTTTTTTACGCTGGATAGTGAAATACGAATCTGGGCAATTCGTGGATGAAAAAATATTGGAAAGCATGATAAAAGGAAAGAAAAAAAAAAAGAAAAAATGATACAACAGTTTCGCATCACAACGACCGAGACACTGCAATGGACATTCCTACTTCTACAGTGATTTTTATGCAGTGTATTGAAACTTGTTTTTTTATCTTTCACACACGCGAGTATAAATGTCCCAGAAATGATAAATAAATGAAAATAAACAAAGTTACATTGATGAGAAAATACTTGCTGGAATATCAGTTTTTATCTTTATGTTGTAATATTTGTCAAAGAGTTTGGAATGCAAAATACACAAATGAACTTTCACGTAAACACACAAAAGCGAGAGCATAGAAGAATATGAGAAAATAATTAATATACTTAATTACCTTAACAGTCATGTATATCGTAAACTTTATTAAATCCAATTGCGAATTAAAAATCCACGTTGAAAGCACTAAGTGGTACTTTTTTCTTTCTGTGTTGTTTTTTTTTTAACATTTACTGTTTATGTTTATCAGTGAGGCTCGAGGCGCAAAAATACCTCTTAGGTTTTGCTTTTTTTTTTTTCTCTTAGGCCATTGAGTTCAAGCTCAATTTGCTGGCTAGTGTTAATAAAGTTAACGCAATAAGTAGCAGAAATGTGAACACACACTCGAGGTGTAGGAATTCCTACATCTCGCAGTGGCCAAATAATTATTAAGTGTTTCTGACTTTTTACAAAGTTGAGGGGAAAAAAAAAAATCGAATTGGTTGTTTAGGCAGTATTGGAAAACGTTTTTTTTTTACGGCTCCAATATACGTACACAAATTTTAGTCGACGTAGACTTAGTCACGTTGACTATATTACAACATATCACATTACAATATTAGTTCGATTCTTGAGAGAGAACTTTGCATTCGATCTTTTTTTGTCCTTTTTCTTTACAAATGGCGCGTCTTTTTTTTTTTTTCATTTAATATGGCACATAGACGGCATTGTACGAGAATTATCGAACACTTATTTGGCGACAAAATCTTTTTGTTTTTTTTTTTTCTTGCGCCGTTTAGATTTGATCTTTTCGTAAAATATCGTACATCTGTCGTCAAACATACTTTGCACAAAATATTACAGTAACAAATTTATCACACAACTCTCAAACGTATTTTCTCATACGTTTTTTTTTTTTTTTTCGTTGCACCCTACAATTAATAAATGCTGCTCTCCCTCTTCTAGACTTTTTTTTCATGGGTGAATAATAGAAAAAACGTAAAACAAACACGATATAATAGAAGAGGAAAAAAATTCCATGCGATTTTTAAATAATCGTGCATGTTTCTGTTTGAGGCCTCGAGCCGGAATGATTTTTGTTCATTGCGTGTAAACGGGAATGCGAATTTATGACAAAATTTACGTATTCTTTCATCCTTAAGGCTATGTGGCTGCAATGTGAAATGCGTGAAATTCTAATTCGTTGAAAAGCGATCATATAAAAAAAAAAAAAATTAAAAAAAAAAATGGTTTCATATTTGCAAAACAAGTCCGGCACTTGAGATATTGTCACCACCACCGGCGGTCTGATTGGCTTCCGTGCACACCAATACGGGTGCAACGCAAACTTCAACAATAATCTTATCATTACCGGTTTTGAGAATTTCATCCCAGCACGATACCGGTTTTTCGCTATTTAACGATATTCTCGTGCCTGATTTTATCGAAGTGGAGAAACTGTCGTCCATTATTAGAGTGGCTTTGCGCAAATCGATCTGTAAAAGCAGATTGTAAGAAAAAGAAAAAAAAACATTGACATAAACGTACCCTTCACTTAAACAGACAAAGATCATTATATAATAATAATAATAATAATAATATATAGCGGATAATTACGTTGTTCGTTCCGCAAACGTGACGATGAGCTGTGAGCGAGGCTTTTGCCGCTGCGGCCATTGTATTTTTCCATATAGAATTTTTCACCGTCAATATAGCCTGATAGGCCAAAGTATGAACGTGAATTCTCGTCAAATCTCTCGCTCCCTCGATCGAGGCTCCCTGATTTCGTATCAGTTTAAAAAGTACTCTCATATAGTCCAATATAATGGCGACTCGAGGCGTTGAATTCGCCACGAGTGATATATTTCCATAATACATGGAATTGTACAAATTTGCTATCTCCTGCTCATTCATGCCAAGACTATCAGCATATGGTAAAACTGTTTCGCGCAATTCAAACAATAAATTCTCCTCGGCGAATGAGGCCATCTCAAAATGTATTTTAGTCGTTCGTGGCTGATCCCTCATTTGTTTTTGAACTTTTGCTAATCTATTCTGACGAACACCTGCATAAATAATAAATCATATCCGTTCAATTCCATGCGTTTTTTGCTCCTAATTTTTCACAATAATGGACACGGAGAAAGAAAAGAAAAAAAGACATTTTACCTTCTGAAAATGGATAATTGTCCATCATTTGTAGTCCACTGACTACAAACAAGTCAGGCTTAAAATCTCGAAATATTTTATCAAAATTTTCTAGAGAACTCAACGTTGGATTATTAGCATCATTATGTAGTATATATCTGTAATAAAGAATAATAATAAAAAAATCATAATGGAAATTGATTGAATGCAAATTAAATTTGTTATCAAAATATAAATTCAGATGAATATCAAAAGTGCCTTTTACACCCGTTTCCTCCGACGCGGATTGAAGTAAACTCGCAAACGCTTGTAGCCCTTTATCAAAACTAGATAAAAATAAATTGAACTAGACTTAAATCATGGAGAAAACGGGCTTTATTCGTATCTATATGTTTCATTGTGCAATATATAGATATAGACAATAAAAAAAAGGGTAAATTTATTCGTTCGATTTAAAATAGTTCAGGAGCTGCCACGAGAGGCGCTACCTGTTAGCCCTTGCGCTCGTGTAAGGTCCCCAAACCTCTCCATGCTTGTACTCCAAAATTAGATGTACATCATCGTGCTCGACTTCCCCACCAATTATACGCACAGATTCGGGTATCATTTGGTGCAAAGATCTCGTCATTTTCGCCGCAACGATAACATCACAACCCTCTTTGGCAAAACGCAAACCCATTACCGGTGCATTGCCTCCAATTGACGAATAAGAGGATGGAAATGACCTTGCCCTTGATACAAGGTCATCGAACATTTTTTCATTCGTCATGTAGCGCCTATAAATAAATAAATATAAAGAGAAAATAATAATAATATCTATACAGATGGGGTAAAAGCCCTTTAGAAAAATTTCAAAACTTACTCAGCAGCAGCCCCATGCCTAAAATAATATGCAAAACTCTTCAAGAGTTCATCCTCAGTCTTGATCTCGTCAAAGTGTTCTGGTTGTCCAATATTTGGTGAATAACGCAACAAGTATTTAGCATCGATAAATACATCGGTGCAAGCACCGTAACCTATGGCAACTTTAGGCCTGACCGAAATTTGATGCTTTGTTTCAAGTTTCTCGAGACCATGAAGAACGGCTATGAGACGATTTTGAAGATCCTCGTCGTCGTTTCTGTAATAAACGGCGATAAGGACGACAAAAGCCGTGAGGCATGTACCGTATTTTAGTCCTCTGTATCCCATTTCTGTTTTTTTTTTTGAGCAGTCTTCAAGGAGCTTTCAATTTCAGTCACGATGTTGAGACGCGGCAGGTCTACACTCTACACGCGTCCACTCTACGACAACGACAATGATAATCGCCCACTGCAGTCTGTAGCAGTGTTGCCAGATGGTTAGTACTCCAAGTCGACAAAAGAGGTAGCCAAATGTAGCCAACGTAACGGTCCCACAAAGTAACCAAAGTCACCACAAAATATTCCCTACGTATTGTAGCGAAAAAATACCTATATAAAGTTGACCGGCCACTTTAACTATTTAACTTTTTTCTTTGGCTACTCGTTAGGGAATCGTTCGGGAATGATTGGGAGTCTAATTAAAACGAGTCGACCGGTCTTTTTTGACCGAGAAATCAAAATTTGAGTATGAAGTTAGTCGAACACAATTTGACTTTTAACCGGTTCGATTGTATGAGGTCTCAATCGACGCGGGTTGGCTTTAATGAAATCGTTCGTTCTCGTTGTTTTGGGTTTACAGAACGAGCAAAAATTTCAATTTTCCCGCCACGATGGTTGTGCCATCCGCCAGCGAGATCGCGAAACTACTAAATTTCATATGAACAATAAGAACTGTTATTCACGTACCACGCCATGTGTGCACTTACGTTGTAATCGGGGGAGGCATGTAGACTTTATACAATTGAATTGCTCGTTCCGGTCGCGATGACGTCACTTCCATTTGAATTTGACGTCACTTCTGGTCGCGATGACATCGCTTCCGGTTGAATTTGACGTCACTTCCGGTCGCGATAACGTCACTTCCGGTTAAACTTGACGTCACTTCCGATCGCGATGAAAGCACTTCCCGTAAAATTTAACGTCACTTCCGGTCACGATGACGTCACTTCCGGGTAAATTTGACATCACTACCGGCTGCTCTAACGTCACTTCCGGTCGCTATGATGTCATTTCCGGTCACTTTGCCGTCACTTCCGGTTGCTCGGACGTCACTTCCGGTGACTTTGACGTCACTTCCGGTGACTTTGACGTCACTTCTGGTAGCTTTGACGTCACTTCCGGTTGCTCTGACGTAACTTCTGGTCGATTTGACGTCACTTCCGGTCACGGACGTCACTTCCGGTTAAATTTAACATCATTTCCGGTTGCTTTGACGTCAGTTCCGGCCGTTTGCCGTCACTTTCGGTCGCTTTGCCGTCACTTCCGGTTGCAATGACATCACTTCTGGTTGCAATGACGTCACTTCCGGTTAAATTTGACATCACTTCCGGTTGCTGTAACGTCACTTCCGGTCGCTTTGACGTCACTTCCGGGTAGCGCCATCTGCCATCAAGTTCGCGAAGCTCCATAATTTCAATGCAAAAATTTGAATTTCCCGCCACGGCAGTGGCGCTACCTGTCAGCGAGTTTGCGAAGCTCCAAAATTTTAGGGAAAATTTGAATTTCCCGAAACGACGGTGGCGCCGTTACTCACCGGTAGCGGTGAGTTCGCGAAGCTACAAAATTTCGAGGCAAAAATTAGAAATTTTCCGCCACGACGGTGGCGCCATTACTCACCGGTAGCGGCGAGTTCGCGAAGCTCCAAAATTACGATGCAAAAATTTGAATTTCCCGCCACGACGGTGGCGCCATTACTCACCGGTAGCGGCGAGTTAGCGAAGCTCCAAAATTTCGATGCAAAAATTAGAAATTTTCCGCCACGACGGTGGCGCCATTACTCACCGGTAGCGGCGAGTTCGCGAAGCTCCAAAATTTCGATGCAAAAATTAGAAATTTTCCGCCACGACGGTGGCGCCATTACTCACCGGTAGTGGCGAGTTCGCAAAGCTCCAAAATTTCGATGCAAAAATTAGAAATTTTCCGCCACGACGGTGGCGCCATTACTCACCGGTAGCGGCGAGTTCGCGAAGCTCCAAAATTTCGATGCAAAAATTAGAAATTTTCCGCCACGACGGTGGCGCCATTACTCACCGGTAGCGGCGAGTTCGCGAAGCTCCAAAATTTCGATGCAAAAATTAGAAATTTTCCGCCACGACGGTGGCGCCATTACTCACCGGTAGCGGCGAGTTCGCGAAGCTCCAAAATTTCGATGCAAAAATTAGAAATTTTCCGCCACGACGGTGGCGCCATTACTCACCGGTAGCGGCGAGTTCGCGAAGCTCCAAAATTTCGATGCAAAAATTTGAATTTCCTGCCACGACAGTGGCGATATCTGCCGGCGAGTTCGCAAAGCTGCAAAATTTTGACGCAAAAATTTCCCTTCCGGTTGTTCTGACATCAGATCAACCGGAAGTGACGTCAGAGCGACCCTAAGCGACGTCATTTCGACCGGAAGTAACGTCAGAACAACCGGAAGCGACGTCAAAGTGACCGGAAGTGACGTCAGCTCAACCGGAAGTGACGTCAGAGCAACCGGGAGTGACGCCAAAGTGACCGGAAGTGACGTCATTGCAGCCGGAAGTGACGTCATTGCAACCGGAAGTGACGTAAAAGTGACCGGAAGTGGCGTCAAAGCGACCGGAAGTGACGTTAGAGAAACCAGAACTGATGCCGAATTTCACCGGAACTGACGTCATTGCAACCGGAAGTGACGTCAGAGCAACCGGAAGTGACATCAAATTCAACCGAAAGTGACGTCAGAACAACCGGAAGTGACGTCAAAGTGACCGGAAGTGATGTCAGCTCAACCGGAAGTGAAGTCAGAGCAACCGGAAGTGACGTTAAAGCGACCGGAAGTGACGTCAGAGCAACCGGAAGTGACGCCAAAGCAACCGGAAGTGACGCCACAGCAACCAGAAGTGACGTTAGAGCAACCGGAAATGACGTCAATGCGACCGGAAGTGACGTTAGAGAAACCGGAACTGATGCCGAATTTCACCGGAACTGACGTCAAAGTGACCAGAAGTGACGTCATCGCAACCGGAAGTGACGGCGAAGTGACCGGAAGTGACGTCATTGCAACCGGAAGGGACGTCAGAGCAACCGGAATTGACATCAAATTCAACCGGAAGTGACGTCAGAACAACCGGAGGTCACGTCAGAACAACCAGAAGTGACGTCAGGGCAGCCGGAAGTGATGTCAGATCAACCGGAAGTGACGTCAAATCCAACCGGAAGTGACGTCAAATTCAACCGGAAGTGCCGTCAGCGCGACCGAAAGTGACGTCATCGCGACCGGAACGAGCAATTCAATTGTATAAAGTCTAAATCGACGCGAAATCGATAGGGGGTCACGAATCATCCTGTTAAATCGTTGGGGAGTCTTTAGTTTTTCCCGTTAGATCGGAAAAACCATTATCAATCGGCTATACAACGAGTCTACGGTGAATGTGTCGTCTGAAGTTAGCCGCAGGATATTTGGGTTTTGTTAATTTGCAACAACTCTAATTACTTAACGTTTTATCTTTTTCAATCATTTAGCAGTAATTAGTCTAATTATGACTTATAGCGGTCAATCCATTAGTTTCTCAAATTTGAGGGGGAAAAAATAGCTATAAGCTAACTTTAAACGACACATTAAATCGTTCTTTTGCCGATCAGAAACGATTTTTCCGATCTGACGGAAAAACTAAAGACTCCCTAACGATTTAATTAAATGATTCGTCACCACCTAACGATTTTGCGACTTTATATAAGCGAATCGGTTAAAAGTTAAATTCCGTTCGGCTGACGTCACACTCAAATTTTGATTTCTCGATTAAAAAAGATCGGTTGACTCCCATACGTTTTAATCAGACTCCCAATCATTCCCAAACGATTCCCTAACGAGTAGAAAAAGAAAAAAGTTAAGTAGTTAAAGCGGCCGGTCAACCTTATATAGGTCACGCATATGGAGAAAGCAGAAAATAACTGTCCACCTCACCGCACCGAGCGCTGACAGCTCGAAGTCCACAGGCATGACAATTCCTGTTACGCGTTTTGCTTCTATCCTTAAAAATCTTATTATTAACTATAGACTTATGAGACTTTTGAACTTTCCCTCGTTTTTCACACTTTTTACTTATTTAATTAGCAAAAAATCAACACAGTGATATGCGGCTTTATTTGGTAAACGAATAATTGCCGACGTACACAAAATCTTGGTATTGGATCAAATTTCAATATTGGACTTTTAATTTAAAAAAATTATTCAAGCATTTTTATTTTTTAGGGTACATTAAAATTGTCTATTTTACTAGACATCAAATATGATCCATATTATAATAAACATATCATGATGGTATCATAATAAATGTATGTACACGAGATAAATTCTCAATAGACGACGCATATGTGTCAGGAAGTTTGGAAGCAAATATTTTTTTATGAAAAAAATATTTGTATCATATGAACGAGATATATATATGCAGATGTAATATCAATTCCGGGATATTTCGGAGGTGAAGCAAATATATACGTTAAAATTTTACGAAATATATAAAATAACAATATAAACGAATTATACACTCCTACTATTATTTGTTCTTTGTATGCAGTCTCATGTGTTTCTTCAAATTATCAAGTCTGTTGCAACGACGATCACAAAAATCGCATTTGTACGGCATGGAATTGCTGTGAACGACAATGTGACCATTCAGATGGCTTATTTGCTTGAAGCGTTTGTTACAAATTGTACAAACGTATGGACGCTCGTTCATATGAGCCGATGCAATGTGTGTCTGTAGATTTGTTTTTCTGACAAATGTTGCTTTGCAAATATCACACTCGAAGGGTCTGACATTAGCATGAATGGCCAAATGTGATTTAAGCACATTTTTGTGCTTGAAATTTTTCTCACAAAGATGACACTGAAATGGTCTCTCGTCATTGTGAACTTTTTTATGAACGGAAAGATGGGCGAGTTGTTTGAACATTTTTGCGCAAATTTCACACTGATAAGTACGACCATCCTCGTGAGCTGCGCTTATGTGACGTCTCAGGGTATCCGCGAGAGTATAACGTTTGCCACAAATTTTACAAGAAAATGGTCGCTCATTCGTATGAGTCATCATGTGACCGTTGAGATTTCGTTTCTCGAGAAATCTTGCGCCACAAACGTCGCATTGATAAGGCTTTTCACCATTATGAACGTACATGTGTTTTTTTAATGAATTCGAGAGACTGAAGCGTTTTGTGCAAACGGTACATTCAAATTTACGCTCACCCGTGTGTACGAGCATGTGAGATTTTACGTGTCCCGCCTGTTTAAATCTTTTGCCACAAATTTTACAACCAAATTGTCGCTCGTGCGTGTGAGTAAATATGTGACGCTCAAGAACGCTCTTTGTCGTGAATACTTTTTTGCAACTGTCGCACTCGAAGAGACGATAAATTTCATTTGAACGATAAATCGTTGCGTCATTTTTATGCGTGTGCGAGTGGAGCTTCAGTAAATCCAAAGTGCCAAACTTTATCGCGCATACGGTACATTGGAAGGAACGATAATCCGTGTGTGTGAGTGAGTGTTGGCTCAAATGTCCAAGTTGTTTGAAGCTTTTGTTGCATATCTGACACAAGTAAGGTCGCTCGTTTGTGTGAGAACGCATGTGCCGTTTCAGGACACTGGGAAAATTGAATTTTTGCTTGCAATGCGTACACTCGAGAAGAGGATTTTCATTCAATTTTGTACTCGTCGAATTGATCTTGTGCTTTTTTCTCAATTTTGATTTTTTTAACAATTTCCTTCCAAAACTTCTCAATGATGCTTTTTTCTCATTATTTTCATCGATTGTAATTTTTCTCGGTTTTTCCTCCATCCGAGCCCTTTTCGGGCTACAATTTTTCTCCTCGTTTACCATTTTCTCACCCAAACTATCGGAATCTTCGACATTGCCTTTTTCCTTTTCGTGAAATTGTTCCATGTGCTTGTCATAAAGACTCGAGATACGAAATGTCACGTGGCATATCGAACACTCGAAATTATTAATTCTCGTGTGAGTTTTCATGTGATTTTTCAGAGATCCTAATCTCATGTACTGTTTCTCACATATTTTACATTTAATTTCGTATATATCAGAGTCGACCGATTTTTCATCTTTCGAATGAATTTCCACATTATTTTCACGAATTATTGGCGATTCGCTCTTGACGCTTGATAAATTGAAATTATTCTCGTTTGTTCCTGCTGATTTATCGCTGCTCTCAATCTCGCTGATTGGAATTGGTGATGATGGTCGATTTGTGTATTTTATCTTGCTCTGCCCTGTTATCGTATCTTGCTCTGCCAAAATATTTCCCATCGATCCTTTCGCACCGATTGTTCTTCGAAGATCATCGCATAGATTTCTGCCGAAAAATAATTGGCTAGGAATTTTGCCAAAACGGACATTTGTCGTTGTATTTTCAATTATTTGAATAGTTCTGAGACAATCGTGCAAAGATCTTCCCGAATTTTTCATCATCCAGGATTTTAGTATGATCTTGAAATCTCGTCGAACTTCGGTGTTTTTTGTCGCATCTCCGTGAACTACGCAAAAATCTCTGAGCAAAATGCGTATTTCACGTACAACTTGCTCAGCATAATCGCGGCCATTGCCACTTTGAATTATTCTGGGTGCTCCGATTGTCGTTACAATGTCAACTATTTTATTAGCTACTTCTCGAGGTTCTGAACTTTTTAGTGCTTTTAGAACGATAAATTTTGAGTATTGCTCCTCATAAATCAAAACATTTTTGGTTCCATTAAATTCATCATCTCGAATTTCTATCACGTCTATTTGTACCCTGTGGTTTATTCTCACGGGTGAAATGATCGAAGAACTTTCGTTAATGAATATTTCTGTTTTGTTATCAATGGAATTAATCGTACCATCATTTTCAGATCTCTCTTCAATCGCGTCTATCTCTACCCTTTCATTTATTTTCATGGATGAGATGAGAGACGAACTTTTATGATTGAATATTCCAGTTTTGTTATCAATTGAATTAATCGTACCATCATTTTCACAACTTTCCCATTCTTCTTCTTTATTTTTTGCCACTTTCTGGTTTGAATCTCCAGTGTAATAATTCTCTTGCTTTATCGAGGCAAATGGAGCATTCAGCATCACAGGCAGTTCTTGATTCAGTCCAACCTTTGAGGGTATCCATTTGTTACTCATTGCCCCTGCCACATCCATTTTCTTCCTTATTTCACATCTGTGAATGTAAAAATTATCGAAATCGTATTATCAAAATCGATATAAATAAATTCAATAATTCAATAAATTCATTTTTTGTTTTGTTTTAATGGCGTTCGAATATCAGCCATATTGTTTGAAAATATTATTTCTAATACCGGCTAAGTTCCGAATGATTCAGGCATTTGAAAAAAAGTCTTCGAAATTACAATTTGCATTACTAACCTAAAGATTCTCGGAGTGTCGCTCTTTTACTCACGAGCCAGTACCGGCACATTAGTAAATGGTGAAAAAAAATGACAATAACGCGACAGTTCAATATTCCCTGGCATGTTGTCTCAATGATTGTATAGCATAATTTTAAACTCTTGGCTTTTGGGAACGATTATTTTTATTTTCTCTTATTCTTCTGTCATCGAGAGAGGATCGAGTATACATTAAGCGTCGACATTGCGTGGAATGAATGCCATCTGTTTTGTTTTTGCGTTTATATAGGCTAGAATGGACCGGAAATGATGGGTGTGCGTGCAGTGCGCATGCGCGTAATATTTGAGTTGCATTGAAATCCGTACTTCCGGGTTAGCGCCCGACAACACTCAATTTTCTTTTGTTGCTATTGTCCGATGGTAAATTAACTTTCAACCGCTATGCTGTTTTGAAAATATTGACTAGTTTACGGTCAATTTACTTAAATTTAGTTGCTGCGCGCGCTGTAGTTGAACATTTATTGCTATTGCTGTTGTTTCTTTACAGTTCATAATTGATTAATACGCAACCTCGCGAGTGCCGGTGATGCGTGTGTGTTTTTTTTTTTTACAATGAAAGTCCCAACTACATTATTGTGCCATGTGTATATTTAAATAGATTTTTATTGTTTTATTTCAAGCATTTTTCGCACAACACATTTCGCGCTAAGACATTGGTCATCTAAATAGTTAAATTATTTATTCACGAACTCTCGGGGGCTATTTTCCGGGTTTTTTTTTTTTTTCTTTCACATCACAGAGCTTTTCTTCTGGTGCGAATATCATCGTAGAACATCATCTGTCGACAAAAACAATGTGTAGTATATTATTAAACTATACAAGTACGCGCCGATGAGCTGCCATTTTTTTTCACTCTTTTATCTTGTTGTAATTCGGTTGAGATATTGATTCGTCCGTTGCTTTATTTTCTTTTATTAGTTTATATTTCTTTTTGTTATCGTATACTATTTTGTTTTTTTTTGTGATGTTGTTTTTTTTGTTTAGACCACACGACGATCTGGTCTCTGCCTATATAATGACTAGGTTAGTAAAATATATCATGTCAACATATATATACATATATATATATATATATATGCAATTTTTGCAAATCGGTATCGAACGCATATTTTACGTTGCAAAATTATTACAAAACATTTTTAACATTTTTTGTTTTTTTATATAAAGAAACGAGAATTGTTGATTTGTTTCGCTCCTTCTCGAATATATAATATCCTCGTTGTTGAACTGAAATTTGTAACAAATGTCAATTCACGTAAAATGCAATAGCATTTCCGCTTTGGCAGTAAATTTTTTTTTTTTTTTTTCTTTATATCTTCGATCATTCGACGATCAATCAATCATAATATATCAATAAAAAAAAAGAAAAAAGTATACGTCGTAGCGATAATATAATGTATATATCATGATAAAACTTATACGATATGACAAAACGATTGATATCGTAAAAAGACTAAGCGAGATTATAACGTAATTAAAAATACACGCGTAATCTAAACAGTGTAAATAGGAGCTTTTTTTTTTTTTTTTTCGAGCGAACCACTTCGAGGGCTCTTCAAACTCGAAACGATTGCACGCGCCTTGCATCGAATATCATTACTCGAATTTCCGGTCTCGAGTATAAAGAAACTTGTGAAATTATATAATAACAATATATATATATATATATATGCAATGGAGGCCAACAAAAGCAGCAAAAAAAAAAATTTCATCACAAACTCAAAGTACGAATCGTTGAGTATGAATTCACGATTGTTGATCACTCCTACAATATTGCATAGCCCAAAAACCGCAAATTCTGAACATTGGAAAAGTAATGACGAAATTTTGTGTGCGAAAAACACAGCGAGCGAATTTTTATCATCGTTTTCGTGGCAGGAATATATTCTCACTCTGACTGATCCAAATATTGCGAGTCACTCGCTCGGTATTGGAAATTTGAAGCGTTGAAAAAAAAATTAACAATAAATTCATTAAAGGAACTCGATATAGATCACCGTTGCCAGAGTTGATTGAGAAAATAAAGTATGTAATTTTTTTTTTTAACCCACATGACACGAATTATTTCGTGAATGAGCTTTCGATGGTCGTTCGGGTCGACGGACATAATATCCGGAAGGAGGGATAGAAAGAGAGTGAAACGCGCATAAAATACACTCAGTGCCTGATTTATCGATTATCATAAATATCGCAGATACCCGCGCGTTGAATCAATCGCGCCGTGGGCCCTTAGCCAGAGGGCGAGAGCAGACTAGGAATTTACGTTTTTTTTTTTTCTCGCGTATTTCTAAGAGACATAATTTTCGGCTCGTCCGTGACTGTTCGCCCATTATTAGAACCCAATTGGGAAAAATACTTTGAAAGATAACTTACTTTTCGTACGATAATTTCAACGTTTAACGTTACATTCTCTATAAGGAGAAAAAAGTTTTTTTTTTTCATCTTTCCATCTCACAGGGTTTTTTCATTCTTTTTCTTCCTTTCGCCATTCACACATTTTTCTTCACTTTTCCTAGCACACATGAATGCACACAAACAGACGAACGCGCGCGCTTTGTTTTTTTTTTTCATTCCTCTCAATCGTCTATAATTGCCCTGGACAGAATACTATTCGCTTCGGTGACTCTTGGGGGCGCGGGAAAAAATTTCTCACAGCGAGAAGAATTTGAGAAAAGTCTGGGGCGGTATCGGAACATGTAGTGAGGCCTGATCGACGTCCGCGAGTTTTTCCTGAAAGGCCGGATCCTGATCTGCGATGCAAGGATGTCCCAATGATCGCCAAAAGAGACAACGGCAATTACGACAAAGCTGTATCATCTCCGCGTACTCTTCCCTCAATCCGAAAGACCTGCAATGATCCAAAAGCGTGGAAAAAAAAACAGAAAAATTATAGTGGCGAAAAATGGACGAAAACAGAAAAAAAAAATCAACTGATATACAAGAAATGGATTTCTCGCCTTCGAGCTGCTGTGAAAAGTCCCTTCCAATCTTTGCCCGGATTATTTTGCATCGTTGTGCCAAGTTGCTGGGGTGAAAAATGATACTGGGCAAGCTCACGCCATATTCGTTGTTCTTGCGCGAGACTCGCGAGATGCTCGCAAGCTTCGGAGGATGCCTCGAGATCGCGCGGATCGCTCAGACGCAAAAGAACTTCGCGTCGGCATTCTGCTGGTAAATCGGACCACTGAGGATGCTGTTCCTCGTCAGGCTGAAAAATCATGAATATTGGATCATTCCGATCTCTCGCTGTTATTTATTTACCTTGTTGCCCCCTCTCGTCCCGCACGGAAAATAAATTTACAGCCAAAAATATATATTTTGAAATATTAAAAATCTGCAAAATATATATATGTAAAATAATCCTTTCGTATATTTCGAAAATATTATATTTTTTTTCAAATTGAATGATATGCAAAAAAATATAAATCTAAGATTTTCGTGTAAAATACAAAATGGCGTATATTAATTAATATACTTGAGGCGTAAAAAAAAATTTTAACTTTTCATTTTTTTCCCGCAAATAATTTATACATTTTTTTTCTTCATATATATTAAAAATAATCATATATATGTAAAATATATTTAATATAATCCTCTCGTATATTTCGAATATATTATATATTTTTTCAAATTAAATGATATGCAAAAAAATATAAATCTTAGATTTTCGTGTAAAATACAAAATGGCGTATATTAATTAATATACTTGATGCGTAAAAAAATTTTTTACTTTTCATTTTTTCACGCAAATAATTTATACATTTTTTTTCTTTATATATATTTTTGAATGAAAATAGTTTTCGTGTTGGGCGAGATAATTTTTGTTTTTTTTTACATTACCTGTGTAATCGTTATTGACGATGCGATATGTAAGATTCTATCGAGTGCAGCTTTGTGCTTTTCCCAAAGTATAACCGAGCCCAAGGGTCTTCCTCCCCAGCAACAGCCGGCGCTAAAAGCTCGTACACGCTCAATCAAACGTCGAAGTCTTCCGGTATGCTGCTGCGACAATGAGACCTCGAGTGCAACCTCCTCGAGCATATTGAAGAGGACACGCTGTGCACATCCACTCAGTCCGCCCATCGTGTGGCTAACGAGAAGATCGAGAAGCCTTACGATGTAGTTGAAGCGACGATAGTCGTGAACAGCCGACAAAAAATCGAGTCTCTTGAGTGCATCGCTGAGACCGTTGAAACCGGCGATCTACGAAATTAGAACGAAGAAAAGAGCACGATGTGTAATTATCATACGTCACTCTAAAAACTCTCAAAGCATTTCTCTCTCTCTCTCTCTCTCTCTCTCCCCCCCCCCTCCCCTTCCTCCCTCTCTCTTTTTCACATCCCACACGTGTATTTCCGATTCTCTTGGCACGCGCGAGCAATTTGGAGACGCTCAAGACTGAAATGTACACCAGGAAAGGAAACTGTTGGTTTTCTTCCTTTTTCATTCTTTCTTTTTTTCTTATTTTCGTTCCTTTTATCCCTCATCCATTTTCAAACGACTTTTCCAACTGTCTGGCTGTCTGTCTGTGTGCTCGCATACTTCCGAGTTCCCCCTGTCGCGTTAATCCCGACATTTTTCCAATGGGAGAGATTTGTGAAGCAATTCTAAAAATATAAAGAGAAGCAAAAAAAAAAAAAAAAAAAAGATAAAAAAAGATCCGTCTATGCCGGAAGAGTCACTCACCTCACGGGTGCACTTCAGCGTTATGTGACAGTGTGGCTGGACAGCATACTCTGCGAAGCGGAAGAAGAAAAAAAAAAATGTATATGTGAGGGATGAAGAAAAGTTTTCAAAGGTCAAGTTAATTCTGTCGTTAAAGTTGACATGTGGAATATTTCGTTTTCTTTTTCTTTTCTTTTTTTTTGTTTTCAATGAAAAAAATCATTTTTGATATAATAGTTGTAAATTACCTTTCTTCTTTTCCTTTTCTCTCTTCTCGCCATCTTTTTCGCTGCTGAAAAGTAATCGAAATATAACACATTTTAATAAGTTCAGTAAAAAAACAAAAAAAAATATTATAGAGTTTAGGCTATCTGATAAAATACTATATAAAATTCATTGTATAATTATATAATTCAGGATATCTGCTAAAAAACATTGCAGTCTTATATTCTGGCAGATAGCCTTCATTATAGTTAAAAATTGCAGAAAAGTAATCGAAATATAACACATTTTAATACGTTCTAAAAAAAAAAATATATATATATACAGTTTAGGCTATCTGATAAAATACTATATAAAATTCATTATATAATTATATAATTGAGGCTATCTGCTAAAAAACATTGCAGTCTTATATTCTGGCAGATAGCCTTTAAACTGGATAATTTTTTTTTTTTTCGTTTTCTTTATTAACGAGACAGGCTCGTTTGCCTTGTCATCCAGTCAAAATTGTATCATTATAGGTAAATTGCTGCAAATTAATTGAAATATAATACATTTTAATACGTTCAGTAAAAAACAAAAAAAAATTATAGAGTTTAGGCTATCTGATAAAATCCTATATAAAATTCATTGTATAATTATATAATTCAGGCTATCTGATAAAATACATTACAGTTTTATATTCTGGCAGATAGCCTTTAAACTGGATAATTTTTTTTTTTTTCGTTTTCTTTATTAGCGAGACAAGGCTTGTTATCAGGTCAAAATTGTATCATTATAGGTAAATTGTACGGTGGGCAAATAATCCGCTAATCATAATAGAAAACGAGTTCACACATCGAGAGTGTAGGTGACGTAATTTACAGAGATCGGTTCGTTGGCACTGAGGGGAGAAAAAAAAAAGCGTATGTATACCTGCATGTCTTCCTACGTAGTACAAAAGTGCGTAGGTATACGGCCGTTGGATCGTTTATATACGCGTTATTATTTCCGCAAGAATATCGTGAACTCAGGACGATTCGCGGTTCGTTATTCGTAAAATGATTGAGATAAAGAAAAAAAAAATTGTGTGGGCGCAATCGAGTTTAACAGAGATTTCTCTTCTTCACATTCAGTTAAAGAATAAAGATTTTAATCAATAATAATAAATATAATATTAATAATATCTCGATCGAATGTTGAATTTCTCGTGAAATGAGTAACAGACTCGTTAAAAAATATATTTCTTATTTATATGAATAAACTCGTCGTTAATAGATCCACAGAGATTCATCAGGCGAGCTCGTGATGATTATTTTTCATATTTTCGATTAAAAAATATTATCATACGTATTATTTTTTCCGGAACGATCGATCGATCAGGCCGGAGCGAGGTTTTTCGTTCTAATCGAAAATTCAATGAATATAAAAGTGGTCCAGTGCGGTAATTTCGTATGGATTCTGTGCATCTTCGTGCATACACTCGTGTTCGTGTGTACTGTGTGGAGTTCGTGCAATATCGTCGTATATATATATATATATCGCTTCGAAAACACGACACAGGGATTTCTGTTATGTGAAATTGGATGCGCGAGGCTCTATGCTGCTGCTGTGCTCTATAAAATCTAGCTCTTCATCTCTCGTATCTAGCTGGGTCACGACCCACTTTTCCAGGCTCCTCTCAGTGGCGGTCAGGTCAAACCGATATTTTCCCGGTGTACAGGATTCGATCTGTGGGGATTCTGTAGTTGCCTCGTGGAAGATGCAAGGACGCTGATTCTCATTTCTCTCATTCGTATCCAATCTCGAGTTTCGGCGTAGAAAATAAAAAAAAAAAAACCTTTTTTTTCTCTTACATCCTCAACGACTTTTTTTTCCAACTCTCGAAGAATTTTGTAGCTTCTCTTTGAAGATCATGAGGACTCTCACGAGCCGTCGATAATTCTCCTAAAAATAAAATTCATCTCGAGAGTTCTCCGATTTCATTATACACGAGGAGAAAAAAAAGTAACATTTTTTTTTCTTTTTCATCCCTCATTAGCGATTTTTCCAACTCTTCGGGAATTTTGTAGCTCTTCTTTGAAGATTCAGAACAATTTCCACACACGTGCTCGTTATTGACTCTTTGTGAAAAAAAAAAAACAAAAAAAAATTATTCATTGGTAGAATTCAACGAGTTGGGAAAGACAAAGTTTCTCTTCTCTGCGAACAGACTAGGGAGAAATAAGCGAAAGCGTAACGAAAAAAATAATAATTCTACGAATCGTGAGTGAGCTGCTCTGCTCATTTATGGATTGGTGACTCTCGCAAAGGTAACGAGAAAATTCATCCACTCGATTTACGAGCTCTTCCGCTCTTTTTTTTTCCCCTGCTCGAAAATGATTTTCTTTTTTCATAGCCTTGTCGTGAGAAACTGTAACGCATCGTATAAATTGCAATTGTCAAGAGAGATCGAGCCGACTGATCGATCCATCTTCCCTCATCTGGCAACTGGTCGTGCGTGAAACTTGCGGTTTGTCCGGAAGTGCCTGTGATGGGCCTCGCGAGCGCTATTGTTGTTCGTGTGGCCAAGCGTGGAATTACAGGCGACGAAGACGAATGAGGGAATATTTTACACGCAAAAATAGAAATATGCATATATTTATACAACGCCCAATATATATATATATATATATGCTAAATATTAATAAATATAAATATACATATAAATATTGCGTGTCTAGCATCACAATGGCGGATTTTTTATGATTTTTTTACTACCCATACGCCCTTCTAATTTTAAACGAGCGATATACGTATAAAGCGACGAGCCCCGCGGGGGAAAGGCACAAGTGCGCAATTCCTTCATCGCCGCAGGTTCTTTCATTATAATGCGTGTTATATAGCGTTAGCTAGTACAAATCATCAACGACGATTTATCGTGGTGGTAGAACGCGTGTTAAATTCCGCCTCGTTTAAATGCATAAAAGCTCTAGCCGGCGTATATAGATATATAAAAATATATATAGTCTCTCGTCTCGCTGGATGATGAATTTAATAATTTTATCCTGAATATGGCGACTTCCTTCGATCTCAAATTGAAAAAAATAGAGTTAAAAAAATCGTAAAAATTATGAATATAAGTAAAAAGGGATAAATTAAAAAAAAAAGAAATCATCAACTGACCCGCAGATTCGCGTGAACAAAGAACTTGCGTGGACGCCTCTGGGCAAACAGCTGTCTCGCGGAGTAAAAAAAAGAAAAAAAAGCTAAACGTCAATGTCAATGAAACGACTGATAATAAAACTCTCGAGTCGCGCAGTTACAGCGCTTATCTCTATTACTATATATATATATATAACATCAATTTTCTTTAATCTTTTCATCTCTCTCTCTCTCTCTCTCTCTTTCTCCTCTCATTCGATGTAAACACTGGCTTGTAAACAAAGATGTCGTCCGGATCGATGTAACAGCTGTGAGCGACGCTAACATAACACGAGAGCGACAGAGAGAGAAACGATGATGGACGATATTGCACGGAAAAGTGCGAGAGAATCTTTACCGAGCACGAAAAAGAAAAAAAAACAAAAAAAAACGGATTTACGGCAAAGATTCGCCTTTTCTCTTCGTAGCAGTTGCAATTGCATTTTTTTTAACATAAATTTGTAGATATTTTTAATAATTTTATCTATAATAATTATACAGTAAATATTCTGATTGAAATTAAGGGAAAAATATACACTCACCGCATGAGGATTGAGATGGTTTTGTTGTTGGCACACTCGAGAATCTTTTTTTTTTCCCATCCCTCGACAGTTTTGACCCATTCCTCGCCGGGGCTTCTCCAATCCTTCGAGATGAACGGCATTTTTATATATTTATTTTCTTCTTATTTGCCGCGGATGTTTCGTGTTTCAGGTAGCCCTACAATGGGGCACCGCAGCCAGATGCGTATTTTTCACTTTTTTCTTCTTTACGTTTAATCCTCAACGATGCATTATCTCTCTCGTATGAATATTGTCTCGAGATCCACCATCAGCAGCAACAGATACGAAATCCGCGCGTCACTTCAATCTTCATTCCCGGATGGCGATTTTTTTTAATTTTTTGTAAAAATAATAATAATGACTACGGTCTCGTTCCTTCTTGCTCGCTACTCGGCTACTGGCCAGCCAGCAGGCGAATACCTGCTCCGATGGTTGTTCGGTACTGCGGCTGCTCGCGAGAGAAACTCCAAGAGCCGTCGTCGCCGATCGAACGCGCATATGGCTCTTTTTACTGTGACGTCACCCGGGAATCTTTGCCATCAGCTGGGTCTCTTTTATCTCGCTTCTCCTCTTCCATACAACAGATGCACTCTCTTTTTCCAGCTCCAGTGGAAATGTCATAAATGCATCTCTCTCGGAGCTGTCAAACTTTAGCGCCATGCAGCGCCATCTCTCGCTTCTTATCGAGAAGCTTTAAACGCGCAAACGCGGCGCGAAGATAAAAGTGATTATTGAAAAATATATATATATATATAAAGAATTTGCATATTTATAGATGATGAAGAAATTAAACAATGAGGATAAATGTGTGCATCTCGATTGAACATTTTCAAATAAATTCAAGCGGTTTTTGCCAAAATTCTTGAATTGTTTTCATTTAAATTCGTCATTTGTACAATAATTTAATTTACAGCAGAATACGATGTAACCTCTATATATATGTACAGGATATCACTCGATTCTTAAGAGATCAATCCCAAGAATCAAATTGTAATTGATTTCCTAGACGGATAATATATCTGTGTTATTTTTCTTCCATCTTCGATGTATCTTCGAGTTTATTCGTTACATCAGTAGGACCATCTTCTTTTTGTGTTATTTCTTTATCCTTTTCTTCTCCTTCTTCTTCTTCTTCTTCTTCTTCTTCTTCTTCTTCTTCTTTCTCGGATTCAGTGTCGCTCGGTGGGAAATCGGGCAGTGCTAAGAAAAATCATATCACACTTTGAATACATTTGTCGATTAATTAGTTTCTTTGAATTTTCTTCTGGGCCCACCTTGACGATCTTTTTTCTCTTGTCTCGCGTCTCTCAAAAATTTCTCCTGTGTTCTTATAATGTCCTCGCTGTTTTCGCAAGCCGCATATGCCTCCAATAATTCGGCATTGAGTTCGAGAAACGAATGACCCCAGGAAAATTTTCCAAGATAAAATTCTGCTTCCTTGGGAAATCCCGTGATCATAAGAGTCGCAGCTATCGCCTCAACGCAACTAAGTTGACAGGGTTTTCCATAATTAATGGGATTAGCTGCTACGAGAAAAGGCAATAAACGGGGATTTGGACTTCGCATTCGACTGAATGGTGTATCATCGAGCTTTGCCCAACTGCAGTCAACCACAGCGCAGCCAAGATCCTGAACTATGTCTCGATCGGTAGGAGAAACACACTGAATGAAAAAGGGAAGAATAGATTTATCATAGTTAAGGCCAATTTTTTTTCGGAATCATTTAAAAAAACTTTCTACCAATTCCACATTATCTTTTTGAAGCAAATATTTAATTATTAGTGTTTGGAGCAATTTTATTTCATTTTATTGGAGAAAATATTTAATTATTAGCAATTGAAAGAATTTATTTTATTTTATTTTATTTTTTTTACATACAATTTACGCAATATTTAAAGTGTACCTTGTTGCCCACTGGAGTCAAAACCAATCCCGGAAATCTGGCACCAAGTCTAAGAGTCTTCACAAGGCCATGCCTAGCGAGTTTTCTGCCAGAGCATTTTTTTGGATCGCAGTGTTCGAGATCCCACATGGCAACGGGAAAAGATATGGGCCATTTTGTCTCAGTTTCTATCGATCGAACAGATTTGTCAATTGATCAACATATGAGTTGAAAAAAAAAGAAAATATCATTACGCACGATCCTAACCTGACTCATCATTTTCCTCTGGATCCGATCTATCTTGTTCCTGTCGATATCTCTCCTCCTTTCCAACGACATGTCTTTTTCTTCTCTCCAATACTTTGCCCTTACCCTTTTTTCCCTTGGCTGACATTATCTCGTTTCTTTCTTATTAAACGGGCCCAGTAACACACTCTGAAATGGATAAGAGACAAGGGCATATTTACATCGCGATATATGTATACGGTTGATGCGACAGCAGCGACACACACAAACGAATTGTAGTCGTGCCTTTCTAAAACGAAGGTTATCCCCGAGACAGAAAATGTTTGACCGCCGCGAAACAATCGTAGCAGTAATTATTGCGTACAGTAGACATTTTTAAATAATATTTTGTTAAATTAGTCGTTCAAGTAAAAACCAGATAATCTGAAAGATTCGAAATATTTAAAAAAGATCGCGATACAGTCTAGAGTGCAAAGTGAGAGAAACGTGAACTAAATGTGGTGCGTGCGTTGGAGTGACAGAAGAGATCATCGTGCGTTCGAATTGCATTTGTGTGTGTGTGTGTTTTACTCTCGCATGAGAGTGATACACCACTTGTAGCTTTGTCGCTTGCACACATGTGTAAAAACTTACAGGAACGTCCTTAAATCTCCAAACTCCCCTCAACAAAGTCAGCCTATATATATATATATTGCGACAACGACAAAAATCTCTCGTTAACGAATCAATTTGATTAATCGTCTCATTAATTTGCTTAATGAAAAAAAAACAATGTTTACATCGATAAAAAGAGTGAGGTGGGAGCTGAAAGAGTAAGAAATTTTCGAGCTACGTGAGAAATGGAACGGGACGGCCCTGTCGCGATACCCACGTCGTGGGGGACACATAACAAGTGGCAGGCCCAGTATCTCAATAGCTACGCGGCCAAACGAATCGTTTGCTCGCACAAAACACTTTTTTCGACACTCTCAATGCACAAAAATCATTCAATTAACGTGTGAAATCGTTCGTTTGACAAGTGGTGAGTAAATTGTGAAAATTTTCTCTATTATTTCCTGCTAAAACGAATATTTTATCAATTGAACACGTAATACAGCGATGAGAGATATTCGACGAGCGATTTTTTTTTTTATCAGACGTAATAATTTATTGTCTGTACGTTTTTATACGCACATAGGGTTTATTATATACTTTTTTCTACTTTATTGCAATTAAAAAATGTTTATGCGGCCATAGGACGATATGGATCCAGGTATATTATAACAGCAACAGCAAACAAAACAAAAACTAATTTGAACAATTTTAAAGGCACATTCAATGTACACACTGTGTGATTAGAAATCAATCATTGAAATCTTAAGGAAAACAAACAAAAAAAATCTCCCATATTTGACTTATTTTTTTCTCCATTTCTCATGCACATTGCACGATATGTGGAATCATCAAGATTCTCTACAATGCAAATGGAATGTATACGAGTGTATTTTCACATAATACTCGAACATTCGACGAAACTTTTACCGGTCGTAATAATTTAGCATTTGTTTAATTTATAAAACGCCCTCTACCAGGTTTTTTTTCGACTTTATCGCAATTGATCATGTACAAAGAAAAAAAAGCAGAAACTAAATTTAAAAAAAACACTCAAAAACATTTTAGGGTCACTTTCAATGTGACCCTAAATCTGTGTGATCTTTCGATTCTGAAAAAAAAAATCCCACATTCGACTCATTTTTCTATCCATTTTCATGCAACTTCTCATGCACAGTGCACGATATGAAAGCATAGAGATTCTAGGATGCAAATATGGAATGTATACTATAATGGCTACACACACATATATATATGTATAACATGAACATTTCTTATTCTCAATTCATTTTTTTTTTGCACAATTAATTTGATATCATCAATGCTTGATCGATTTCACAAAACTTTTCACTGTGCCCGAACCTGGTGACTGTGAAAAAATAAAAATTACACATCGTCAATGAGGAATAAATGATTTTTTTTTTTTATATTCGCAGAAAACGTGGGCAAAGAGGCAATATTAAAAGTCACAGATTGGCTGAGAGGAATTTGGGAAATGAGACGAAAAACGGGACCTGTTCAGCAATGGGTTGATTCGATACCTTCTCCGACCAAGCCAGACTCTGGAGTTCAGCCTGGATTAGATGGAAATTCTACTCCACCATTGACTCCAGTATCGTCCAAAGAGAGTATTTTTGTAAAGCCAAGGATGACCATATCAACGCCAATAGCTGTACCGAGCTCTCCGGTAATTACCATGACGGGTGTTTCGAGGTGTGTATGATCGATTATTTACGTAGCTTTAAATCTGGAAAAAAATTGGTAAAATAAAAGATGAAAATTGCTCCAAATAAGATTGAAATTCATATAATTATGATAATTGAGGCAATTTAAAAAAAAAAAACACACATTTTTTTAAACTGATTGTATGATATTTTAATATTTCAGCCCAATTGCCCACAGTCGTTTGGTACGAGATCCGAGTTTTCAGTCGGACAGCAGTCATTGCAGCAGCGTCGAGAGTCTCTTGGAACTTCGTCGTGCAGATCCCGAAGCTATTCTTTTGGGTCTTGGTTTTGGCGGTTGTTCCAATACGTCGCAAGAAAATGGACCACTCTCGCGAATTCCCAAAAGATTTTTGCAGCCTTCCAAGCTCCAGGGAATAACGATAAATGATTTCGTGAAGCATCAGCAAGAGACGAGCGAGTCACTCGATTCTACCTCTCTCGGATATCGAGGACTTACGGGTAAGAATAAAATTATCCTGAAATTCTTCAAAATCAACGATTCTACTCGCATAATCTCTCTCTCTCTTTTTCTGACTTCTCTCTCTCTGTATCTTTTTCTGACTTCGCTCACGAGAAACACATGACCCCTTGTTAATCCTAAAAATAACTATCGTACAAATTATACAAATATCAACGGTCATTGCGAGGCATCAAAGATCATGCAGAGATGAAAAAAAAATTGCCTCTCGGTTTATTGGAATATATCGTGCGAATATTATGTCGACGTATGAATGCTGATTAATTTGTAGGTAGCAGCGATACTTTGAGCGTGCCATCAGGCCGCGTTCGTC
Source organism: Dyspetes luteomarginatus (assembly GCA_963669185.1). Lineage (NCBI taxonomy): Eukaryota > Metazoa > Arthropoda > Insecta > Hymenoptera > Ichneumonidae > Dyspetes > Dyspetes luteomarginatus. Next base: position 3,914,374 of record OY769903.1, read on the forward strand.
ATCGTAGACTCTCCGGACCTTGCGATTTAGTAAGTCCCCTTGCCTCCTCCTCCTCCCCACCCAACCAACCACCATGGAAAATAGGTATATCGGAAATATATATAGAACATTGCTGATGTATCGAGAATATATTTCAGAAATATCTTGGACAAATTTAATATATATTAGAACCGGATGTATCCCTCCTTCCCTCTTCTATTATAGATCCTGACATAAATCTGGGATGTAGAAATTTTCGTCGGAAATATATTCAATTTGTCCAAGATATATCTTTGATGATTTGAGAGATAAACTCATTTTCTATGGGGGAAAGACTCGTTGCTGAAACGCTAATGTTTTCGCTGAATAGAATTTTTTTTTACCAAATTGTCATATTTTTTCAAATTTTATTTTCTATCATTGATTTTCGCTTTTTTATTGCTTGTAAAAAGCGCGACGATAAAATCCTCTAGTTGTCTTATGTGTCGAACTTGAAAGAATGCAGTGTCCACGTTATTTTTTTACATTAATTACGTGCGAGAAATGGTTTTGTTTATGTATACAAGACACGTGAGAGATAAGAAGAATATATTTGCGACTGTTGTGCATCATTCTCTGTGCTAATTGACCGATGATAAACTCTCACTCTCTCGGCGTTATTGCGTGTCTGACTCAGCGACGGATCTTATTTCCTCCATCTTTCTTTTTTATTTTCCTCCGTAGAGTTTGACCGTACAGAGATTAATTTGTCGAGTTGTATTACATCGAATTTCTTATTTTTACAGAAATTTTTCCAATCGCTCGCGTCTACAGTTCGAGATAATCATTATCGCCATCTTTTTTTTTTTTCTAATTATAACCGAATTACGTAAATATTAAATTCCCGGGATGAGCAAACACATTATACATTTTTCGGTAAACAAGATTTAGATCATTAGGCTACTTTTTTTTAAAATGAAAATGTTAAAATGCTGTTCGGGGGACGGGGGGGGGGGGGGGGGGGGGACAATTTTGTGTTTGAAATTGCATGCAAAGTGTTTACGTTGTCATGCAAATTATGATAATTATTTGCAATGTATAAATAATTTATCTTTTGTTGGTGAATTTTTTTTATTTATCCCACGTGCCTTTGTGTATTTGTTGTTGTTGTTGCTGCTGCTGCTTTTGTTTTGTCATTGATCGTGAGAATTAATCGCTTTGGGTTGTTTAAAAGGTTCGCCATATGTAGCCCCGTCGGAGATAGTCCAAAAAATAATGGAACGTTTGCGAGAACACGAGAGTCACGAGCAGGATGCTTACACGGTTTATAATAATAATACCGAGCCGTACAGTCCGATATTTCAAGATACCAGTAGACTCTCCGTGCTCTCGCCGGACAATCGACAATTTTTGGAAAGGCCACGCTCAAAAAGTCCAGATATGCGTAACAAACGGATGATTATCGGTAAGTGACGATTTATTTTTGTTCAAATTGAAAATTCTATTGAATCGATAGATTGAATTTTATTGAACGAGATGGATGAAATTTTATTGAATGATGAATAAAATAATTTTCATCACAGGACAAAAATCTTTCGCCTTTGGTTGCAACGGTGACTTGATAGAGATAAATCCATTGAGCCACCAGCATCAGCAGGCACATCATTCAAGCACAAATGGTAACGCGGACAATCATGAAATCGAGCTAGACGATACTTTTGTCGCGAGTGGATCTGTACTAAAAATGGATCAAGATGCGACAAGTCCCGATAGAAAAATGGAACAAAAGAGCACAATATCAAATGTTAGAAAGGATAAGAAACTCAGCATACAATTTTCCATAGACGATAGCCCACAAGACTTAAATTGTCCAGAAAGTAATTTTTCACCTGTTGAACTTTATTCCCACTCTTGTGAGAATTCATCAAGTTTTTTAACGGATATTGAGATATCCCAAAGAGTAAATGGCGATAATGATTGGAAAAAAGGAAGGCAAGAGAGCGGGAATTATGGGATATTGAGAGATCACAGTCCTAGAAGAGCCAGTTATGGTTCGTGTGATATGAAAAAAAAACGATGGGCAAAATTGTCCAGAGACGAGGGACGCCGTTTCAGCGATGGTTTCGTTCGATCAGCGACGAGTCTCTCCGACAGACGAAAAAGTCTGAAAAGACAGTCGAGAATCAGCGATAATGAAGCTTCGCAATATTGCAAACCTGATTCTTGCTCGGAGCTCGTCGTAAACGAGAGATCTGAGTCGATTAAAGATGAGGAAAGTCCAGAAATCTCAAAAGAAATGGAACTCGATGCTGATGAGACTGATAAAATAAATAATGGATCTGATAGATTAAGCGAGGTGGAAAAATTGGTCGAATCTTCAACAGAGAGATTGTCTAATGTACAAATTGTCGTTTCATCGGAAATTAACGGTAACGAGAGTGCCCATGTTAATGTGCAAATTGACAAAAATTTGACAAAAAAGAGAGAAAAGAAACGACGAGGATTATCAACAATTCTTGGCATGTACAATTCTGTTATGAGCGCAAGAATGGAACCGGGTTTTTGATAATGATAATGATTATTGCCAGGGAGTGGTGAGTTTTAATGTATACAACTAGGAAAAAAAAAAAATTAACCAGGCCTATTGATATGTAATATCGACATTGGCCTCTAAAAGTCCAAATGTTCTCCAGTCTCAATTTTACCTGAATCTTCTAATAATGGGTAAATCTGTTGTCAATTTATAGAGTCTATTTTCACGTTTTTTGGGCAGAGAAGTCTATATATATGTATCAGGCATTAGCCATTCCATACGATATTGATAGAATTTAACAATAAAATATATATATATACAAGCACTGGAAATTTGATAAATTTTCCAGTACTCAAAGACCACGCATAATCTTACTGTAATTTGTCGTACAAAACGGCAATGCATTTCTGGATTTTATTTGTTTTTTTTTCTCAACTTAAAGACTTAATTTTTTGTTTTCATTGAGATATTTCAATTCTTATAAAAGTCATTTTAGAGAGTTAGATTCTCGACCGTAGCGAACGAGGGCTTTTTTGTTTTTTTTTGATCGTTAATGTGATTAAATATCTGTTGCCCACACAGACTCATCAATATTTCATTTGCCAATTATTTAAAAAAAAGATATTAATTGATATTATTATTGTTATACCTCAAACGCGTAATTTTGCGATTTTTTTTTTAGTGCGTATTAATTTTTATAGTAAGAGTATTCGTGAAGGCGTGAAGGATTGAATTATTCGTTTGTTACTTACCAAAAATCGTTCCTGCCTCGTTCAAACATTCATTCCATTAAGAATTGTGTCATAATTAGAAAAATTAGATTTGTCGTGTGAGAATGCCGACAAAGCGAATATGATGTAAAAAGAAAAACTGTAATAAAATATTAAACCGTCTATACAAATCCAAATTTACCCGAATATCTTAAACATTATTTTTCACTTAATCATCGATAACCCAGTTTTTTTTGTTTATTCTCACAAATAGTTTTAATGAAGAAAAATTGAACTGAGCCATCTTCGTAAATTCATACGTTTCAACGGGATTCCAATGTTTTTTTTCGTTTTTTTTTTTTTTTATTTGGATTAGTTTTTGTTATTATTATCATCATTATTATTTATGAACGGAAAAAATAAACGATGATCGTTATGCTTACGATAATCATTAACCGTTATAATTACAAAATGTTTTTCATACTTATATAATTGCATAATTTTGAATGAAAACAAGACACAGTTTCATCGGTTATTAACCGTCGAGACGGACCTTTGTGGTTTGATGCATCCACGACGACATCGCCGAAAATATATGTCTATAAATGCCGGTCTGTATTTTTTCATTTTTTGTTTTATGATTGGAAGTTGCAAATTTCTCCACTTTTTTTTTGTTCGGCTTTCCTCGTCCTTACAATTAGAGTTGGAGCATCGACGCCCCGAAACGATGATGCTCCGGAAAAAAAAAAATCGTCTTTACAACATAATCATCCGCATTGTCAAATCTGTTTCGTCTCAATAAATGTAACGCTAATGGGCCAAGGGACACGGGGGGGGGGTCATGACTTTAAAACTAACGATTTTATCGGTAAATGCTTCAAGTTTATCGTGGGCTGAGGAAATGGGAGGGAGGTGCCGGGATACATTTGCTTGGTGCACCGGAAACTCAAACGTTCTCTTTGCCCTTTCATGATACACAGAAAAGCGCATACGTATTTTTTTTCCTTTCTTATAATTTTCCTTTTTTTTTTCTTTCAAAATAAAAACAAGAAAATTATAAAACTTCATAGTTTACCGTTAAAGTCAAATAAAGAGAAACCTCAACTATTTTTTTTCCTTAAATATGAAGCCTGCAGGAGTATCGTTTTTTTTTCACGCATTTTATAGCACACAAAATGTGCAATGTCATTGCTTTTTTTTTTTTTTTTTTTTTTTTTCATCTCTGCATTTGGTAGTCATTTAGTAATTTAATGTTTCTTAGATATATCTTAAAATTTATATAAACAGATGACAAAACTCACTCCTGCTACGTTTAGTCCTCTTTTTTCTACCTTGAAATCGAGAGGGAAAAAAACATTTTCTTTTTTTTTTTAGAATCGCATTTTTCTTGCTTTCTCAATTTTGCACTCTTTTTTTTTTTTTTTTTGGGCGTTAAATTTCACGAACGGCACGAGAGTTCGAAGACTTTGTTAATTTATAGGAGAATATGTGTTTGTATGTGGAAGGAGGGAAGGGAGTTTTGGAAGAGGTGGCGGGAGGGAGGGGGAGGGCTTACTTTACAACTTCTTGCTGTTGCTGCTCATCGAGATGAAGCTCGACGATCGTCTCCACTCTATTTTGAACCTTGAAGATCACCTGAGCCGCTAAGTATTTGTCTTTGTTATTGATTGACCATCCAGAGTACTGTATCGAAGTGACAAGAAAAAATAAAAATAAAATACAACAATTATTTCAACATCATTGAACTTCATTACAAATGTAATATTTTTAAAAATGAATGAAAATAAATAAATAAAAAACGTCTTTTTTTTTACCGTGGATGTGCTTTTGTACAATGTTTTTCCTTCCTCCTTGAAGGGCAAATATTTTTGTAATAGGGCTTTGCCATCTATCCTCCAAAGGGTTGGATCGGTGCTGCCTCCAACGTCAGATTTTGCAACAACAAATGCTCCCGACTTTTGTTTTCAGATAAAATATGGAATAAAAATATATATATATATATAATTACATTATAAATTATGATGGTTTGATGAGTTTGATCAGCGGATAATAAATCATTTATCCTCACCGTATAATCCTTTGGCGGTATTCCCGATGTATCATTGAAGCTGTTATCATCAGAATCTTCATCCTCCTCTTCATCCTTTTTGGAGCGTCTTTTTTTCTTGGGTTTTTTACCAGAATCAGAATCAGACTCGTCGTCCTCTTCTTCCTCCTCTTCCTCCTCGTCTTCTTCCTCCTCCTCCTCTTCTTCCTCTTCAGAATGCTGTCGCTTCTTTGCTGATCCTCTCTGTGGCCTTTTTTTAGCTCCACCCTGATTCGATGTAAACAAAACATTGAATTACATTTATTAAGTCCATTACCGACTGTAGGTAACAATGAAGTATGAAATCTTCCACCTCGGACATTTTTTTTTTTGCGTTTTCAGTCAATTTGTGACATTTATTTTTGTATCCTATCTCAAAGGATTGACAAAAAACCGCAGAGTTCGAATTTCGACGCCAATGGCCAGTTGATTTTATATCGCATTTATACCCGGATACAAGGTCGTTATACAGATATCGCGAGCCAATTTGGCGCTACTGTGTTTTAGCTTCATACAATACATGTATATCGATACGATGAATCGAAATTATTATTATTACGAGACAAGCGTTCGAGAAGAACGCGTGGAGTTTCAAAATAATCCGTTTGTCGGCGCCATTGGCCGGCCGGCAAATCTCATATATCGTTAGGGAGCATGGCGCGTAAGAAAAAAAAAAAACGCTATCGATAAAAAAATACGATGGCTCGTTTAAATGATTATTAAAACTCATCATACTTATTATTAAATGTTTCTGACAAATTGTGCAAATTCTGGGCGTATGGCGTCTCTGACAAAAAAAGCGTCTGAAATTTCTCGAGTGTACTTATCGTAATAAAAACTACTCTGGAACGACGCGGGCGCGCGCGCGCGCGTTCGCAACCGCCGCGATATCGAAGCTAGAGAGCGCACAAATCATTCTCTTTTTCTCTCTCTCTCTCTCTCTCTGCGTCTACTCGGCACAGAAATTATTTTACCACGGTAGATGAGCGAAAGGGAGAGAGGGAGAGAGAGAGAAAGAGAAAAGAAGGTAGACATTTTTGCATAGCAGGTGTAGAGCAAACGGGTAATACACGGGGATGTGTGTATCGCGTTCGAAAAATATCGACGCCAGGGAGAAAACGGATATAGCAAAAATATCGTACTCTGTCGGCGCTGTGAACAATGCGCGGCTTTGACCGAAACAAAGTATTAGTTAAGGTCAAGCCAAGTATTATACTTGGGTCTTCGATCGTGTGCAAAACCTTCACGAAATTGTACTCGCGATTTTGGGTCAAATATATTGCGATTACGAGATATTAATGTTTGAAATAATAATAATAATAATGATGATAATAATAAAAATAAGGAAATAAGCATGGTGTAGCGCTCACCTCAGCCCCGGCTTCGGCGTTCCAATCGTCCTCCGATGCTCCTTCCACCTCCTCAGGATCGTCGGCCGAATACTCGTCCTCGTCCGACACGTCCTTCGTCTTCTTCATGCTGCTTTTACGCGAAATTTTTGCTGCTTTAACCCACGAGCACTCGCGGACCCAAAAATAAAACTCTTCGCGCACAAAACCTTCAACTCTCTTTATTATACTCGATGATACGCGAACGTTTGATGCCGGAGCTAACGAAGTGACGAACGTGCACGAGAAACACACCGCAAACAATATGGCCGTATGGCAGCGCGGTCAGCGGTACAAACGAATGCGCACTCGCGTACGCGCATTGCCGGAAGCGACGCAACGGATGTCAAAATTTACAGATGCGCGCGCATATTCGAATTTTTTTTTCAACAGAATACACAAATCTATTTATTTGCTTAATTATCAAGCGAATTATACTTCATGTATTTAAGTAGAGTTCGAGTATATAAAAAGATGAAAGTTACCTTGACAATTATCATTAATACTCAAGATGAATCCATGAGACTGAGAAACTTTATAGAAAAATATTACAGCCGAGGAATATAGGATGAAAAATTTAATGATTACAGTAATGGATATATATATATATATATATATATATATATATATATATATATATATACAGCTGATAAGTTTTTGTGGTTGTGTTTTATTGACGTATCTTATCCCGAATGATCGAAATGCACGAGACACATCTCTGAAATTAATGATGAATGTAGAAAGAGGAGCATCGAGAGGAGGCTGTGAGATGCTTTTAACAAATTTCAAAATACATTTTCTTATTTCGATCAATATACGAGATTGGCGCATGCCCTCGTGGTTTTCGACGCGTCAGAAACACCCCTCGGTTAGTATACTATTATTTACCGAGCAGAGTTTTCACACTACACTGTGGCGTATGGACTTGGCTCACATATAACGTTTCTCAATATTATAGAATTCTCTCGTGCTCCTCAATAATAAACAGAAACAAAAAAAAAACGAAAAAGGAAAACGTAAACATTGTTGTGTGATATGTTTGAACTTTACGGAGTCAGCAAAGATGGAATGGTTTATCACTCGCCACCACCACGACGAAAAGAAGTCGATATACTCGAGGTATATTGAAACTTTTTTTTTTTTTTATATCAGTGCGCGAAAATAATTATCACAAATGGCTCAAAATATCGATTAAAATAATTGTTATTGAAATGATAAATTTTTTTGTTACGAAAAAAATTAGCTACAAAATTATTCGCAGACATGTCTACAACTCTCGTCGCCAGAATTAATAAGAAAATTGCCAAATGGAGATGCCATACATCATGTTAAAAATACAGTTGTGACTTCGTCCCACGACAAGGATAAAGAAACGTCTAGAGAAAGAGGTGAGTCCGTTTTTGTTTCCAACTGTCAGCTGCATAGATCCTCTTGTATATATATATATATATTTTTCTCATTAATTACGGACGAGACGCTGTTAGGCCTCTTCCATTTTCCAAAAATATAAATAATTTTTCGTTCAATGAAATAATCCGTTAGGAAATATCGAATATTATTTATCTCGGAACAATGACAAACTTTCTAACTATACCGCCAGATATTTATTCGATTTTGCGTTTCGTGTTTATGGAGAGAAAAATTGTACAAAAGCCACTATGTGGTACTTACATTTGCCGGAAACTGGGACGACGACATTGAATATTAAAAGATTCTTCGAGATTGAATTATTATATTTATGAATGAACAATATTTTCAATCTGAATTGTGGTGAATTAATTAATTCAATTAGTTGCGATTAAAAATAATATTTTTCGGCCTGAATGAAATTAACCGGAAAAGTCTCTCTTGTTTACGCGCGTTAAAGGCGAAAAATAAAAGTGCCACGAGTGAAAATATGAACGCACGTGTGTCCCACACAGTCTATACAGTAGAAAAGATTTGTTTTAATTTCGATCCTAGTCGGCAAGTTTACTTACGTAAATGCAAAAAGCTTGGTACGATCTAATTCCTCACGCACGCACGTTACGTTCGCCACGGCGGCTATTCACCGACTCACTCGCACACACCGGCGATCGAGTACGCGTGCTCTCTCAGCCCGCTATTGCGATTGCGCGGAAGAGAAAGAGAGAGAGAGGGAATGCAATGTGTATATCGCGCGAGCTGTAAGAGAGAGAGGGAGCGCGTACCTGTGGAATTATGATTTACCGTTTTAGCGCTTATACATATATAAATATTTACTCACACAATTATATCAAATATTATTGATAAAAATATACGTTTATAAATTAATATAGAGTATAAATTTTTAATTATTTTATATTATAATTTAGGAATTTGCTAATTTTTTAAATATTTATACAGTACGAAGTTTAGGACGACGATGGCTCGTAATGGTAGAACTTTTCTTTCTCGGATGTGCTCTCACATATATAAATATTTTCTCATGACAATTATATAAAATATTATTGACACGAATATACGTTTATATATTAATATAGAGTATAAATTTTAAATTATTTTATATTATAATTTACAAATTTGCTAATTTTTTTAATATTTATACAGTACGAAGTTTAGGACGACGATGGCTCGTAATGGTAGGACTTTTCTTTCTCGGATGTGCTCTCGTGGCCGGTGTGGGACTTCCCCTAGCTCTGGAATTAAGAAGTTCACATTTGCTAGAGGCGAGACTCCAGGTCGTCAGTAGGATTTTATCGGAAACGCCTCTGATCGATGGGTAAATAAAAAAAATCATAATTAATAAAATTTGATAGAAATCAATTTGTATAAAAACAAAAAAAAAAGTAAAAAAATAATCCATAAATTTCAATATTTGTAATTTTTTCTTTTCAAGCCACAACGATTTTGCCTGGAACCTTCGTAAGCATCGCGGCAACACGAACATACGTGATTTTCCATTTGACGAGGATCTCTCGCAAAATACGACATTTGGTCCACAATGGCAAACCGATTTGTCCCGTTTACGCCAAGGTAATATGGGAGCACAATTTTGGTCAGCTTATGTGCCATGTGAGGCCCAATTTCTCGATGCCGTCCAATTAACTTTGGAGCAAATTGACGTTGTCAGACGTTTAACGTCCAAATATTCGTCGAGAATGAGACTCGTGACGTCGAGCAAAGAATTGGAAAAAGCACATCGTGATGGAATTTTAGCGAGTCTCGTTGGAATCGAGGGTGGCCACAGTATTGGAGCTTCCATGGCTGTACTTAGAAGCTTTCATTTGTTGGGAGCTCGCTATATGACTCTTACCCATCGTTGCAATACTCCTTGGTACGTAAAAAAAAAAAAAAGAAAAAAAAACAAATTATTTGCTCTAAACATAAAAAAAGGAAGAATTTTTTTTTTTTTAATTTACCAAATTATTCAAGGGCCGATTCCTGCTCGGTCGAGGATCCCAACGAGGATGCACCATTGGATTTTCACAGTGATGGTCTCTCGTCATTTGGAAAATCAGTCGTTCAAGAGCTAAACAGGCTCGGAATGCTCGTCGATCTTTCTCATGTATCGATAAGAACCATGAGAGACACACTGGCGATGACAAAAGCTCCGGTCATATTTTCTCACAGTGCAGCAAGGGCTTTGTGCAATTCTTCCAGCAATGTTCCCGACGATGTCCTACGAAATTTGGTATAAAAACATTTATAAAAATTCTTCTCATCTTCCTCCTTTTTCTTCGTTCTTTTTTCACGAAATTTTATCTCTTCAACCGACAATGTCATACGTAATTTCGTACTTAAACTTATTAATATATTAATATAATATTTAAATTTATTCAATTTTTTTCAATCTCTATAAAAAAAAAAATCTTTTCATCTTGCTCTTTTTTTTTGTTCTTTTTCCTAAATATTTTATCTTTTTGATTTTACAGTCGGTTAATGGTGGTCTGGTCATGATCAGCTTCGACAGCGCTCATCTCAGCTGTGGAGATAAGGCCTCTATGTACGACGTAATAGGTATATATATATATATATATATTTATATATTTCCTTTTTTTAACAGAGAGACCCAAGATGTATGAAAATTTACGACCAGACTCACTCGACTAAAAGCTTCATCTTCCATACCGAGAATAATATTTCTTATATGCTTTTTTGCTCATAATGGTACGAGTGGTCTGCGGTTCTGCCAACATTGTAGTTCTTGCTCTACACTTATGATAATAATAATAATGATAATAATAATATTAATTTTGTTTCCTCTCTCATTCGCAGCTCACATCAATCATATACGAAAAACCGCAGGTGTTAATCACGTTGGTTTGGGTGCTGGCTACGATGGAATAATAAGGCAAGTTTCATCTTACGTACACAATTTAAAAAGAAATATAATAATAGACTTTTTTTTCCCTACTTTTCGTTCTTTTATGGTTTTTTATTTATTTTTTAATGAAAAAATAATAATAATAATAGAAAAAAATCGTCACCGCTTGATTGTACAGTCCACCAACCGAACTCCCGGATGTATCGGGCTATCCTCTTCTGCTCGCTGAATTAACGAGAGATCGAAGATGGTCCGCCTCTGACATAAAAAAACTCGTGGGCGGAAATCTCATAAGAATAATGAAAGAGGTCGAGATGAATGCTGCATCGTTATCGAATCAATCGCCAAACGAAGAATGGATTCCCCAGGAACTCATCGAGGACACTTCTTACTGCAGATATCACGATACCTAAAAAAAAAACGAGAAAAAATAAATAAAAAATTCTTTTTAAATAAAAATAAATTAAAAAAAAAAGAACATAAAATAAAAATTAAATTCTCAATGTTATTTCGAAGAAATGCTGAATTAAGACTGTATAAAAATGCACCTTGGACTGTTTTCGACTATTTTATAATAAAGTTGTGACGTCGAGCAAAAATCTCTTTCTTTTGTTTTTTTTCTTTAATTTTTCTTACATTATGAAAAAATGCAAATAATAGAAGAGAAAAAAAAAACAAAATGAGAGACGAGTCAGAATTCCTTGACGATGAGTTACGAAAGATTTTTCATAGTGACGATAATATTTTTAACGCCATTACTTTCATTTAGCTTTCACGAATATCAGAGTTTCATCGTTTAATGTTCTTTTTTGTTTTTTTTTGTTCAAGAGGTTTGGAGATATCTGGGATATTCATCGTAACAAGCAAATCCAATTTGTGGTTTTTCTTATGATCCGAGAGCGTTTTATTTTTGTGCCCAGGTGACGCGATGAGACGAATTGTCACGTTTTACGCCACGTGTGCGGTCATCGAGACCAACGAATTCTGAATTCGTTGTCATCGTGCGAGACAACGAAAAAAAAAAAAAAAAAAGAAATCAGGCGAATTATAATCGTGAATACACCACAAATTTTCGTGCCGCAATATAGTCGAGACTCGTGTCTCTCGTAACTATAAAAATTTCATTCCACTTATGAGATAACAATTCCTGGCATACGAAATAAATACCACAAAACGATGTTGCCAATGGTACAAAAAATTACGACAGAAATTCAACTGCGGTGACTTCCGATCGTCGTTTTCTTCGATCTGTTCGAGTGAGCATGCCTCAATAATTCGTACACGCTCGAATGAATTGAATTCTCGTTGCTCATTTTATATCTCCAACAAGACTTTTCGTTACGTTTGATTCAACCTAAAAATTGCTTTGATTTAAATTAAACATAAAAAAACAAATGAATAAATTCATTGATAATTTTGTGTTGAATTTTCTAATTTTGTAAAATCTTTTGAGAATAATTGAGCAATGAGGATTTTTCTCACTGTGCATAATTACTGACCAATCTCGAGTCTAGACAACTAGAACTCCTTCATGGGAGTCTTTTTTTTTTTTTTTAATCGTAATTGCTATTGTGATGCTCGTATGTTTTAATCAGCGATTTTTTTATGCTTTCATTTTAAATTGTATTCTATCTCGCTGTGGGGTCAATTGGGGTGTAAAGAGATTTTTTTTTTTTTTTTTTTTGTTACAAGAGGAGACAGAAGTGTATATTTACTTCCCATTTGAATCTCTCCCAAGCCTTCTGGCAACACTTCTCGTTGCTGGTCTTGTACGTTTCTTACTGGCAAGATTATTTTTTCTTTTAATTTTTTTTTTTTTCTTTCTTTCTTTATTTCGTTCTCTCGTCTGTGTGGGAAAGTGATGAGCGATATCACATTTCGGCGAGTCAAAGAACCACGACGAGAGTGCCAGGGAGAAAAGAGAGGCTACACGGCTGTTTCCCATAAATCGTGTATCTAATCTCATCTCTCCGATGTTGAGAGAGAAAGAGAGCAAGAGAAGAAAAATACAGACCAGATGGGAAATATCGCGCGAGAGACTTGGGATAGAGAAGAAATAAATTTTTACAGACCGAGAGATTGAAACTATTGCGAAATATGTCAGTGACAAGTGGGTAAAACCCCAAATTTTGAACTCTGAGAAGAAAATTATGAGGAAAAAAAAAAGATGAACGCAAGGAAATTTTCGAGACCGAGATCTTTTGAATGCTCGAGTTTGCCACAAATTAAACCCGATAATAGTATAATAGTGGGGTAATGGAGGAATGAAGAAGAGCAAAGAGAGAGAGAGAGAGAGAGAGAGAGAAAGAGAGGGGGGGGAGAGTGAGAGAGAGGAGAGTGAGAGAGGAAAGAGAGGAGAGAGAGAGAGAGAGAGAGAGAGAGAGGGCATATATAGTTATTATTAACTGGGTTTCTGGGCCTCACTAGCCTAGACATGAAAAATTGTATACCAAGAACACGTTTCGTTTATTAGAGGGAAAATAAAACGACTGGTAAAAAAAAAAATTGACAAGAGAGAAAAAAAACGTAAAAGATCTATCGAATATATATTTTTCGATGAAAATTTTTATACCTTGAATAGATTTTTTCATGTCTCTTTTTGCAAAATTGAAAAATAAAAAAAAATTGTTATCCAATTGAGACAGAAGAAAATTCCTCCATTTTTAGTCAGGAGAAACAATAAGAAAAATTAAGAGCACAAAGGAAGTCTCGTATTACAGACAATAACACGAGAATCGTAGCTACAAAATCGTGAGGTCAAGAAGTCGAGATAAATTGCAATCTAATCCAACGTGAGGACTGAACAGTTTCGTAGAATTATGAGAAAGAGTTGAGATGATAAAAATTGGCAAAAAAAAATGTACAAGTTCGTTTAATTAAGGATAAAAGCAAGACCAGTGTGCCCAAACCCCACAAGCAAAAATATATTTGCGAAAACAATTTTTTTCGTGTCTTTATATATCGAATATATTATATATATATAGTAATTAAAATCAATCTCGAATATAAAAGTTTTCGTTGAAAATATATTTCTGATATTCAAGTTTAATTAAATATTTCTTATATATTTGATATTTCCAACGTGAAAAAAAATTCTCTATGGGGGCTACTTCGTTCGCGTTCTGTATACTTGCATTTTTTTTTTAATTTATAGAGCTTTGAGCTCTCTGGCGTAGAGAAAAGAGCGCGCATCGCCCGAAACACACGCGTTCGAGAGACAATCTCGAATATAAAAGTTTTCGTTGAAAATATATTTCTGATATTCAAGTTTAATTAAATATTTCTTATATATTTGATATTTCCAACGTGAAAAAAAATTCCCTATGGGGGCTATTTCGTTCGCGTGCTATATACTTGCATTTTTTTTTTAATTTATAGAGCTTTAAGCTCTCTGGCGCAGAGAAAAGAGCGCGCTTCGCCCGAAACACACGCGTTCGAGAGACACGACGAGAGTCAGAGTGGGGCGCGATTGATGGTAGTGGAGAGTAAAATCCCTCTTTTAAGAGTGGAGGGGCTGACGAAGATTAGTAACGCAGAGCAGAGAGAGAGAGAGTAAGAGAGTGAGAGAGTGAGTGAGTGAGTGAGAGAGTGAGAAAGAGAGAGAGAGAGAGAGAGAGAGAGAGAGCGAGACTTGACTCCTCCGCACACCCTCAACTTTATTGCAGTTGACAAGCGGTCCACCGGACTCGCACCACGTTTCCGCTCGGGGAATCAAATCCTCTCGTCTCGCTCCGCACGATCGAATCACCGTTATTTCTTCTTCTTACTTTTCTGTAAAACAAAAAAAATTATAAAATAATATATTCAATCGAATAAATATTAACAAAAGTATTTTATTAATCATCAAAGTGTATAAAAAAAAATTTCGCGATCGGTGATTAATGAAATTTTTAAACGAAGAAATTTGAACGAGGCACTTTTGAAATTTTTTGTATTCCGCAAACAAATGAGTGCGTAATAACAAAAAAAAATCGAGAATACAAAAGGACAAAATTTCTTAGTGTAAAAAAATGACGTGAGAATTAATTGCTGTTTATAATTCAACTATAAATCATCCTCACAATCCAACTGTGGGGACAATCTCGATTATCGTATGTATATTACAAATTTTCATTCATTTAATTATCTATGAATTTTTTTTTTGTTTTTTTTCTCATTATATTTGTCTACAATTAAATTGTAGAGTAATTGTAATTGTTTCAATTATTTCAAGTAATGTAATAATTGAGGCAGAAACACTTTAATTTATATATATATATATTTATGCCCATAGAAGTTTATGTATTTATCGATTAATTAACGATACGCGCATATTATATTCGTGATGAAAATAAATAAAATGTAAAACGAGAGAGAAATAAAAGAAGCACGTCTGGCGCGGCGAGTCAAGTCTCTCTCGTTGCGCATCGAGAGATCGAGATCGAAAGCGCGCCGGTGAGTCTGACGAGACCGCGAGAGAATCGCGCGCGAAGGATTTTCCGCGCGAGGGGCGTGTAGTGGGGGCAGTCGCGGCTTTCGTCTAATCGCGATTTCACGGCGAGAACGCCTAACTGCGGCGTCACGCATGCCGCGTGTACATTACCTACTCTATATATATATATATATATATATATATATATAGCCAAACTATTAGAATTAGCAAGTAGTACCGCAGTCATTGGCGGTTTAAGAGAAAAATTAACCGATTTACAAATATTTTTATTTTTTGAGATATTTATCGATAAAATTATGGATTTTTTTTTTTTTTTTTTTTTTAAATCAATACTAAGGCCCAAAAAACCCTTTTTTCAAACGATATTTTAATTCTCTATTGCATAACAAATAATTATTTTTGTGAGAAAACTAATGAAATTTAATGTTAAAAGTGGAGGGAAAAATACGTTTTTTTTTTTTTTTTTTTTTTTTTTTCCGGTATAAATAATTAATTGCCAATAATATTTTTATCTCTGTCGAATTAATATTATTATCTTATTGTTATAACAAAAAAATAATAATACGGGCACTATTTTACTCTATAATTGTTTCATAAAGTTTAAATTTTTCGTAAAATCGATTATTGGACAACCTCTGATGTATTTGTGTTTATAATTTTTTTAATTTATTAAAAAATAAAATAGTTACGTAAATTATATAATTTTTTTCGTAATTATTAATATTAATATTACTATCAATTATTAATATATTTGAGTTATAATTATTTGCTATATTATAATGTTTGATTATCGATCAATCGACAATGGCTATATGCGATTTCACTTGTGCTCCATAAACTTTCGAAGAATATATATATATATTCAATAAGTTCCTGGGAACATCAACTAGCCTTTTTTCGCATCACTTGAGACTCATCATTTCGCGGTAAAACTTTGCAATGGACTAATGCAATATGGAAATGTGCGTAGGTAAAACTGGAGAAAGAGAGGAAGAGAGAGAGAGAGAGAAAGAAAACTCTCAAAAGAATGCTTAAAGCACCATTTTGGTCCTCACAAGAGAAAATTGTCAAAATTCTCAACGTTGTGTGAAAATTAAAAAAATAAATTTTTTTAAAATCTTCTCTCTGGCACTTTCCAAGATTTTACTTCAGTTTATTTGAATTTTCCCAAACAATCCGCGACAATTTCTTTCTCTGTTTGCCTAAAGTGAAAACGTTGTCTCGGATTAATTATAAAAATGAGAACGATGAAAATCGATTAAACTGACTAATCTCGTGATTGATCACCGGATGAATCGATCAATTCGCTTCCGGTTCGATCCATCCAATTGACAATAATTTTCCTACTCAATATCATAGACGGGTAAACGAAAAATCAATGAAACGTATCTAAAAAAAAAAAAAAGAAAATAGTGAAATTTACCTAAGTCAGTAAACAAAGCTGGATATAATTTGTTGCCAATCATTTTCCAGTTCAGATGCTCCACGACTCAATCGATTTCTCGAATCTGTGCGCATCGCACTCGAGCCAAATAATTGTCACCTCATAGAATGATAAATAATTTAAAGGGGAGGGAAAAAAAAAACGTTTCGTGGAACAAAAGGCGAGGAGAGTTGTCAATCTTGGATTATATGCAAATCAAAAGGTATACGCGAGCAACTTGCGGTGTAAAAAAAAATAAAACAAAAAAAATAGTGAAATTTACCTAAGCCAGGAAATAAAGCTGGATATAATTTGTTACCAATCATTTTCCAGTTCAGATGCTCCACGATTCTATCGATTTCTCGAATCTGTGCGGATCGCACTCGAGCCAAATAATTGTCACCTCATAGAATGATAAATAATTTAAAGGGGAGGGAAAAAAAAAAACGTTTCGTGGAACAAAAGGCGAGGAGAGTTGTGAATCTTGGATTATATGCAAATCAAAAGGTACATGCGAGCAACTTGCGGTGTAAAAAAAAATAAAAAAAAAAAATGCATCGCAAGAGACAAGTCCAATGATTCGGAGGATCCGAGCGTGGATTATTATAGTCTCTCTGCGGGTGCATTGTGCGATGCATTGTAAATTGTAAACGCGACGTTTTTTATATATAGAGGGTTTGTATATATATATATATACACACACAAATATTCTATATATATATACACACAAATATTCTATATATAAAAAACGTCGCGTATATATACAAACACGTTGGTATGGAAAATCTCGCGGGCTTGTCGGAGAAATATAATCGTCGCTTCGTCACGGAGACACTTTCATTCTTTAATGGAAGAGCTCGCGGGTGTAATGATAATCCTTATTCCTGCCCATCTGTTTATTTTCTTCTCTCCCATGTTGTGTTTTTTTTTTTTTTTTCATCCTCCACATCTTTTGTATTGCAGACCGAGTTTGGCGAGAACGAACATAAAAAAGCCACAAAGATGAGGTACAAGGTGAGTACAAAGAAAACGTATTTGATTTTTTTTTTTTTTTAAATTCTTACTAGATTATTTTTTCGTCAAACTTACCGAGCGATTACGTAACGACATAAACTTCGTAGGTAAATCTCGACAAGTTGGTCCATCTGATAATAAACAAAAAAAAAAATATGACGGATTATTCATTAACAAAATGGCCTCAAACGGTGATAAAAAAAATTAAAAATTAAAATTAAAAAGTCGTAGGTAAATCTCGACAAGTTGGTGCATCTGATAATAAAGAAACAAAAAAATATGACCAATTATTCATTAACAAAATGGCCTCGCACGGTGATAAAAAAATTAAAATAAAAATTAAAAAGTCGTAGGTAAATCTCGACAAGTTGGTCCATCTGATAATAAATTTAAAAAAAAATATGACGGAATATTCATTAACAAAATGCCATCGCACGGTGATAAAAAAAAATTAAAGTTAAAAAAATTAAAATTAAAAAGTCGTAGGTAAATCTCGACAAGTTGATGCATCTGGCAATAAATAAACAAAAAAATGTGACGGAATATTCATTAACAAAATGGCCTCGCACGGTGATAAAATATTACGCGTTTGAATATATATAAAAAAAAAAGAGAAACAATAAGACGAACATGTCGTGTCGCATTATACGCGACTATAAGTAGAGTTCAGGGCTGAGTGTGTACCAAACTGCGAGTAGGAGGAAGAAAAGAAAAAGATGGCAAAAAAAAAAATAGAAAAAAATAATAATAATCATATACAAGAGATTATGGTGTATGTTGAGGGATCGCGACGAGCAACAGACAGTACGAAGAATTTGTAATGAGAAACTCGGCGAATAAATGAATAATCGTTCCGGTTTAATGCACTCTATATATATATATATACACACACACATATATATATATATATATATATATATATATATAAAGTGTATCTTGTCTGATCGATATTACGATGCATCTGGATAATTAATAAAATATAATTTGCATGCAAGAATCGAGCTATGATTTTACAATCTTTCGTTCGAATTGAGAATATCTTGTGTGTCTCGCGTTGTGTATTTACGTTAAGTAGATATGGAACTCTACGAGTCGCAGACCGGAAGAAATTTGTTCACGATATTATGTAGCTTCGTGTTAAAAAATTATTGGAATTGAATATTAGTCAAAGATTATTTGAAGCTCAATTAATCGTCGTGCACTAACAACGACCTGGCGATCTTTGCTCTATGACGCCGAGAAGCGATTATATATATATATATGATTATTTATAATATTATATTATATATTATATTATATATTATATTATATATTATATTATATATTATATTATATATTATATTATATATTATATTATATATTATATTATATATTATATTATATATTATATTATATATTATATTATATATTATATTATATATTTATCTCTTCTCGGCATACATTATAAATATATTAAATATGCAACACACACACTCTCTCTCTCTCTTTGTTTTGTGTCCGCACGAGAATACGAACACAGGGAATTCAGCTTCGACGCTATCTTAGGTCGCGCATTGACCTCGAGACCTCTGCTGTTGTAGATCCCACAATAGAGGCGAGAACGAGGAAAACGTTAAATAAAAGATAATGAAAAAAATTAAGTTAATATCTCTCGATCCAATTGTTTCTGACTTCAAATTAAAAGACGATACATCGAGTTAAACAAAATAAAAAACAGTGCTAAGTAAAAGTCTTGAAATGTATGGGGCAAAAATACTCCAAAGGACCGAACGAAATGCTTTTTCTACTGTCCGCGGATCATCGTTCTCTCTTTCTCTCTCAGTTGCTCTCTTTGCATGCCTGTGTCTCTCTCTCTCTGTATTTCGTGCCTTAACGATTTGATTGAGATTACACCTCGGCCCTGTTACGTGAGAATATCAACTCTCGTGGCTAGAGTTTAGTTCTACAAGTACAACAATTGTGATCAAGAGTATTTGGCACGAGTTTATGATCTATATCATATATATATATATATATATATATATATATATATATATATATATATCATACACATATATATTATATATTATATATTATATATATTATATATTATATATATTATACATATTATATATATATATATATATATATATACATATATTAAATAAATGAGAGGTATAGCGAGGAAGAGGAAAACAAAACGACGAAAAAGAGTTTAAAAAAAAACAGTAGAAAAAGACGATACGTCTCGTGTCTGTCCAGAAGTAAAAAAAAAAAGAGAGAAGGATCGAATGCGGGAGTTCTAAAAGCGTAGATCGAGCAACAATGAGATTGCCTCGGCTGTTGTGTTCTCGATGGATCAACATGGGCCCTTTGTACTGTATACTATATACTAACTCTTATATAGTGCACACACATTATATACATATATATATATATGTGTTATATATGGGCGTTAAAAAACATATACAGAGAATCACAAATGACAATCAGAGTCAATGCCTCTGATAAAACGTGATTAGATTTGTTATATGAGTGATGATGTATCACTATAGAGTCATATATATATATATATGCTGTAACGAGAGTTTTAACTATGTATAGACGTGCTGGAGGATCGTTACGAGGTACTCTATGTCCGATCTCTTCCTGCCTCGATCATACGTATGTGTGTGTCAAATGTAATAGTATATGTATACCTGGGCTAAATACGTGATATATATATATGTATATATATTTATATATATATATATATACACACGTATAGGACTTATCCTATTATAATAGGACGAGTACTGTATATATGCAGTACTGGTCAAGCCCGTTATATTATTACAAACTCGTCGACACTTCCTAAATGATGATGACGAATGTACAATCCTCGTATTCGTACAGAACGTGCATCGGTAAATGTGTCTATTGGCATAATAAATTGTTACACACGCGTTCACGAGCCTTTTTGTCAATTCTCGACCTTCGCAAGATACTCGACGCGTTTCACGATCGTTGAAAAAAAAAAAAAATCTTTTCCTCATTCATGCTTCGAATTAATAATGAATACATTTTGTAGGGGAGGGAGGATTTGCACGAAGATTTTTTTATACAAGCTGAAAAAGAATGGGAATCTCTTTTATATTATTCATAGCATTATTATTATTATATCTATCGAGCTCTATCGAGGCGGCAGAACGATGGGAAAGATTTTTCTCGTGAAAAATACCTTAAAGAATCCAGAGTAAAGCTATACAGCTATATAATTTCTGCTCGCGTATTAAAATCAAACAAAACTCGATAAAATTTTCAATTGTCACGCAATCGAATGTGTGCAGACACAAAAAACAAAAAATTTCAATAAAAATCACAATAGTATCCAATAAATGTGAAATTTCTGCTTGCGTATTAAAATTTTATCGATACATATATATTGGGTGAAAATTGAGAATTTTGAAAAAATTGAAATACGCGAGCAGAAATTTCACATTTATTGGATACTTTTGTGATTTTTATAGAAAATTTGTGTTTTTTGTGTTTGCACACATTCGAATGGAATCAATGAATAATTCAAAGCAGCGATTTTTTTTTTTTTTTCTTCAACGTTTTTCCTCTTTGCCAATAACGTTTTATCGTAAAGAGCATACAGACCACGTGTCTTTATGTGGCTTTTGCCTTTTATATATTCATCCTTTTTCCGATCACCTTGACGTTGAACGCCCCGAAGATAATTAACGACTCTGATGACACATGGTCGTTGAATAAATTATCGTGTATACTACCGTGTACGTGGATGAGCATATTACATGCCGCGATAAAAACTCCCATCACTGTGTGAATTCCGAGGTTCCGAAAATTATAATAGAGGAAGCATCAATTATTCGTAATGGAAATTCTCTCTATCTCTATTTTTGTTTTTTTTTCCATCGATATAAATAAAAATACGTGAATGAATTTATGCATGATCACAGCTCATCCTTACGAGGATTACAAGGTTACGAAATTACAATAGACTGAGTATCAATTATTTGTGAAAAATAAAAAAAATTTGCTTGAAAAAGAAATATTTTTATGTGCAAATAAAAAATATTCATATCCCCTTAATAGCTCGATAATGCTCAAATTATTTCAGACTGTTAAACAGCCTGTGAAATAAAATGGAGAAAAAAATGAGTTGCAAAAAAAAAAATTGTTTTGGATGTCAAGATAACACGAGACTCTGATTGCTTACTCACGAGATTCTTTTTTTTTTCCGTACTCCCATTCTGGCATAGTGTTAATCGAGTAACGTCAATCATGGCCAAGTTTGCTGGGTTTCTCATTACAACGGGATTATTGTTGGATGCTGGAAACACAGAAATGATTATAGTAGTTGCGGCATCAGATGTGTGTGTGTGTGTGTGTATTTTATAGACGATGTAACAGTGTCATCCCGAATGATTCTGGGGCAAGGTGAGAGGCATTTATCATGGATACAAAAGTTCCCGGTTACGACCCTGTTATCCTTTTCTTTTTTTTTCTTTTTTTTTCGTCTCAATACAGTCAAAAGCATTGACGCATCTCCACTTTGGATTTCCGACGGACCTCGGTCTCGATATTTTATAATTCCCAACGGCACAAAACGGTTCTCGGGGGCAAAAATAAAAAGAAAAAAAAAATCCTATCATCACAAAGAATCTTAGAATCGGCTCTCGGCATCGATTTGTATTCGTCATGTATAAAAAAAAAAAAAGAAAATTAAATCGAATTCGCGATATGTTTATTATCACAGCGTTCTTTTTGTCAGGTCAACGACCCAGAGGACAATGAAAGGAATGCCGAAGAGACGAGAAGACAGTCGGAATCGTCATGGTACGTTTAATGATTTTTTTTTTTCTTCTTCTTCATTTTAATCGAAAATTGAACGATTTGGAAATTAAATTGTAACTTTTAGAATAATTATTGCAAGGTAATTGCAATTTTTTGGTAATATTAAATTTGCTGTTGTGGTAAAATTTTGGGATTGCGATAACAGTAAATTAATTATTTTTGGCAGGCAATACAACAGTTCAAATGACGTGATAAAAAGTAGCAAAGAAACGAGGCTGATTATAGTCGTTGGATTACTTGCTGTGGCAGTGATAGCTCTTGTCGCAACGCTGACCTTGCAAATGGCAGTTTTCCGGAAGGAGGAATACAGGGAGATGTGCCAGAGCGAGGAGTGCATAAAAACAGGTAAAATGCATAATTTTGCCATATTCGATGGACAATCCAATCGATTATAGAGATTCGTAAAAGAGATTTTTTTTTTTTTACTTCCTTCATTATTTTCCTGTATTTCTTGTTTCATTATATCCTGATATAACGGTTCTCGCATTATTACACAAATAATATTGCTCGTATCCAAGGCTTTTGTCAGCAGCAATCGCGTTTTTTTATTTTTTATTTATTTTAACGAATAAATAAATTTTCGATTTCTCCCAGCGTACCAAATTTTGTAATTAAGAATTTTTATGGTACGAGTGTTATGGTACTTTTGATTAATTTTTTTTTCATTTATTAATGAATTTTCAATTTCTGTTAAACGTTGAAAAATAATTCAGCCTTAAATTTTCATCAATAAATTGTAATTAAGAGTTTTTGGACATGGAAAAAAATTTACTCTCCGAAATTTAATATGAAACGTGAGCTCGTGAATGAATTTTTTTACTTTTAATTCTCGTTTTATAATGACGTAACGTGTATTTTACGATTACGCAATTTAATTGTACGACGCTCATCCTCTCTGCCTAGTGTGCATTGGCGGAGAATTAATTCACGGTCGCTACGAGGATATAATATGTTTGTTTTTTCTATCTCAACGATTAACTATTTATTTTTATTTTTATATTTCCTTGTTAAAAACAAGCCGCGAGGATGATAGAAGCTATGAACAAGACCATCGAGCCTTGCCAGGATTTTTACAAATTTGCTTGTGGCGGATGGATAGCGAGGCATCCAATTCCCCAGAGTCAAACTTCTTGGGATCAATTGAGTCTGCTGAGGGAAGAATTGTTGAAAAATTTACGAATACTACTCGAAGAACCGGACAAAAAAAATGATCTGAGACCAGTGAAGCTCGCCAGAGCACTCTATAGAACTTGCATGGACACGAGTAATTATATCTTTCGATTTAATATTTTTAAATAAAATAAAATGAAATAATTTACACAGATGATTTTATATATTTTATTTTATCGCGAAATTTTATCAAAAGAAAATTTCTATTGCTATTGAGCAATTGTGAGTAAATTTCAACGTCCTCGAATATATCGGAAAATAATAAACTCAATCGGCCACCTTGACCCCCCAGAGTCAAGTTTTGCATTGAGAATTTTTTTTTTTTACGATACTCTACAAATTATTATCGTATTATTATCGAGACGTATAATATATTATTTATCAATGAATCAAACTTGTTTTTACTTTAGCTCGAGCCAAGTATAAATTATTCCGAGATAAAAATAATGAAAAATAATTTATTATCAAATTTTTTATTCTGCATCATTTCGAGATTATTTAATTTTTCTTTGTATCTATAATGACACACGGCGATTATGTTTGTTTTACCAATTTAGCGAGCGTCGAAAATCTTGGACTCGATCCTATTTTTGATATTTTGAAAAGAGTTGGACTTCCGAGGGATCCACCCTTAGATAATAAAACGGACGCGCTCGATTTGGCGAAAATCGCCGGTGTGACCCAAAGACAATTGGGCCTCAATCTTCTCGTAAATTTTTACATCAGCGAGGACATGAGAGACACAACGAGAAATCGCATAATGGCAAGTTTTAAATTTAATAAAATATTTGTGAAAATAAATTTAAAAAAAAAGAAATTTGAATGAATTTGGAAAAAAAAAAAAATGTTAAATTTTCTTTCTCACCGAAAATTAGATGGAACAAGTTTCGCCAGGATTCAGCGAGCGTTATCTCATGGATCCACTTCGTTTCAAGTCCGAATTGGCCGAGTACAAGCGTTACGTTCAAGCGATGGTACAGCTGGCCGGTGCTGGTGAAAAAAGTGAAGAGTTTGCCGATGAAATTTTGGAGTTTAGCACAAAAGTAGCAAAAGTAATAAAAAAATCCACAATTATTTCACGTTGGGACTGTTTTTTGTGAATTTTCCTTTTTTTGATTACGTCAAACTCTGCAAAATTGATAATTAATATTTAAATATGCAAAAAAAAACAGATAATGGCCTCACAGGAGCAGAGAGTAAGCGCAAATCATTTGATTCACGACGTTACCATCGACAGACTTCAACATCTCACGGATCTTTATTTTTTACAATGGAATTGGACGACCTACCTCGAATCTGTATTTGAAGATACAAATGTCACACTGGACGTTGATAACGATCGTGTTATCATAATGGATTTGAACTATCTGCAAAAATTGCCAGTACTTTTGGCTAATACTCCACCACCAACTTTAGGTAAAGTACAATTTGACTTTCTATTTCACGATAAAATTATATTTGTTGACTAAAGGGAAATAATAAAATTGGCAATTATTAAGAATTAAAAAAAAATGAAAATCGACTGAAATTCTTTCATTGCTGTGTTGCGAGTATTTTTTTTTTTGTTTGTTTTTGTTGTTAAAAATAGTGTGTTCATTGCGGAATCAAAATAGCCGCAAGAGCTGATTCAGAGGCCGTCTGGAATTTTTACTCTTAGCATGTTTGTTCTAAGCTATCTTCTCACAAAGAGGCTAAAAAAAGATGGAGAGAAAAAAATTTAGCTCGAGTTTAAAACGCGTTGGTTCTCTCATCGCAATCTAACGGGGCCAAACGCGGGGTCATGAGCTATCTGACCTTACGGGTCGAGCATATTTGTTGTAAAACTACTGTTAAGCTCAAACTGTTAAATTGTACATGTACCAAAGGCGCGAAACGATAAATTCAAATGAGAAATGATAATTAAAAAAAATAATAATAATAATAATTTTAAATTTTTCAGCTCGTTTCGTCTGGTGGAGCGTTTATTCGACCGTCGCACCTTTGACTCTTCAAAAATTTCGTGACCTTGGCTTTCAATTTTCGCAAAAAGTTTTCGGTCTCAAGGAGAAAACGCCACGTTGGAAGGGATGCACCGGAAATGTAAATTCAAATTTTGGTATGGCACTGACTTACGTTTACGTGGAGAATCATTTTAACGAGAGAGCCAAGGAGAAGGTGAGTTTCATTTTCACCCTATGTTTATATTTCTTCATCTCGGAATAATTGTTTTTTTCGAACAGAGGCGAGAATTTTCTTTTTTCCCTCCATCATGGAAGTCTGAAAGATTTAAAAATAACAATTTCGTAAATCTTCTTGAAATAATATACAATTTTCGTTCATAATATATACTCGCGTTTGGATTTTACTTTTTCACAGGCACTAGAAATGTTGCTGGACGTCAGAGCTGCCTTCGACGAAATGGTTGCTGAACTCGAGTGGATGGACGTTGGAACTAGAGCACGTGCGCACAGAAAACTTTACGCCATGAGACCATTTGTTGGCTTTCCTGAATGGGTCACAGATCCTGACAAATTGGCAAAATATTACGAAGGGGTAAAAAAAAAAAATTGCATATTTACGAGTAATCTCATTAAAAAGTCATTATTACAATAATTTATCATTTCTCAGGCTGAAGTCGTCGAGGGAAAATTATTTGAAACTTTTCTCAGACTGACGGACGTTGGGGCTAAAAAAAGTTTAAATAGTTTGCGGGAAAAACCGGATAAAGATCGATGGATATCAACGGGTACGACTGTTAACGCTTTCTACAGCGCAATCCTAAATTCAGTCAGTGAGTAAAGAAATTATTAAAAAAAAAAAGAATTTCATACAATTTTTAATATTTACGAGTGAAGAGTATCAATATTCTTTTTTTTTTAGCATTTCCTGCTGGAATTCTTCATCCACCGTTCTACGGAAATGGATTAGAGTGAGTTTGCATTTCAATTTTTCTTTTTTTTTTTCATTCTCCTGATCGAATAATTTTTTATTTATTAAAAAATTATCCGATGTATAAAAGTTGGCTAATTTTTACATTCTCCATTACAGATCGATAAATTATGGAGCAATGGGAGCTATAATGGGTCACGAATTAACTCACGGTTTTGACGATCAAGGTAAAGATCAAATGATACTAAAAAAAATAATGAAAAACGTTAAATGACAAATCAGTAAATAATAATGATGAAAATTGGGACAATAATGTAAAGGTCGGCGATACGATGAGAATGGCAATGTCCGACAATGGTGGAGTGACGAGACATTGCAACATTATCACGAGAAGGTCGAGTGTATTACCAAGCAATACAGCAACTATCATTTGCCTGAACTGAGTAATAATTTCACGGTGAGTTGTCGCATAATTGTGAAAAATAATAATAATAATAATAACAACAACAAAAAATGATTGCAAATTCTGGCATTATAAAAACCGAACAAATGAGACTTACGTTTCTCTTGCAGGTAAACGGGATAAACACGCAGAGTGAAAATATTGCGGATAATGGCGGAATAAGAGAGGCTTATCGTGCTTATCAGCGACAAAAAGCCAGAAGCACGAGCCAGCAAGCTCTTCCGGGTCTTGCCAATTACAGCGAGGATCAATTATTTTTTCTCGGTTTTGCACAGGTAAAAATTGCAATTTTTTTCGTTTTCTCCATCACGTTAAAAATACTAGAATATAGCGAAAAAATTATTATTATTATTATTTTATAGGTTTGGTGTGGAAATTACACGAATGGAGCTCTAAAATCAAAGCTCATCGAGGGTGTTCACGCACCCAATCATTTCAGAGTAATCGGTACATTGTCCAACAATGCTGAATTTGCAAAAGCCTGGAGTTGTCCACTTGGCAGTCCCATGAATCCTCCGCACAAGTGCATTTTGTGGTAAAAAAAAATTGTTACCAATTTTTTTTTTTTTTTTTTTTTTACGCAATAACGATGAAAAGATCGAAGTGTGTGAAGTGACCAATTTGTAAATAGACTGAAGTATAGAATTTGTAAATAATTAATTTTACTCTCATAGATAATTTTGTTCAAAAATTTATACTCTGTAAATATTATATACAGATTACAATTAAAAACAAATGAAACAAAAAAAAAAAACGAAATTATCGACGTTTCCGATGTGTATAATTTTCTTTCCAGGAACATATTGTCGTGAAAACTCATTTTCTAGCATACATCGGGAATTCATCATCGCGGACTAGTTCGCTTGCTATCGCGATAATTTCTTCTTCTTCGTTTTCGATGGAAAACCTGTAGTCGCGTTGGAAATAGCATTTTGTTGTTTACTCTTCTTCAATACGGGCTTACTTGGCTTTTCGATAGTCGCCACTTTCTTTGGCTTTTTCTTCTTCTTGTTTTTCGTCTCGATTGAAGCTACATCGTGATCGATTAATTTTTCATTTCCGGTTTTGGGCACCGTATCGTTTGTAAATGTTTTCGTGACTTCTCTTTTTGTTTTTTTCGCGGCTGTTCTTTGTACCGACAAGCTTCTCTTATTTTTCGGCAAAGCTACAATTTCCGGTACAACTTTTTTCATTTGCTTTTTCTTCTTGTTCGACGATTCATTAATTTCCAACGCGACTTCCGCTTTTCGTTTTATTCCGGTTAATTTTTTCTTTCCCTTTTTCTTATTTTTGCCGATTTCCCTGGGATTCTCGTCACCCTCGTCCTCGACGATAACTTCCTGTCGCATTCTAAAAACATTTTTCCTTATATTCTCAACCTGTTTCTCATTTTTTGGTTCTTCTTTCTTTACAGTCAAATCCGGACAGGGTTGAGTGAGCGTTATGCAAGTTATTCTCACACCGCAAGTAGCACGGGACAAAAAATTTAATTTTTTCTTCCCATAATGCCAGAGTTTTATTTCACCGGAGCTCGAAGCGGAAATGAGATAATTATTTCGGTGTGCGAGACATTTGACTCGTACATCGTGTGCCTCGATCTCTACTGTATTCAAGTTCGCGGTTAGATCGTAAAAACTTATTTTTCCATCCTCGTGGCCAATTGCTAAAATATCATCTTTGATGAATTCGACACAAACGACACGAGAGTCGAATGAAATTTCTGCGCATAAGCCAGCAGTCTCGATGGAATAGACGTCGATTTTAGTATTTGAGACTATCAAGTATTTCTCACCATTTGGACTCCAGCGAATTAACGTCACGTTTTTTGCCTCTAATTTCAATCTTGGCACGAGATTCGTGGCATAAGCTTGTCTACCTTTGACGAGGTTCCACGTTCTTAAAACTCCGTCTCCGCCTGCCGACATTGCTAATTTTCCCGTGGGATGAACCGCGAGTGCATTTACCGAATTTCCCTTGTGTGGAGCTATCCAATGTTTCTCCAATACCCAATTGCCACATCTAACTATTCCAATACTCCCATCATTACTGGCTGTTAGAATGTGTGATGCATCGGGTGTAAAAGTTATGCAATTGACGGTATCTAAAAAAAAAATGTCTAATCAATAAATAATTCCTAACTTGCGATAAAAAATATTCGGTAAAAATGGAGTTTTTATGAGAAATTTATCGCAAATTATTCGATTCGCTACTGCGAAACCGGATCGACACGATCCTGGTGGCGAAAACCGGCACTATTAGATTAGCTATTTTCTTGGACAGGAGAGCACCAAATTGTCTATTTTGATCATGTATGACCTTAAATTATACTTTTATTAATTAATATGGACATTTTTCGGCAATATCCGTCACAGCTAGTTCGATCGGAATAAAAGTCTTGGAAAACCGATAATATCACATAATCGGATCATTATTTCATCGTATTATCACCAAAATGTTCTTGCCAGCAAATCAGATCTCATTGTTCAATCGTTTTCCGTGCAAAAAATTGCTATTAGCAGTAATTTCGTACGAAAAATAGTGTGTACTGTATATGGAAGCTACCGGTTTTTGCCGCTACGATCGTGGCGGTCGCTTGCTAAATTTTCTCCAGGCAATTGGAGCATATTCGGAAGATTTGCATGAAAAATATTTTTCGTTTAGATATAATAGACTATGTATTACCACTGTGATGCATCAGTCTGCCTGATTCTATCCGATAACGCATGTCGTAGAGATAAACAGAATCATCAGCCCCTGCTGATGCAAGATAATGCCTGCTGCTTGCCACAGTTCGTATACTGGCTAAATGACTATGAGTTGCAAAACTTTTCTCTAAATTGTATTTCTGCAAGTATGATATTAAAAAAAAAAAACAAATGTATAACTCTAGTTCGTTGACAATTAACTGAAACGGTGAATAACCTCTGATAAATTTTATAATGAAAATATGTACTCACACTGCCGACATTGTTAACTTTGTAACCGAGCAAAAATTGCTCGTACGTGCCGACGATTATTTCAAAATCAACAGCCATTTTGCGAACAATCGGCTAATTACACTTTTATTAATAATCGGCTATCGTTGATTCTTAATAGAAAAAACACGTGCACATCTTTCACCACGAGTGCGTCAACAAAATACAAATGTCGCGACATGGAGGGGGGTGTTTTCGATCGAGCCGCTAACGGTGGTGGAGGTGAACTACGTGCGTGTAGGAATGTAGACTATTCACGTCGGTACAACAGGGATACTGTTAAGGGCGCGAAACAAATTCTTCCAAATTTGGGATGGTCAGTATATTATTGACAAAAGCAAATTATCTGGGCCATACCAGTGCATACCAGTTGTGTCGAAATAAAGTCCAATTTGCAACAATATAGTTGAAAAATGTTTTACTATCGGAAAACTATTCAAGAAAGTTTTAAATTGTGTGTGTAAATACAAAATAATGACAGGTAGTTTTACTTGAATAAAATAGAGCATCTCGTTAAAAGACTGGATATATTTAAAAATCTGAAGTAATTCACTAAACAGCTTTTCCGCTTACAAAGGGGCACAATTTTGAAAAATTCCACATACTCAACGGAAAAAAGTAGCTATAGAGCGGTGGAGACTACGTCACATTAAGTTTATGTATATATATATAAAATTAAAAAATGTAACTTTCTTTTTAATTACTTGGCGTCGAGAAGCTGCCGCGTCTTTTGATGAAATATAATGTCGAATTATTTTTCAATACAGCTCTAGTTCACCCATGTGGTGTAGGCGTAAAGAATATCTGCGTGCGAGAGAGTAAAATTCCGTACCGAAATAAATACACGTATTCCCCCTCTCCATTCGAAAATAAGAGATAATGAGAATTTTAGGTATTAGAGAGCGAAACCCGTATGGTACGGCTGACAACGCAAAACGTACGGAAAGTAATAAACACGAGAAGCGATAAAGCGGAGGCGCGTCGCGTCAGTTTTATCTCGTCATTGCTCTGATAAGGAATAAAATTATTAGTGCCGATCATTGAGTATAAACATGGTGCATGTTAAGATAAATGAAACGAGCGTTAAAGATATAAGATTTCCAACGTCTCTTTACGCGGATGGAAGCGATGCCATAGTAAGAAATATAAAATAATAACAATTGATAAAAATAAAAAACTAATTAAATAAGGGAGAGTAAAGATGCAATTTCAATAATATAGCATACTGATCCCGATTATTCTTGCGCGTACGTGACATTGAGAGGTCGTCTCGGTGTTGACGTTTTCGAAGGTTTTGGACTGACGTTTACCCTCGGTCGAGGAACGGAAATTGGTAAAGTCCAGAAAAATTTCTAATCGCGATAAACTTTTCGACGCAAGTAGCACTTTAAATTCTACATTCTAGAGTTAATAAAAGAGATAAGAAAATAAAAATTGATTGACTTGCCGGCAGTCGTAGAGGCATGCAAAGCTGTGCTGAGAATGGTCGAAGGTCAATACATCGATGTAATATTTCAAGATTTTGCTGGCTTTTGGAGAAAACTTACTAGCGAATCTCAGCTCAGATGGGTACGTGTAATAACCCTTAAATATGTACTCATTGTAAGGATGAATTGAAAAAAAAAAAAAAAATTTGCAGATTGGGCCAGAAAAAGGTGTGACGCATTTAGCTGCAGCAGCGGTAATAAATGCATTGTGGGATTTGTGGAGTAAATGTAGAGGTAGATCAGTTTGGAAATTATTGGTCGAAATGTCGCCGGAAGAATTGGTCTCAACGATAGATTTTCGCTATATGTGAGAAAATGGAAAGACAAAAAAATATATCTTTTTCCTTTTGTTTGAATATTTTAAATTTTTAAATTTTACGATTATTGCAGTACCGACGTTATAACTAAAGACGAGGCTATAGCGATTTTAAAAGATCGACAATCCGGCAAGGAGGAACGTGAGAAAATATTGTTAGAGAAAGGATTGCCAGCTTACACGACCCAAGTAGCATGGATGGGATATACGGATGAGCAAGTTCGACGTCTTTGTCACGTTTATCTTAGTCAGGGTTTTACAGCATTTAAGGTCAAAGTTGGACGAAATTTGCACGACGACATAAGACGATGTAAACTCGTGCGGGAGGCAATTGGCAATGATAAAAAACTCATGATCGACGCTAATCAAGTCTGGGACGTTGAGGAGGCGATTTCGTGGACGAAACAATTGGCAGAGTTTAATCCCTGGTGGATCGAGGAGCCAACATCGCCAGATGATATTCTCGGTCATGCGAGAATCGCCGATGCTTTGCGTCCATTGGGAATTGGCGTTGCCACCGGCGAGATGTGCGCAAATCGCGTCATGTTCAAACAATTTTTGCAAGCAAAAGCGATTGATTTTTGTCAAATTGATTCGGCGAGAATTGGAGGTGTCAATGAAATTCTCGCTGTTTACCTGATGGCTTATAAACTTGGAGGTAAATTGGCAAGAGGTTTTTAGCAACGAGGATCATTTTCAGTTCAATTTTTTTTTTACTCCCTTTCTTTGTTGCTTCATTTTTTTTTTACAGTTCCGGTTTGTCCTCACGCCGGTGGCGTCGGCCTCTGCGAGATGGTCCAACATTTACAAATGTGGGATTTTGTTTCTCTCAGTGGAACGACGGAAAATCGAATTATCGAATTTGTCGATCAACAACACGACCATTTTGTAAATCCTGCTATTGTTAAAAATGCTCATTACGTTCCATCAAATTCTCCTGGCTACTCCACCGAATTGAAGGAAGAGAGTATTCTCGATTACGAATATCCGAGAGGCAGAAAATGGCAGAGCATGTTCGAGGAAGGAATTTTTCAAAGACCTCAAGAATAATTGGTCATAAACGCTACTAAAAAAAATATTCCGTATCGTTTTTCTCTCCGATTGAAATATTATAATAACAGATATATCGTAAAAATGATTATTCATTAAAAAAAAAAAAAAAAAAAAAAACATCCCTAACAATTCCTACATACTATAGTTGAGCCTGGTATGTTTTGCTCGTGTGCATTTGTGAGTCTATATTTTTAACCCATTTTTTCATTAGAGATGATTTTTTATTCAGTTGAACTGAATTAACTGATTGGCCGGAAACGGGACTTGACATAATCACTCTGTTGGAGAAAAAAAATTAAATTCATGTATTGAGGTGTAAGTTAGAATTTACAAATGATAAAAATATAAAGAAAATTTTACTCACACTCACGAACCAAAACGAGTCTGGTTTGAACATGAGCCTTTGTACAAATCCCATATTTTCAACGGGTGCAATCACGTGGAGATGCAAATGATGAACTGTGGTGAAAGGTGGCCAGTGAAATCCTGTTCGAACTGAGGAAAGTTCGATTCCCTGCTGGGCGCAAACGACTTCGACCGTATCGACGAGTTTGTCAACTGAAAGTGCCCAAATATCGTTATAATTTAATTAAAAAAAAAAAAAAAACATAAGAATGTTTATCTACAGAAAAATTGCATTGGATACGTTCAAATTTGCGCGTTTTTACCGACCGATATCCACAATTTTCGTATTACCATAATTTACTTTTTCTACTATTTCTAAACGATAATAATAATAATAACAAAGGAATGTTTAATTTTACGTACAGAGAGGTTCATCATCCGGTTTCAATTCTTTAGCACTAGAAATATGAACTTTTGGTATAATTAGATAATGATGCGTTGATGCGGGTTTTATGTCTTTGATGCAAATTACATCGTCATCCTAAATAACAAAATAACGAGAATAAGAGAACGATCGATTGTTTAATTTTTTTTTTTCCGACGCAACAATAAACTGCGTGTGACAAAAGTAATAATAATAATAATTATTACCTCGTAAACACTTTCAGCAGGTGCTTCGGATTTGAGAATTTTGCAAAAGACGCAACTTTCGTCGTACATAGCGGCCATTTTAATAATTATTTTAAGTAAATATAAACACACACGATTAAATAAAAATTCTATATGACAGAGAAAAGCGATTATTCGTCAACTGTGGCAGTGAATTTGGTTCAACGTTTGACATTGAACTGCCCAAAGCTCGCCATAACCAAAGTGTCAGACGGTCGATTGTCGACTGCTAGAATGGGAAATAGAGGCATTGCGGCGGCGCCACGGCGCTCGCACGGCGCATGCGCGGTGCGCTGTCATAAATTCACCGGAAATCAGATCAAAATCTGCAATCGGTGCGTTTGATAGACGTCCATGATGGATTAACATTACCAGGTGTATCTGCACATTATTTTTTTTCGTGAGGAAAATTTACGAGAGGAAAATCGATTGGGATGAAACACACGGTACAGTTGCGTTAAATTTTAATTTAAAATATATAAACTGTACATTTATTTATCATTAATATATATATATTCATTTATATATATATATATATATATATATATATATATATATATATATTTATAGATTTATATTTTGTATTACTTCTTATACAATGTATAGTAGCTGTGAGCTTGATAAATTAATAGTGTTGTAACGTATATTGTGATATACGCGCGGCAGTTGAGCCGCGAGGCCATCGCCAGATTTTTTTTTTTCCTATGGAAAAGAAAAAAGAAAAATAAAATAATCGGTTTGATCGGAGCCCCCTTGTTTTCCGGATGCTCTCTGCGATGCTCGCCGGCCTTCAAAATTGTTCGTCCATAAAAAAAAAAAAAAAAACATCGAAAATCAATTGCTTATCATGATTAAATCTCTCGTACCCTATTCAGTCCATCCTACCGACGTACGACAAAAAACACAAACGACACGCTTCTCTCTCTCTCTTTTTTTTTCGATTGATGCATTCTTCGCGTTCGTACTGTTTGTTTCTTTTTTTTTTTGTGATTTTTCGTTTTTTTTTTTCTGCTCAAAATGTACTGCTTCTTTGAGAAGTTTGCGTATTGATAAAATTGCCATATCGAACAGCTAATTGCTCTGGAAGACGATCAAATAAATATTTAGAAAACGAGCCGGCCTTTGTTTTTTTTTTTTTAAATTCATCTCTTGCACTCGTGCACATTATTTTTTGTTTTCCTTGAAACACAAAAAATATAATTCCGCGTGACGATTTTTTCTTTCCTTCATTTTGTTTTGTTTTTTTTTTGTTTTTCATCCGTCACTCGGGACTTATACGCGCACATTTCCCTGGAACTTAATTACGTGTTATTCGACTTTCTTTCCTGTCTTGTACGTAAAAAAAAAAACTTTCATCAATTATTGCCTAGGAGTCGACGAGTTATTCGTTTCTGTGTAATTAAAAAAAAAAATGATGGAAAAAAAAAATGAAACGTGACTCGAACGATAATTATGTAAAAAAAAAAAAAAAAAAATTGGTAATCCGCGAGTACCTTACGTCGGATTAGTTGCAACGCCCTTCTGGACCAGTCTCTTTTGTACAGTCTACTCAAACAAAACAATTATGATTAATTAATAATAAAAAAAATATAGAAAAAAAAAAAAAAAACAAAGAACAATGATATATAAGTTATCTGCCTTGCGTATACTTTTCGCATATCGTCTCGTTGGCCCCCTAGGCACCCTTTTCATTTTTCATTTAAAAAGATACGAAAAGATATTTCGCGGTGACTCTCAGTCCCGCCTGTACAAATTTTCTTTTTTTTTCTTTTTCATCTCTCAATCTCTGTGTTGTTGTTCTTTTTGCATTATAAATAATCCTTACGTTAGGAAATTAATGAAAAAATTTCTTATCCCGAATGTATACACACATCTCGCCCCTCTCTCTCTCTGTCCCTCTCACAGTTAATCCTTCCTAATACTGCAAGTGTACCTTAGACACCGTTATTGTTCTTGTTTCTCGCGATACGTTCATTCAGACTCGGTGAGTCCAAAAGACAAACGAATACGCGACAGAACGATGTATTTTTTTTTTTGTTCGGAATCACATCCCGGATCTTTAAATAGTTAAAAATTTATCAAATTGTTTGTTCGTATATTTTGTTGCTTTTTTTTTTTTTTGCTTATTGCGCGAGCAAATTCGTCGAACTCGTTCTTGTTAATTTTTTTTTCGCTCACTCGCGAACCGTCTCGATACTCCTCGAGTTACCGATAGAAAAGAAAAAAGAAAAAAAAAACAAGCAACGAGTTTATCAAACGAAAGTTTTTGAACGGCGAGAGACGCTCGCTCAAAATTCAGTCCACGTAGCTGCCCAGACTACTTTTTTTTGTTTTGTTTTGTTTTTTTAATCAACTTTATCGACGAACGTGTTTAATTTAGTCGCGAGGGAATGGGACAACGTTCGCGCTAGTCCAGCAGATGTTCTGGCCTAGTAAAGGGGTAAATTTCAGCTGCCCTGATAGGGCATTTGATCGGGAAGAGATGTCGAATGATTCTGATGTGGGCTCTGGTGCGAATGAAAATGCGGATTGCTGCCATCTTGTGACATCTCACTGACCACAGGATCCTCGTATTTGCCCCTCTTGAAGCGTCCATAGAGCGACGAGTAAGGAAGATTGTAGTGTATCGCAGCTTGATTTATGCTCATGTGACCCAATCTGACGATGGAAACGTGAGACAATTAGCGTCTCGATTTAGAAAACTTGACGAAAATGCGTGTTTTTTTATTTATTTATTTATTTATTTCTGGTTAAATTTTATTTATTTTTTATCATTTTTTTTTATTTTCATAATTTTTTTTTTATATTTTTGTTTGTTTGTTTTTATTGGCGATATTGAAACAATAAATGTGTTCAGCCTCCGTACCTTACAGACTCGAGCGCCTCGGTCATCGCGTCTTCGCTCCAAGGTGTTGGATTGCTTCGACTCAATTCTATGCCCTCTCTCTTGCATCTACCATAAAGCGTACCGGTGGGAATTCCAAATTCCGTCGAAGCTCGCTGTACCGATGTTTGACCCGATCTAATAGCCTCAAGGGCACGATCAAGATCAGCTGGTGCCCATGTCGTTGGACTTGCGTTAAAAGGCGCAGCAAGCCTTATTCCCTCTCTCCGAGCAATTTTGTAAAGCGTACTAGACGGTATGCCAAAAGCTTTTGATGCTTTGTTCGCTGATATCGTACCGGTTCTCAGTGCCTCCAGTGCATTATTCAGACTCTCGTCGCTCCATGATTTTGTTGGACCATCCTTTTTCGGTGTATCGATGCCCAATCGGTGAGCTCGTTGCCACAGTGTCGTTGAGGGAATTCCAAAAGTTGCTGAAAAAAAAATTTTACGCAAATATAAAAAAATTACACACGAGTCAGCAATGAGTAAGGTATTTTTTTTTGTTTTTTACACCAACCTGAGGCTTTTGTTAGGCTCATATCGTGATTTCTGAGTGCCTCAAGTGCCGCGTCCATGTCCTCTTGCGTCCATGATTTTGAGCCATGATGATGCGAACCGGAGCCACCACCTCGTGAATTATTTTCACCCGAGTCCGAATGTACGGAACTACCCGATGGCATTAGGCCCAATAATTCCGGTGTTATCATCATCATGTTGTCATTTTCGGCAGCGTGTTTTGAGCTGACACTCGCACGGTCAGACATGTGACTGTCAATGTCAATCGTATCTGAGGAATCCATCGTGTGTAATGTCTCGAATTTTATCTTTACACTATCGCAATTTTGTATATCTGCGGGGGAAACAAAAAAAAAAAAAAAAAAAAAAAAAACAATAACGAAAAGGTCACAAAAATTGTTTTTTTTTTTCATGAGTTTTGGGGGTGGGACTGTGAGAAAAAAATAACAAAAATATTCCGATTAATGCTCAGACGCGTTTTTGTCGAAAGAACGATACGATCCGCGCACGTGAAACCATACCGATTGTCGGCTGAGCGTTAAACAAGACTGCGTGGGCCGCGTTCACCAACGGAGCAAAGCAAATCTAATCACGAGCAGTTAAGCCCGATTAGACCAATTATTCCGATTCCCTCCCCCGGACTAATGAGCGTTACACACTACCGTGCTGCTGCTGTTGCTGCTGCTTCTGCTGCTCTCTTTTATAAACGTATAATCTTCAAATTCTTTCGATTCGTAGCATTTACCCTCTTTCGCCCCTTGACTGTCCACAGTTCATCAGTCACCCAAAATGGCGCGATAAGAAAAAAGCGATTTTACAAAAAAAAACAAATTCTCAGATAATTCAGCGTTCGTCAATCTTCCAAAATGGCGCCATAAGTAAAGCGGCGCGATTTTTTTTTTCTTTCGAGTCCGTCGATCGCTCAAAATGGCGCGATAACAAAAAAAAAGATTTCACAACAAAATCAAATGGCACAATGAATATATATTTTTTTCACAAATGATACATACCCGTTGAATGATGATCGTTGTCACGAAGATGCGTTATCGTCGTACCAACGAGAGTTGCGCTTGGTGGCGTTGGCTGTGTCTCAGGCGGCAAATCTACTTCTCCAGGATCCGGATGATGACCGTAATGACCTAGACCTGTGTGACAGAACATGTCACCTTTTTATTCCAAGTGAAAAGGGTCTGTCCCCACGGACCCCGCAATGTGGATAAACGCCCCGTACCTGTTGTACGATTTCCGAGAGATATATCTTCGTATTGTGGCAAATTTGTGGCAATTTCAATTTCGATTTAAAAAAATTATAATTTAATAATGGAAGAATTTGAAATTTTTAATTCATGCAACTATTTCGCAGTGAAATTAATAATTAAAAAGAATTAATAATAATAATAGAAAAGATTTGAGGAAAGTATTGATTAATTTATACATATATATATATATATCTCTCGTTATATCGCTGAAAATTCAGGTACGAGGCGCAATGTGTATCGTAAGATTGGCTTACCGTTATTGTTGTTTGTACCGTTACCGTTGTTGCTGTCGCGCTGGCAGGATTCCAGGACTATTGATGGTGCATCCGCGCCACACTCTTCATCCTCCGTCTGCCAGTCACCTCTGTGATTCTGTGCGTAACATCCGGTAAAAATTTAATTCATTTTTCTCATGTACATAAGATACGATAATTACTAAATATAGATAATAAATAATAAAAGGAAGCAGAGAAATACTTTTTGTGTCTCGCAAATTAATGATTTTTTGCTATATGGCGAGAAAAAAAAAAAAAGACATCTTATTTTCTCCGTCTCACTAATTAATGATTTTTATTATGGCAAACCTCTTTGTTGTTGTCACGGCCGAGGCCTTCGATATTGTGCACCTCCTCTTTGTGCTTGTCGTAATGACGTGGATCTGTACTCGTTGGTCGTGGCTCGAAGCTCGTTCTTTGCCTCTTGTAACGCGGATGATGCCTCTTTAATTTTGTATAATTTAGCCTCGTAGCCGTTGAATCCCTCGGTGGTGGTGAACTCAGGCTAACTGAGGGCGGTACTTCTCGGCTCTCCGGGACCTCGCAGAGGCCCTTAATTTTCAACTGGTCGGCCGTCTTCAGCAAGGACTATTTTTTTTTTTTTTTTTTTTTTTAAACAAGCAAAACAAAAAAAAATACAAAAATTAGACTCAATCAAGTACCACATTGAGATTGTAGAATATACGAGGGAGAAAAAGTCTCGGGCTCAATCATCAGAGCCATTACAATCAGGGGAATGACATTTTTCTCAAGGAAAGCGAATGTGCTGGAATAATAATTTCGTAAAATCGACTGCAATCTCAATCATTTCAGACCTCATCATGGATCGTTTCGTGGAAAATTAAGGACAACAAAAAAACAATCAAAAATCACGAAAAAAAATATCTCAAATATTTTAACAATACGTTTTCCATACTTTTCACACACATTATATTATATTTTCTTCTGATCCGAAGATTTGAATTTCCATCTAGAATGTATCTAGTCAGGATGCAAACGAGAGATGGAAGTCGAGAATGAAAAAAAAAAAAAAAAAAAAAAAAATGAATGGGGTTGAAGGGGGTGAAGAAAAAAGTAGAAGAGAAAAGTTAAGGCCGTCGAGAACAGCGAAGAGATTCGTTTCTGGTGCGTGAAAGCCGGTGCGCTGCTCGCAGTTCTTTAATCAAGCCCCGGAGGGTGGAGGGTGGAGGGAGAGGAGGAGGCTTCGCGATTAGTCGGGAGTTGGCAGCAGCACCACCACCACCACCAGACGAGGGTGAATTTTCGAGGTGTAACGGGGATTTTCGAGACTGTGAGTTGAGGATGGAGGAGGATGAAGGCGCGGCGAGGGGGAGGCGGAGGGGGGGGAGGGATAAAGACACACCGATCGTATTCGCGAGTGGAAAGAGCAGCCAAAAACATCCATCAGAAAGAATTCTTTTCCGATACTGCCCCCACCGCCCCAATACCTAACCGGAAGTGACCAAATACATTGGCGAATTTATAAAGCTCATTTGTTTTTTTTTTCCTTCGCATACTAATTGAATTGCAAATGAAAATTTTACGAACAATTCGATATTAAAAAGTAAAATAATTTATTGATTAATGGCAAAAAAAAAAAAAAGAAAAAGGCTCTCTGGAATGTATTTGATGCAAATTCTCGTTGCCAAATTTCTCATCTCGTCTGTCTCGACGGCCCTCAACGCCAGATGGCGCTTTCGTCGTCGTTCAATCAAACGGGCGGGATAAAGGGGCGAAATAGGGTTAAAAAAAACGGAAAAAAAAGGGAAGAGAAGAGGAAAAATAAAGAGGAGTAAAAAAAAAAAGACGAAGCAACGTCGACGACAGCGAGAACATGCTCGAGGACCGGGAAAGCGGGAGCGGAATCAGCGCACACAAAACGGTGATGGAAGGGGTTGAGAGGGGAAGGGATGGTGATGGTTTTGTACGGCAGTAGTCTCGTCGTTTGTCGACGTCGTCGGGCGTCGATGCAACTAGATGGGGTGGTGACCGGCAACACCAGCCACTAGCCCAGTATGCATGTGCGTGTGTTTTGTATGCCCAAAATCATAAGGGCGTATGTCGTTTTGGTTTCATAATGAAATATGCGCCCTTATCATTTTTCACAATTGATATCTGTATATCTATATCTATATATCTATATCTATATATCTATATCTATATATCTATATCTATATATCTATATCTATATATCTATATCTATATATCTATATCTATATATCTATATCTATATATCTATATCTATATATCTATATCTATATATCTATATCTATATATCTATATCTATATCTATATATCTATATCTATATATCTATATCTATATATCTATATCTATATATCTATATATCTATATCTATATATCTATATCTATGTATCTATATCTATATATCTATATCTATATATCTATATATATATTTATGTGACAAGATGAGTATGGGCGTACATCAGGTTCGTTGCCAGTGATGGGTGAGAGGGAAAGAGGAAAACCCCCGCGTCGACCACCAGCCAGAGTCTCCAAGCACACCCAATCAATACTTAGGGTTCAAGGGCATCGCCCGGTACGACCAATTATCCCCGGACTAATTGGCGCGAAAGAGGTGCAAAAATCCTCCCCTCGACTATTCTCCTCGCGATATATCATAGATGTGTGAAAAAGAAGAAGAAAAAAAAAAAAAAAGAAACAGAGCCGGAAAAAAATTCCGCACTTCTGGTCTCATACATCGAGATTCAATTTTATCTTCTCCGTGAATCAACTGTGAGCATTCTTTGTCCAAATTTAGATATTGAGAGAAAAAAAAAAGACGGTCCATGACATTTGACAAAAAATCTTTTCTTTTTTTTTTTAATGATTTTTTTTTATCACGAGAATACAAAATGGCGATTTATCTTTGACAAGCTTGTGAAGGAGGATTTGATGATCGATGAATTTTTTTTTTATATATCGAAATGATAACAAATCGCGTATCCAAAGGAAGTTTACACTTGGAAGAGAAAGGAAAAGTGTGAAATAAATAAGGGCATATGCTCGAATGGTTCACTAGCAACTTGCAACAGGTGTAAATCCGTGAAAAGAGAGAAATGTATATATGTATATACTGGCGTATAAAAGTCGTTCTATCTCTCTCTCTCTCTCTTTTTTCCTCGCCATTCTCAGAGAAGACCCTCGACGATTTTTCCAAGTTAGAGAGAAGAAATGAAAGACCGAATAAAGTATGTGTGT
Source organism: Dyspetes luteomarginatus (assembly GCA_963669185.1). Classification (NCBI taxonomy): domain Eukaryota; kingdom Metazoa; phylum Arthropoda; class Insecta; order Hymenoptera; family Ichneumonidae; genus Dyspetes; species Dyspetes luteomarginatus. The sequence continues at coordinate 3,956,544 of OY769903.1, forward strand.
GTGTGTTTGTGTTTGTATACATACACACACATATATATATAGACACAAACAGCAGAGAGCGAAGAAAAGTGAAAAGGGAAAGGTTTTTCCTCCGATCTCTTTTTCTTTTTTCACGGTGTGTTCGAGCACGCGATCCTTTTTCCACCGTTACGAGAACGCGCGCGTGTTGGTGGTAGCAAGCAAAGAGTAAAAGTGGTGGAAAGTCGTTTGGTTGGAGAAACGTGAACGAGCACGAAGCTCGGATAAAAAGAGAACGAGGAATATAAGAATGAAAGTGAGAGCGACCAGGGTAAAAAAGGACGAAACGAGGAAGTAAATGGCGGTGTAAGGGAAGGGGGTAGGAGAGGCGAAAAGGAGGAAGAAGAAGATGGCAGCACGGAAATGATTCTAGTATCTCGTTTTATCTCTCTCTCTCACTCTCTCTCTCTCTCTTTCTTTCTTTCTTTCTTTCTGCCTCTCTCTCTCTCTCTCTCTTTTCACTTTCTCACTTCTTGCCCTCTTTCACGCTACTCGACTATTACGAATACGGCGTCATAACGGAATTGATAATGTAACTGGCAGCGCGTCGTGGCAAGAAAACAATCTTCTCTCTCTCGCTCTTTCTCGTTCTTCTCCTCCCCCCCTCCCAACCAGCCCCTCTCACGGGGGATCGCACACCGAGACTGTACGTAAACCTTCTTACTGAATGGAGCTACGACGACGACCCCTTTTGCACCACGTGCTCTTCTCTTCTCTCTCTCTCTCTTATACTCTCGCTCTCTCTCTCTCTTATACTCTCGCTCGCTCTCTCTCTCTTGCTCTATCGCGAAGCTCCTGAGTATGCGTGAATGGTTAGAAACGAAGGTACAAGTTCTAGGAGCGATTTAATACTCGTAAGAATATGAGAATCAGGTCATAGACTTTTTATAGCCAGTTGACTCGATTTTTATATCCATTTCGATATAATTGATGATTATTGATTGAAATGATTTTTCTTTTTTTCGAGATTTTCGTCAACAAAAAAAGCTTTTTAACGCGATTCGTTAGTGAACTAATTTACCAATTAAATTCATGCTGAATTATAAACATTATTGTTATTGTTAATGAATAACTGGACAACAAAATAAGTTCGTGTAATTATGATAACATTTTTGTGCCATTCTCTTTGTTCGAGTGCCTGTGAGCGGTTTTAGTGAGTGTAGATTATTATTATTATTATTATTATTATTATTATTATTATTATATTGATGATTATTATTATTATTACGTAGATTGTATTTTCGGACATTTCTGAAATATCAAACAATTATCATCAAATATCGAAAGAACGATAGAAAATTCGTATAATTATGATAAAATTGCTGAAAAGCTCAAATAATATTAAAATTGTATTTTAGTGTAGTTGAGATTGTCAGGCCGGTTGAGAATTTTTGTTTTTTTCAATCCCCACTGAGTGGACTTATTGCGGCTTGGCTAGATCAAACGAAATCTATGGGCAATTCCCTTTATTCGAGTGTCTCTGTGACTGCCTGTGACAATTATGTCGATTGTATTTTAATCTACTTATAAATTATTAGAAAATTATCATTCAATAATAAAACAAACGAAATAATTTTTTTATGATAATAAAAAAAATTATTGAGAAGCTAAATTAATAGTAAAATTGAATTTTGGTATACTTGAGATTTTCCTGTCGAGAATGTTTTTTTTTTCTTTTTTCAACGATTCGTATAAATTTTTGTGACTGCGTCGGCAAGCAGCAGCAGAGCTGAGTGGACTTATTGGGACTCGGCTAAATCAAACGAAATCTCTGGGCAATTCCCTTTATTCGAGTGTCTCTGTGACTGCCTGTGACAATTATGTCGATTGTATTTTAATCTACTTATAAATTATTAGAAAATTATCATTCAATAATAAAACAAACGAAATAAAATTTGTATGATAAAAAAAATTATTGAGAAGTTAAAATAATAGTAAAATTGGATTTTGGTGTACTTGAGATTTTCCTGTCGAGAATGTTTTTTTTTTTTTTTTCAACGATTCGTATGAATTTTTGTGACTAACTCCGTCGGCAAGCAGCAGCAGCAGCAGCAGCCACAATATTGAGAGTCTCAAAAATGAGAGAAAAACACAACGGCGTCTCCGGCGAGCCCGAGAGTCACAACGTGTCCAAGAATGTTTACGAAACGTGCGAAGGAAAGAGGCTTGATAATGCGAGTGCGAGTGAGAGAAAGGGCGCAATTTTTAGAGGAGGAAAGAGACGCGAGGGTTCGGTGGAACTGTGACACGAGAACGACGCGCGATTTTGCAGGAGGCGCAAGAGGCAGACGTTTCCGAGGGCCCTCGTAAAGTCACTTCCTCGGCACTTTGGCCGTGCGGCGAGGCGGTTTATGTGTGTGCGTGCGTTGTATATTTGTGTGTGCGCGCCCGGCGAAACGCGGGAGGACAGAGAGAGAGAGAGAGAGAGAGAGAGAGAGAGAGAGAGAGAGAGAGAGAGAGAGAGAGAGAGAAGAGAGAGAGAGAGAGAGAGAGAGAGAGAGAGAGAGAGAGAGAGAGAGAGAGAGAGAGAGAGAGAGAGAGAGAGAGAGAGAGAGAGAGAGAGAGGGAGAGAGAGAGAGAGAGAGAGGGAGAGAGAGAGAGGAGCAGAGAGAGAGAGAGAGAGAGAGAGAGAGAGAGAGAGAGAGAGAGAGAGAGAGAGAGAGAAAGAGAGAGAGATTGAGTGAGAGGGGAAAGAAGAGAGGCAGGAAAGCAACCTCCCCGTCGCGGGCTCATCGTCTCGCGAGCGGGGCACTGTGCACAGCTTTCGCCCGGCAAACGTGCCGAGACGGGGCATCGTCCAGACTCTAAGCCTGCATGCAAAACTTGATTCGGCTCAAAACTCATTTAATTTTTCTTACGCCCAATTTTCCACAAATTCTCATAATTCTTTTGCCTTGTCACGTTTTTTTTTTGTAGTTCGAAAATAATATTAAGAAAATCATTAAAATATATTAAATACAATTAGTATAATAATTTTTTTTATTTCTCGATTTTTCGTAATTTTTTTGTCGTCACTTTTTATTATAGAAAATTAAGCACAAGCCTCGAAATAAGGATAAAAAAATTATTAAAAAATATCATACACAATATATATATATATATAGTATGATTTAAGACACAAAGAAAGGCACTGAGGACGCTTGGACTAATTGTAAGATACGATATATGCTCGAGAGACGCGCCGAGGCTTTTGCCGACGGAATGGTTAAAATAAAAATGAAATTGAAAAATGAAAAACCGGTGTCGGCTACAATTACTACAACAGTACTATCATTGTAACATTGTGTACTGTTATCATATTTTGTACTGATATAATTCACTCGACACTCTTTATCGCTTGACACTTTCTACGAACTCGATGGGCAAAAAGAATCACATAACCTCGTTCACCAACACACAGAAGACGCGGTACGCGTGTGAATGCGGCCGATATATATGTATATATGTATCTCTCTTTCTCTTTTTCTTTCTTTCTCTCTCTCTCCTTCTGTCTCTCTCTCTCTCTATATATATATATATATATATATGCATTTACGTTACTACTCGTAGAGAGCGGAAAAGGTCAGACAAGGCCGAAACGGGAAAGCGCGAAGATGAGAAAGACACGAGAGAATGAGATAGGGAAGAAGAAGAAGAAGAAGAAGAAGAAAAAGAAGAAAAACGAGCTCGCGCGCGAAGAAAGTTGTATCGTTTATCACTCACCTGGGCACACTCCGTAGGCCGAACGACGGTGTCCCCTCGCGGGGAGCCGTGGAAGGAAAGACGAGAAGAGATGTGAGACCCTCGAACGAAGAGTCGCGCGCGGAGAAGAGGAGGCGGAGGGGACTACGTGAGTGTCAGAGGGGAGGGGATAGCCGAGAGTTGGTGGAGGAAGACTCGAAAAGATCGGAAGAAAGAATGCGAAGAGGGCAAACGGAGAGAGAGAGAAAGAGAGCGAAAGGAATGATGGAAAAACGTGCGCGTGTCCCAAGAAACTCAGGGTAAATATATATATATATATATATATATATATATATATAGAAGATGAAGTGAGAGAAAAGTGGATAAAGCGGGTAATAAAGAGATGCGATATCGTCGTCAGTTAAAGGAAAAAAAGCCAACGGCGTCCCGCAAGATTCGATGCACACGTTTTCGCGTCTCTATTCACCGCGAAGCTCGAATCTTTTCCGCGTTTTAACCGCTATGTGAGCTTTTACTATATATAAACACAAATATATACACATGTACGTGTATGTATATATATATGTGTGTGTGTGTGTGTGTGTGTGTATGTGGATATACACTTTAAGAAAATACGATCGAGAAGAGAGACGAGCGTGATAATGCGTCTACTGGTAAAAAAAACTCTACGTTGCTCGTTGGGCGCCCGCGCGGGTTTTCGTGTAGTAGAAGAGAGTATTATAAAAGAGAGCGGCGGGCCGTACGAGACGAGAAGAAGAGAACCAGAGGCAAAAGGAGACTCGAAAAGCGAGGGTATAAAGCTCGTGGCGACGACGAGAACTACTACGGGGGAAACGCGTATTATACAGGGGCGAGAGGGGAGGAAAAGGAGATGAGGGGGTGGGGGGGAGTGCACAGCAAGAAAGGGAAGAGACGTTTGGACGTAGCGGGCGACGATGTAGACGACGAAGAGCGAGAACCGGAGGATAATTTCTGGTGGCGGCGGCAACGGCAACGGCAGGGCCTGCTCTCTCCTCCGTGTGGCGAAGCCCAACGAAAGTGAAATGGCATTTGGCAAGAGCACCGCTTCAGCGGCAAGAGATTCTCTCTTTCTCGTTTTCTGTTTCTTTCTCTATCTCTCTCCCATGATTCTTTGCTGTACGGCGTCTCTCTTTGTCTTTCTCTATCTGTTACCCGCCGGGTTTTTAGTACGGAGGGCGGTCGCATCGCGGGAGGAGGACGCCATGAGCACTAGCAGCGGTGGCGGCGAGAACTGCTAAAGTGTGAGAGAGACAGAGAGATATCGTCGCGGGAGGAGACGATGCTTCGAGTGAAGAGAGGTAAAGAGGCGACAGACAGAGAGAGAGAGAGAGAGAGAGAGAGAGATAGTGAGGTAGGCAGAATTTTGCCGATGAGACGAACGAGGACAGAGCGACGAAAGAGCCAGAGCAGCATGCTCACCACCAGAGTTGAGGCTGTGCTGCTCTTGCTGCTGGGATGTCGCGTATATATCCCCCTCCACCCCCTACTCTCTTTCATTCCTCATCCTTCCTCATGCACACACGATGTTCGCCAAAGTGTGTTCGGCTCGATCCAAGCAGAACGAGAGAGACCTCGAGGAGAGAAACGTTGACAGCGGGGTTATATACACAGCGCGCAGCCATGCACACACACACACACACACACACATATATATATATATTGTGTTTATATATCCATGACACAGTATAGATGAGGTTATATGTGCGTGGTGGAGCTTGGACAGAGTGCGAGTGAGACGTAGACGCGTGGGTGCGACGAGGCTACATATATACAGTATGTACAGTATAAACCCTTTCGTGGCTATATATCGGCCAGAGCGACGTCGCGTACAGTACAACGGGGGGAGCAAGGGAAAGATGGAGGCGCGGCCAATGAGAGAATGTACGGCGGGAGGGAGATATCCAGCCGTTGAGGACTTGGTGGAGGGGTATAGCTCGCCCTCTCTACAGTACTCACTATTCTCGGGTTTACTGGCCATATATATATATACACACACAAAGGCATTATTTGTAATGTGCATGTATATGTGTATATATATCTTTAGGTTTTCGTCGACGTAGACGTAAAAGTACACTAGAGGCCCAAACTCCATACCGGTTGGTAGCGCAACAATTATTGGCAGTCTATGTACGAATACTCGATGGAAAGGAGAGAGACACGAGATTGCCAATAATTGTACAATTTCTCAATCTACTCGTGGGGCCAATGAATGGACAAGTTTAGCAAGATTATAAGAGTATAGACAGTATACGGTGGTACAGTGCGTGGATGCGCCATGAGAGGGTATGAGTGACAGAGTGAGAGAGAGAGAGAGAGATGACGAGAGTCTGCGGGTGAGACCTGCGCGAAAATCAGACGAGAGTGAGAGGTAGGGAGAAGGGAGAAATGCGAAGAGGTCTGCTCGCTGATACTCCAGAGTAGAGGAAGAGTTGGCTATATATTCCGTACATACGTATGTGGGATATATAGAGTATGAAATACGAATAGTATATCCGAAAGGGTGAGTCCGCTCGGGAGACGAGGAGCGATAGAGCAAGAGAGAGAGAGAGGGGGGGGGGCGGAGGAGGGAAATTGGTGGGGAGCGAACGGACAGGCGTCGGTCTGTGCGCGCTGAGGTATAGTTAGTGCATACATTGGTGAGGTACGGTGTGCGGCAGTAGCGGCGACGGGCAGGGAGAGACTTTCCGAAAGGTATGCGGGCGACAGAGGGGCGACAGAGAGGATCGATCTATCGGAACGTGGATAATCTCGAGGACGGCGGCATGAGGGGCAGGGTGCAGAGGGTGAGGGGGCAAGGGGCCGTTGTTTGGCTGTCTGCACGGGTCTTTGCCTCCATGATGATGATGGTGGAGGTGGCCCGTGGAATGAGAGGGGGAGGCGGACGAGAGACATAACCTATACTATACGTAAAGCGAGATAGAGAGAAAGAGAGAGAGAGAGAGAGATGAAAAGAGAAAGACTCTAGACTATCTGCTATAGTGCTATACTTTAACGCGATGGTATATATAATACGGTCTCGAGGTTTTTCGAGGGTCCGAGCCAGCAGAATGGCCCCCCTTCGACGGGACTCTGCACTCACTTTGCCGTCTCCACGCTTCTTCTCCTCTCTCTCGCACTAATAACACACGTTGAGGATACGAGAGTGGCAATACTGAGAATTCGGTGAAATTCTAAACGATCGTTTGCCTTTGAAAAAATATACTCATAGACATAACCTCCATCTATATTGATTGATGAAATAAAAATTTAGTACGAGAATCGATTTGATTCTCTTGTGAATTTCTGTTGGTTATAAATTAAAAATTGTATATATATATATATATATATATATATATAGAACGATCGAATTTCTATTGAAGATCCGTAGGTGGTCTCACGCTTCTCAATTTACCTCTCTCTCTCTCTTTATTTCTTTTTCGAAAGCCAGATTTGTGCACTCGTGCGATTCCCCGTTCACTTTTTCTTGTTTTTCGAACGTATGTGTGTATCACCCATTGAGTAGAACGTGAAGGTGTTTGGAATGAGAATTCGTGAGACACGAGAAAGGGTTCACAGAATTTGAACGCGAAGAGAAGTGATTTTCGATGGGAGGAAGAGAGAAATTAAATCTGGCGCGCCCAAAACAAAATCTTTGTACGCATATGACTATATATATATATATATGTGTAATATGTATAGAGGGCTGCACGCACTTTTGCGAAGAGGGAGAGAGAGAGAGCGAAAGAGAGAGGGAGGGAAGTCGATGAAAATCTGTGTATGCATACTGCCCAGGCTAAAAGAAGCAGAGAAATAAAGACAGCGCGCGGATTTGGCAAGAGGGACTAGATAGTAGACAGAGAGAGAGAGAGAGAGTTTGTGGGACAGAAAGAAGCAGGGAGAGAGAGAGAGAGAGAGAAACGGCGATACGGATGAGAGAACGAGAGCACTGTAGTGCAAAGGAGCGACGGAAGAGGGCGGAGAGGATTGTATTTTCTCTCGCTCGTCCGCTCATTTGCTCTCTCTCTCTCTCTCTCTCTCTCTCTCTGTTGCGGCTGCCAGAGTTGCGCGGACAAAGGGAATCTGCGGCTCCAGTCGTCTCTATACATACCACGTTGCACATCGGCAATGTAGTTGCACGCACAAATTACACACACACACACACACACACACACACACACTCATATATATATACACGCGCATGCATAAGCACCAACGTCTGCGTGTCGCGTTGCAGAGAACTCACACGCGCCCGCAACGCGGCGCTAGTAGTACAGTCTAACCGAAAATTTCGTTACACCGCCATTGTTAGGCTCGCCACTTATCAAGTTTAGAGTCAAATTTATGTTTGAGTTATATTTATGAGCAACGCAAATGTAAATCTTCAAAGATTTAATCCAAATAATTTGGTTGAAAAAATTATCTAATTAACTTTATTAAAAGTGTCAAATTAACAGACAAAAGGTCAAAGTATTTTTTTAAAGAAATTGTGAAAGATAATTTCTAATTGAAATTTCAACACCTCACAGGTTGCTCCAGTCAATAAAATTACAAAGAATTTCTCAAGTATTTCAAATGCACAGATAAAGGGTGAAAGTATTTTTTTAAGTAATTGTATGAAAATATTACAGAAGAATATTAAAAACGCATCTTATTGAAGAAAAATCAGCCGACTGGGGTCTCTCACACCCCACACGAAATATTAAGACGAGTTTCAAATAATAATAATAATAATAATAATAATAACAACAAGCAAAGTTACAGCAGATTGGATGCATTCTCTCGCTTTCAAGTTATCTGACGAGGGATATAATAGCTTCGAGCGTGCATCGAATGATTTCGGCATCGCGCACGCAAACATTTCGTGGCTGGAAATTGCAAACAGTCGTACAGTCCTTCGAATAAATATTTAATTTCCCATATATATATATACATCGTCGTATGATCGAGAGAATTGGAATATTAAGCATGAAATATTCTCGAGAGGTCGTCAAGGTTAAATATTCACGTTGTTATTATATATTAATAATTATTGACAAAGAAATTTTCCAGTGACTCGCAATGTTTTGTATGGCACGAGGAAAGTTCAAGGTCACGGCAAAACGGTACCGGTAAATACGCGCAGCAGCCGCTTTCCTCACCAACAGCGATAGCAACAAGAATTGCTCCGTGTGCAAACATCTATATCTGTATCTATCGCTTGTATACAGAGAGGGAGAGAGAGGGAGAGAGAGAGAGAAAGAGAGAATGTATATAGTACGAAGAAAGAGAGAAGGTGAGCGAGAGAAGATTTCCTGGTCCGGCCAGGTGTCCGAGTTTCTCCGTAACCGTTGCAAACCAGGCAGCGAAGCAAGTCCAGTCCAGAGAAAGAGATAAAGAGAGAGAGAGAGAGAGAGAGCGTAAGCAGCAAAAGAACCTGCGCGCCGTCTGTGCATGCGGGAGACTTATAGGGAACGAGGTCAGCACAGCTAACTCTATATCCAACTCCTTTGTCCTTCTTCGTGCTTTATTTATTTAATATATATTTTTTTTAACCCCGATACTTTGTAATCGGATCAGGAAAAGAATATAAAAATTATAATCCAACAAAAGCACAATTATTATTATTGGTATCGTTTAATAATAGAGGAAGATTCGTGTTAACACGTGGTGGAAAACAGGAAGAAGGACAATAGCACAGTCGATAGTAACCAAGGGATGAACGAGTGAAAGAAAAATGAGAATAAAAAAGAAAGAGATGAGAAAAAAGTGATCCACTTCGAGGAAGGAGGTCATTCGCGCAATATTCTCTCTTTGCTCTCTCTGTTTTTCTGTGTCGCTCACTCGCTCGTCGCGGATATCCTTCCTCCTTTCTTTCTATACAACGAGGGGGTTCCCGCGACTCCTTTGCCACACTTGGTGTGTTATGTATATATACACACACACACTCGCTCTCAGATGGCCTGCAAAACGAATGAACGAAGGAAAAAGAATAAGAGCGAGAGAGAGAGAGAGAGAGAGAGAAAGTGAACCAGACATGGTGCGACGACCCCCCCTCACCCGTGTTTCAACGCCTCTTTCTCTTATTCCGCCAAAGTGAGAAAAGAAACATTCTGGCTATCACCCAAAAAAAAAAACCTTTTTTTTCTATTATCATTATTATTATCCATCCATGTGTTATAAAATCGACCTGTTGCGATCGGGTTTTCGAACTTTTTCGTCCACTCTTTCATCAGTACAGCCGGGAGATCTCAAGGCAATGAGAAAAAAAATAATTTGCATAACGATTTTTTTTTTTTGTTTTGAGTCTAATATTTTGTGTAGTTTTTTTTTTCGAATTTGCTTCATGTCGTATTTATTTACATATATAAAATTATATGCGTCGATATAAGGCCAGGATGCTAATGATTAGCGTCTGAGCAAGTACCAATCAATGACTGCGTTTTTTTTTATAGCCCCGAGAGGTTTGCAAAGATCTCGCGAGCGTTGATCTTATACGACTGGACTACGGCCCTGAATTTTCTTTCTCTCTCTCTCTCTCTCACTCTCTTTTTTTGCGTGTGTTGCCTCTTACAGCAGTCGTGTCAAGGCCATTCTTGAGCTCTGCGGAGAGAAACGAGTCTCACGAAGTAAAGAACGGGTTATATTGAGCTTTGAGCGTTTCTTCGACTTGCACTGTTAAAATTTTATCGGATTTAAAAAAAATTCAGTAATTGAAAAATGCGGTAGAAAAAGCTTTTAGATATATTGTTTTCTCATTCTCAATCTCGACGATTTTTCTTTTTTTTTTCGATTGCCAAGTGCATACGGTCGAGAGAAAGAGAGAGAGAGAGAGATCGAGCTCTGTGGAATAATACAAAAACGGTCGTGGTTGCAGCGTGCAACAAATACACGCGGTGTGTGTAGTGCACGACCAATCACGGTTCGAGAGAGGGCCCCGAGAGTTGCGTGCCAGCACGTCGCGCCCGGCCGGCTGAGGGACAAAGAGAAAGAAAGAAAGAAAGAAAGAAAGAAAGAAATAGAGGAGAGCCGCGGAGCGAAGAGAGAAGGACGAGCGGGGCCAGCGAAGGGTAAGAGGGCAGAGGAGGGAATAAAAAGAAAAAATAAGACAGCGACGAGCAGCGAACGAGGGGCGTGGGGCAAATGGAGAGAAGCGGCGGCGGTGGAAAAAAAAAAAAAAAGAAAGACGACCGAAACGAGACGAAACTCAAGCCATCCTCCCGCGAGAAACACACGACTGTGCTAGGCGAGAGCGCGCGTATTTTTGCACTTATGCTCTCTGTCTGCTGGGGCCGCGATAGAGAGCGAGCGAGAAAGAGAGAGAGAGAGAGAGAGAGAGAGAGAGAGAGAGAACGCGCGAGACACACCGGGCGCAAATATTCAATCACCCAGTACAAACACTCGAGTGTCCCACGACGAGAGAACGTACAGAGAAAATCATGACAGAACAAAATTTCACCAAATGGGCAAGAAGCAATAAGCGAAAATAATAATAATAATAATAATAAAATGATGATAAAGGAGACTTTCAAAACCCGATAATTGCATTCTCGCGGTCGCTTGAGGATATTTTGCCGATAAATCGAGTTATCGAGTAACGATATTTTGGGCATTGCAAAAATGTTATATCCATGTAGACGCAAAAAAGTGGAGGATTAATCAGCAGTAGAGAGACAAAAACAAAAATAATAAGGGTAAAAAAAAAATATTTCATCATTCAAGTCCCGATAGAATTGCGTAATTATCGATGCATTATGCGCGAGAGAGCGGCGAAGCCAACGACTCGGGGGGTCCCGATAACGTTTGAGCTCGGAACAGGGAAAGAAAGAGAAAGAAAAAGAGAAAGAGAGAGAGGTCGTCGACTCAATTTATACTTGCAGCATGCAGAGACACGCGCGCGATAAGCAGGGAATCGCTCGAAAAAGAGCAAGAGAGAGAGAGAGAGAGAGAGAGAGAGGGAAAACGTTGCAGAGGAAAGATTTGAGAACCACTGATCGCGTGTCGCCCGCAGTAGCCTGATTGCCGAACAATGCGCGTCCTAACGAGACGCGGGGTCGAAGACTGTCCTTTTATTGATTTCACGGGGCGCGGCGGGGGTCACGACGAGGCTTCGACGTCGCGACGCCCTCCCCCACCCACCCACATCGCTCATAACAGCGACCCGCGCCTAGACTCGCGAACCATTCATATCCGAAAAAAAATGGCAATTTTCAATCCGTCGGGGAGCAGGTATGATTTTGCTACCACGAGACAAGTGCATCGCCGCCAAGAAGAAAGAGAGAAAGAGAGAAAGAACGATCGAGTTGGTAAAAAAAAGTTGCCGAAAACTTTGCTCCTACGCGATCCAGTCGAGATTTTCAAAGTGTCAACCGATGGTCACGTGGACCGTCTATTTTCTTTTTTTTTTTCGATTGAAGTAATTTCTTACGATGTAAAAAAAAAAAAAAAAACAAACAAACTCACGAAATGCAAGAGTAATTAATTATTCTAGAGAATTATTTGGTAATAAACAGAATTAATAGTATGTAGAATTGCAGGGGGCACATATATAAAAAAAAAAGTACTGTTCGAATAATGCAATTCTAACCTCTTTCGGCGAAAATGTGTTTGTTACGATCTCGTTGAGTGTTCGACAGGGGGCCCAGGTGGAGCGCACATCAGGCCGTAATACTAACGTTGTATTTTTTTTTTTTTTAGTTTCTTACATTCTTTTCTTTCTCGGTCCTCTCGAGGAATAATGTATAAACGAAAATTGGAACGTTAATAACGCGACAAAATTTCGTCGGTTCTCTGGCAAGTCTCGAAGCAGCAGCGGCAGCAACAGCAGCAAAAAGTACGGTAACGACACGAATGTGTTAGTTGTATGTGAGTAGTCGCGCGAAATCGCCACGAGAATTCGAGTTGGTGCAGAAACAACGGCAAAGACGACCCTGACGACCGCGATGATGACGTTCTCGGCACGACGTCGAGAAACGCGAAATCGCCAGTCATTTCGCGTGTAAAACGCGACACGAAAGAATGTACCGCCGGATTATTTACGGCGAGGGTAGTACTACTGAATAGTCGAGAATCCCCGCGGATAAAGACGAACGATCGTGAGAGCGAGAGCAAAGAAGAGAACACGAGATTCTCGAGTTTGCACGGAATCTCCCGAAGTTTATCATCGGTACTTTCTCGTATGAATATTTCCTTTTCAAACCTTCGCGCGCCATCTAGTGGCCAAAATTAATCGTTTATCCTCTGTCGGTAATTTATCGACGATCGATAAGGTAGGCATTCGTTGTGACTATTTTTTTTAATACGTCGTCGGTGTTGCAGAAATATTGCGGGTGTATATAATCAATGGTTGGTAAGATTGTGTTCTGTCGGTAACATATTCGTTATCGACCAAGCTTAGCAGCGGACAGAAACTTTTCAGGTAAAATTTGTCATAAAAATAAATACACGTAATTATTGACTCACCTGAAGCTCAGCCTGTGATACATCAATCTCGCCCTTGTATACAAATTCTATGATGAATTTGAGATCGTTGAAGCAAACGTCCTGTGGCATTATTATCGTCGGATGTTTGCAGGGATTTGAGAGCAAAAGCTTCTTGAAATACGAACTGCACGCTGATAAAACGACCTGCAAGTGCAAATTGGAGGGGAATAATATTTTATTCTTATCGATAATATTGCTTCGTAATCTTTGTTAATATTGCGTCAACGATGAAAGTAGCAAAGATTTTTTTTTACTTTTTTGAATCTTTTTTTTTTCCCGTAATACGCACAATGCTTATATGGACTAAAACGACGTAACGTGTTGACGATAAGCTCATAACAGACGAGGTAACGAGAACGATGTATCTCGTAATCGTTAATCGAGATTATCGTCATTTTTGTTCCACTCTTTCTCTACGTATCTTCGTAATTACGATAAAACATGATCGTATCACGATTTTCTTAGCGTCTGGCAGAGTTTTATGCAGTTAGCAAGCTCAACTGGCCTACCTTGTGCGCCTTTAACGAAGCCTCGTTGCAGGCCAGGGTAACGTCCACGAAGGCCTCTGTTTGTAGCAGCTGATGAAAAACCGACGTCATATTTGACTGGTAATTGTTCCAGCGCAGGCAGTAATGCTGCCCGGCCATGCCTCCGCTGAAACATAAAAAAAAAAAACAAATATAATTTTGACATTCAATAAAAAAAAAAAAAAAATCGATGTAAAAATTAATTATTTTCCTTTCATAATTTTTTTCCACGATCAAGTCACGAGAGGATTTATTACAAGCGCAATTTTACCTGTAATGAACTCCGCAATAATGTGGCATCCTCTTTCGAACAATTTTTTTCATCACTTGCAAATAATAATAATAACAATTGTCCATCACAAGTCAACCCGTATAAATATAATAAGCGATATGCGTCTTCGTAATGAAGAATAATGGAAAGCGAGACTTGAACACTTTGAGGGGCAGGGGTGAAAAAAAAAAAAAAATGGCCGTCAGATGGCCAAGTAAAAAAGAGATGAAATTTGAATGAAGATTTAGAGGTTGAAAATTTCACTGCTCATATTCTTTTCTCACTTAGTAATTTTCCACGATTAATTGATGATAAAATTTAACATCCAGGAGGAGAAAAAAAATTAAACAATGAGAAAGAAATTGGACCGTTGATTAATGTGTGTGTGTGTGTGTGATAATTTGGTGAGAAGAAAAATCTTTTTTTATATTTGTCGAGCAAGTTCGGGCGTTGGTCTTGCAGCGCGGATGTATAATACAAAACGACATTCACCTGTTCTGATGTGAACCTGGTGCTTTATCTGCCTCTATCTATTCGAGACTCTTTATACCGGGATATTTGCCTTATCTGTCCCCGTGTAGTCGCTCACGGACTTTTATCAGCTGCTTAGATGTTTCTCTCTGGGCGTTCTCATCGTTGCGATAACGCTTTGGATGCTCGCTAAGCTCTCTCTTTTCCTCTTCTCTACATTCTACTTTCTCTCTCTCTCTCTTTCTCTCTCTATCTTGCAATTTTTCGAGGATTCTCTAATTTATCTCTTTACGAGCGTTTCGCTCGCGCGCTCTCTCTCTCTCTCTCTCTCTCTCTCTCTGAAACTCTGCCTGCTTCCCCACAATTCGCGCCGTCTCTATAGTGCTATATACGTATATATATATATGTGTATATATAGAATACACGATTTCTCTTCGTGCTACGTCGCAAACGATCCATTTTTCTCATCGTCTCAACCTACTTCCTACTTCTTCGCGTGTTTCTTTACCGATCTTCTCGTCGCCTCTTATATATATATATATATATTTATTTCACTCCTTGTGACGCTTATTCATCTTCGCGTACTTTCTCATTTTTCGTTTTTTTTTTTTTTCACCCTGCACTGTCGTTCTAATTTTTTTCCACGATACGCACGAATGAATTTTAAAATTCTCATTCAATTTTCGTTTGCCCGAATAATTGGTAAATTCAAATTTGAGCATGAGAAATTTGTGATTGTCACGTTGAAAAATTGAAAAATTCCATTTGAATTTTTGGTGAGATCGAAATATTTTACGATTATCTTATTTTAATATTTGAAAATTGCATCTTGCAGTTTATTCCAAGCGGATAGACGCATGATTCAAGGATGATCGATAATTTTATTATTTTTATCGAAAAAAAAAAAAAAAAAAACAGTAAGAAAAGTCGAAGAAACTGTAGTTCGAAAAATCGTCGTCAGAGGGCAGCAGCAACATTTTTTAGGATATTATTTTTAATCGATTTTTTAGGAAATTATTTTTAATCGATTTTTTAGGAAATTATTTTTAGTCGATTTAATGTACACGCGTGAAATTTAATTTACTCATTCGACACGCATCTGGGGAAATTCCTTATCGATTTTAACGATTATCTTACATTCTCATTCCTCTATCTATAGCTCTTTCGTCCTGATAAAATATATCCAAGTATAAAATAACAAAATGACGAATAACATCGTAATTCTCAAACGATCGCAGAGATACGCTCGCGATCCGAATGAGAAATCGAAATAATTTGGTAAAAGAATAAATTAAAAAAAAAAAATACTAAAAATAATTATTCGAATATCTTTAATATTCCACAAATTTTTATATTTTTCCACAATGAATCTTTTTTTTTTTTTACTGTAAAATCTTTTTTCTTGCTTGATTTTTTTTTATTTTAATGGTCAATCTCTTCATGACGACAGGTGGGAAAGTAACGGTTCACTCGTCCCCTCTCTCTCTCTCTCTCTCTCTCTCGCTCTCGCTGGTCCCAAAAACCACGGTCCCATCTGGCTCACTGGAACACGAGCCTTTCTTGTTTTTTTTTTTTTATTTTATTTTATTTTATTTTTCAAATTTAATCAATTATTTACTTCGACAGATCGATTGAATGATTTTCATCAGAATTATATCAAAACGAAGACATTTTGTTTTAAATTATGATTTTCTATATGTGTGAATGCACGTAACGAAAGTTAAGACGGTGGGGCTCTTCGATATCTCGAAATTGGGTTAACCAGCGTACCTCTCCTCGTGGGAGCCAAACAGAGAAAGAACAAAGAGAGAGAGAGAGAGAGAGAGAGAGAGAGAGAGAGAGAGAGAGAGAGAGAGAGAGAGAGAGAGAGAGAGAGAGAGAGAGAGAGAGAGAGGGGGGGGGGGGGGAGAGAGAAGAGAGAGAGAGAGAGAGAGAGAGAGAGAGAGAGAGAGAGAGAAATGTCTACTGATAAAATAAGCGATAACGGATTACAGATGTATAACGAAACAGTTACGAAAGACGAAGAATTCTCCTTTGGAAACGAATCAAAAGAATATTCCGAATTTCTTAAATATCGATGCTAGCAATGCATTAAAAAATGTTCCGAAAAAATAGTACTTGATGGAATTATGTAAAAAAAAAAAAATAAATATGAAAGAACAAAAGAGACAGAAAATAAATAAATAATAATAATCGAGCAAAAATAGCTTTTCAAAAATTTATATTAAATACTTCTTCAATTTCTGTGTTAATGTGATGAAATAAATTTTTTTCTTTCCTCGTGACGACACGAATTGAACGGTGTATAACGGAGAGCGAGAATAAATTTACAATTCCAACCTACATATATATATATATATATATATATATATATATATATATATATATATATATATGTATACACGCTGCTTGGGCGAGAGATTGGACCCTCTAAAAAAATTTATCCTCCGTTCCGTTATGCACACGATTTTTAAATCCAAGCCAGACAGGCATGAATACAAATTTTTGTATTTTTCACGCCTGACGTACACTTTACATTCACGAATCCACGATTAGTGGCGATAAGAGAACAGGAAAAAAAAAAAAAAAATTGTATGAAAAGTTTTGATGGGATGAGATCGCGAGGCTCATTAAGAATTTACGTATCTGGACCGGAATTCCGGTCAGCCAATAAAACGTAGATGTAGAGGGCGCTTTGTGACTCACGAAGGGGATGATTTTGACTCGGCACTCGAACAAATATATCCTCATTGACAAATAATTCAATGAATAATTAAATTCATCACGAAAAAATGAATTAATTAATTCTCTTAATAAATCGTGACTATTGAAAAAATAAAAATAAAATCTGACAAAAAAATTGAAAAGGAGAAACGTTTTCTTGGACGTAAACTGGAATGGCGAACAAAGAAGGAGAAGTGGACTAAAAAAAAATAGGAAAAAAAAGTGCCAGGCAAGTAATAAAAAATAAAAATAAAAAAAATGTATGAAAAGTTTAAAATGGATGAGATCGCGAGGCTCATTAAGATTTTCGTATCTGGACCGGAATTCCGGTCAGCCAATAAAACGTAGATGTAGAGGGCGCTTTGTGGCTCACGAAGGGGATGATTTTGACTCGGCACTCGAGCAAATATATCCTCATTGACAAATAATTCAATGAATAATTAAATTCATCACGAAAAAATGAATTAATTAATTCTCTTAATAAATCGTGACTATTGAAAAAATAAAAATAAAATCTGACAAAAAAATTGAAAAGGAGAAACGTTTTCTTGGACGTAAACTGGAATGGCGAACAAAGAAGGAGAAGTGGACTAAAAAAAAATAGGAAAAAAAAGTGCCAGGCAAGTAATAAAAAATAAAAATAAAAAAAATGTATGAAAAGTTTAAAATGGATGAGATCGCGAGGCTCATTAAGATTTTCGTATCTGGACCGGAATTCCGGTCAGCCAATAAAACGTAGATGTAGAGGGCGCTTTGTGGCTCACGAAGGGGATGATTTTGACTCGGCACTCAAGCAAATATATCCTCATCGACAAATAATTCAATGAATAATTAAATTCATCACGAAAAAATGAATTAATTAATTGTCTTAATAAATCGTGACTATTGAAAAAATAAAAATAAAATTTGACAAAAAAATTGAAAAGGAGAAACGTTTTCTTGGACGTAAACTGGAATGGCGAACAAAGAAGGAGAAGTGGACTAAAAAAAAATAGGAAAAAAAAGTGCCAGGCAAGTAATAAAAAATAAAAATAAAAAAAATGTATGAAAAGTTTAAAATGGATGAGATCGCGAGGCTCATTAAGATTTTCGTATCTGGACCGGAATTCCGGTCAGCCAATAAAACGTAGATGTAGAGGGCGCTTTGTGGCTCACGAAGGGGATGATTTTGACTCGGCACTCAAGCAAATATATCCTCATCGACAAATAATTCAATGAATAATTAAATTCATCACGAAAAAATGAATTAATTAATTGTCTTAATAAATCGTGACTATTGAAAAAATAAAAATAAAATTTGACAAAAAAATTGAAAAGGAGAAACGTTTTCTTGGACGTAAACTGGAATGGCGAACAAAGAAGGAGAAGTAGACTAAAAAAAATAGGAAAAAAAAAGAGTCAGGCATATAATAAAAAATAAAAATAAAAAAAATGTATGAAAAGTTTAAAATGGATGAGATCGCGAGGCTCATTAAGATTTTCGTATCTGGACCGGAATTCCGGTCAGCCAATAAAACGTAGATGTAGAGGGCGCTTTGTGGCTCACGAAGGGGATGATTTTGACTCGGCACTCGAGCAAATATATCCTCATCGACAAATAATTCAATGAATAATTAAATTCATCACGAAAAAATGAATTAATTAATTGTCTTAATAAATCGTGACTATTGAAAAAATAAAAATAAAATTTGACAAAAAAATTGAAAAGGAGAAACGTTTTCTTGGACGTAAACTGGAATGGCGAACAAAGAAGGAGAAGTAGACTAAAAAAAATAGGAAAAAAAAAGAGTCAGGCATATAATAAAAAAAAATAAAAAAAAAAAATTGTACCGTTACAACGCTCTCTCGCTCTCTCCTTCCATCTTGACGAATATAGCTCTTCTTTTATTCGAAGTTCGGTACGTCGTAAAAATGCGACGGGAGAAGGAGCACCAGAGCATCGAGGAGAAAGAAAAATAGAAGGTGAAAGATAAAGGAAAAAAAAAAAAAGTATAGAAAAAAAAAATGTGAGAGGGAGAGAGAAAAAGTTTTGCTTCTCCCTGAAGGGAACGACGTCGACGTCGACGTCTCCTCCATCTTTTCGCCCTTTTTTCAGCGTCAGGCTATCCCCAGAAGCAGCAACAGCAGCGCCATCGCACCATCACGACATTGTACTACCCAGCGACCCCCGGCCCGTCCACGGTTTTTTCCACTCTCCTCCACTTCCCTTTTTCTCCTATCTGTGCCCTGGCATTTCTCATTCTCCACCCATATAAACTACCTATATATATATATAAAGTACTTTTTTTCAGCCCTTTCATGATCCGTCTCAATTTTTCTTCCCTTCTTCGCTGCTCTCCCTCTTTTCTTCCCAATTTCAAACGCGTCACAAGTATATTTCCGCATATACGACGTAAAGAAAATAAAAAATAAATATATATATATATATATATATATATATATATATATATATATATATATATATATTCATTTCACGGTGACCTTTACGAGACGTTGATAATTCTCGATTTTTCTCTACATTGTTATTCTACAAGTCTGACCTCTGATATACCCTTATCCTTCTCAGACTCGTATGCATGTGTATTAATTGATTATTATTATTATTAGATAATTTTTATTCCATTTCAATTTTTGATCCATGGCATCTTCTGTGTCTTGCACAGATTATTATTAATAATAATAATAATAATAATAATAATAATAATAATAATGTGGTAGAGATCCATTTTGTCTCTGATGTACTCCATATCCATTGTTCCTTTTCACAACTTTTCTCCCCAATTTCCAATGTCCCAAGTATATTCTCGTTTATATGCGAACGAAAAAAAATATACGAGACGTTGGAAATTTCCGATTTTTCTCTACCTCTGCACTATATACTCCTCTGGTAATACTTATATATTATCCTTCACTGACTTATATTTATTTGGGTATATATATATATATATATATTGGTAAAGATCCATTTCTTTCACCTTGCTTCTTTCTCTTCTCCCCCCCCCCTCTCTCTCTCCCAACGTCCTTTCTTTCTTCCTTTCCTCGTCCCGTTGCCCCTTTTACACTCTTTTCGCCAACTTTTCCCTCTCGTGATACGTTTTTTTCTTTCTTTTATCCATCTCCCTCCGTCTTGTTCTTTCCGTTCTAAACGTCTTTTGCTTTGCTCGGGAGAGAGGAGAGAGAGAGAGAAAA